>AFBI03000071.1:0-145775 GCA_000230595.3 Edhazardia aedis USNM 41457
GTTTCTTAAATGAAATAGATTTAAATGATGAGTGGTTCAATTTTACATATAAAGATTTTTTAGAAAAAATTTGTTACGATGATTCGGTTAAAAAAAAATTTTTATACGATATAATGAGTACATTGAAAATTTTTGTTACAAAAAAATATGATAGCAACAGAGTTATTGGAAAAATGTTTATTGATAACATTCGTATATATTATAGTGATTATGGTTATAAAATTATAACCAATTCAATAAGGAAGATGCTAACATTACATTTCTGTCATTCTTCTATATATACAAATAAAACACAACTATCTGCATTCATTCAAGATTCATTAATAAAATATGGAGAAAGCATCTCAATGGATTCTGAAATTCCTAAAATTTTTTTTAAGTGCTGCTCAGATATTTTAATTGCTGAAATTTTAGTTAATTTTTATAAAAATTGCGAAGACTTGACCAATAAAAAAATTGCACACGAAAACCTTACAAATGAAATGAATGTTCATATGAAAATGTTTTTAAAAGGAGAACTTGAAATAACAAAAAACGTTTCAGCGTTTAGATATTTAAGTGGAGATGAAACATTAAGGATAAAGAATGAAGTAGATCGCATTTCAATGATATTTTTTGGTATAAATTGGTATAAAACAAATGATTCTGAAGAAAATCAACGGTTTAAATTTAAAAAAATCAAAAAGCAATCAAAAAATATTCTAAATAATTTTAGCCAAATTTGTTGCAACAATAATAGTTTTTATAGAAAACTTTTTCAAAAAATGAAAAAAAGTTTTAAATGTGTATCAAAATGTTGTTTTAATTATCCTGAAGATGAAAATTATATAATATCCAATTTAATAAAATCAAAATTTGAAAACAAAACTGTTTTATTAATAAATTTTGTGTTCTTCGATATAGATAGAATGAACGATAAAAACACATTGTTTTTTGAACAAATGAATTTAATAAAAAACACTATTTGTAATTATATGAGCCCAAAAACATTTGAAAAATTGATTCAAAATTATAAAGAACGTGAAATATTCGGAATATCATCTGTTATCATGAATAAGTTAAAGAAGTCAATTAAAAATATTTTTCCAAGATGTAAAATAATTGAGTCTAAAAAAAAGAATACTCCTAATTTCCAGCTTATATGCATAGAAGATTAAAAATGTTCAATATTTTGCATTAAAAATTTTGTACTTTTTTTTTAAGTAGAAATAGAAATATTCAACCATAAACATGAATTGATTTTTTAATTTGTAATTAAATGATGATTTTATGTTTCTTCTTACAAAGGAATGTAATGGAATTTAAATACAAAAAACTTTTTTAACACTTAAATGTTATTTATAATGTGGAATATATTATTTAATTTTTTTATAGTAATTTAAACATATATTTTCTGTATTATTCTGTTAGATTCTGATTATATTTTGTAAAAATTAAAATTTCTATAAACTTAAAAAAGACACAACTAAATTATTAAAATATGTTCTACCTTTAAATTTATAGATAATTCTTTGTAACAAGAAGATTTCGAAATAATCCATGTTTTTAAAATAGAAAGATATTTAATGGCGACTTTTAAATGGATCAATCCCGAAAGTCAATCTAAAAAAGCCAAATCTATTTTACAAGTTGAAGTTTTTTTTAAGTCAAAAAAAGAGCATTGATTATGTGTTGGAAAAAGATAAATTTCTTTAGAGGAATAATTTATAACTTTAGGTTTAAATACTTTATTTATGAAAAAAATAAAAAAAATCAAAATACGATTTTGCATTTGATTAATAATAATTTTCTTATCTGTAAAAACAATCCTATTAAAAAACTAATAATACATGATTATCACTTATAGAAAATACAACATCAGCAATTAAAAGAATGAAATATTTTGGTTAATCTAATGTTGAAGTGCATTTAAATTATTACATTTTAATTAAATTATAAGAGATTAATTGTGATTTGGGCGAATTTCATATGAAAATGTGTTAAGAACTTTTAAAATTTTATATTTATGTAAAGAAATACTAAATAGTTGGTTTTTTTGAAAAACCACTATAAAGGTATGAGTATAAAATATGAAAAATTTTGTAAATTTATATATTTTTCTTAAAGTAGTTATATATTTTATATTTTAATACCATTATTTTTACAACAAAACAATAAAAAAACGTTTTTTAAAACTATTATATTTATTACAAGTAATTCTTATATTTTCATGTGAATTATCTTTATTCTATGCATTTTATAAATAAATACATAAACAAATTAAACATAATAACGACACTAAGAAAATTTTTAGAACTATTTATATATGGTAATTTTGATAATAAAACAATAATTTACATAAAAATGTTGTTATTATTTAATATAATAGTAATTCTCTTAATTGAAAATTTTAATTTAACAATTCTCTTAATATATTTGATATGCGGGAACTGTAAGAATTTCTATATTGGCGAAAAAAGATTATTTTTATTATATTTTATTCAAGTTTTGCAAAGTATCAAAAAAAAACTTTTCATGATTATGAATTACTACCTTATTAAGAATCGATACCAATAATAGAAAAAATTTATACTTATTGACAAGAATAAAAAAACATTTTTTTATGCCTGAATTCTGTTACTTTAATTATATCTTCTTGTTTTACTGGAGATCAAGGTAAACATTTATGTAGGTTAGTGTGCATTTTCTGCACAGTGATACAAATCTTTTGAAAAATATCTTTTCATATTTTTGTAATTGTTTAAAATATAAATATTTTAATTTTTTTATCCTACAAAAAAAGAATGTTAAAGCGAGAACCTAATGATACTAAGAAAGAAAAAACAGAAAGCTTATTGTGATATAACTATCAAAATCTATTGTTATTGCAAAAATTTATAAATAAAATAACACATTTTAAATGTTTAATTTTATTTGCCCAATTAAGTATTTTTTGAAATGTCTTCGAATTTGACACGTTTTAACTAGTTTCGAAAGTTTTCACATTAGAGGAAAATAGTGGAGCAATTTAAAAAAGGCTGAAAAAAAACAAATAATAATTTAAAGAAGAATAAAAAGGAAAATGAAGATAGAAAAAAAAGAATAATTTTTGATAAAAATTCTATTTAAAGTAGTAGAGTAATAGCGGAAACAAGAATAAAAGTAATATTAAAAATATAAAAGAAATCAAAAATAGGACTATTTATGATTTTTTAGATTTTTTTTAAGTTTAGTCATTTACCTTAGTTATATGACACTAATCACAATATATTAGTTTTTATAATAATATCTTCTAAGGATTAGAAGCATTTTTTGTACAAAGCTGCCGTAAGAACTGTAGCCACATAAATAAAATATCTAAAAAATAAAAAGGTGTAATTTAATTCATATCACACTGTTTTTTTGTTATACTATCTCCCCCAGTTTAAAGAAACTGAAATATAGAATTCTAAAACCAGTATAATCAGTTTATGCAAGTATCTTTTACTCATTATGTTCCATTCTGCTGTGAAAAAATTGCCAAAACAAACAGGTATATTAAAAACAAAACAAAAAATGTGTTTTTATTGGTAGATTATTTTAAGTAAATCTGCTACTAAAAAATTGGGCGAGACTATTTTGGAAAATTGTTATTATTGATAAACATGTTAATTTGAACCGCGTAGAAACTGAAACATGTATTTTAAACTAGTAATTAAAGAATAAAAACGTACGAAGACTTGTTTCGTCATTTTCGCTAACCGATACAGTTAGTATAATATTCAACTAACAAAGAAATTAAAAAACACGATATTTACTCAGTATTAATTTTCCTTGCGAGAAATTTACAGTAATATTATATTTTATTACGTTAGCAGAAGAATTTATCCATTAAAAAATTTATTAAACTATAAGTAGTCGATAGGTTGGTGATATGATTGATTTAAAGTGGCTGTAAAAAGTATAAACACCGACACGTATTTTTTAAAACGCCAATCTAAATTGAAATAAAAATTCAATCTTAAAACTGAAACGGGATATTTCAAGACATATCGTTTTTAATTATTAATTTTTTACAAATTTTAAGCTCCAAAACAATACTTCAAATGTTTTTTTAGTAATAAAAATATTCAGCAAATAAAATTTTTGTAAAAATGTATCTCAATGGGTGTTAAAATAGTAGAAATGCAATAAAAAAGAGAATTAAAACATTCTTTTACTTAAAAAAATATTTAGAGTCACTATTTGTATTTTTGTATTGAAAAAGATTTTTTTCTATGTTAATTTTTTTTGCATTTTTTAATGTCATAAATGCTTATATTATGATTCTTCTATAAAAATAATCAAAATTACTATATCAATTAAAAAATAAAATATCTCAATAATAAAAATTTTTTTATTGAATTTCATTTTCCTTTTTTAAAAACTATTTATAACTTGTTAAGATCATTATCATAATAAATAAATGTTTTTATCTTTAGAAAATTCTTTATTAATGAATGTGCCTTTTAAATAAATGTAACACTTTGCTATTAAAATGTTTTTTAAGCAATTAAAAATTATGTGAAATTTATAGTTTTAAATAAAACCACAATTTACTAATTAATCCATTTTAAGTATAATTTTTTATAAATTCAATGGTGATAAATGTATTTGGTGTGATGTGTTTGCTATATATAAGGTTTATTAATTCATTTTAAAGTTTGATGTTTTATATATTACATTGATGTAGACATAATTGTTTGGTGTATTTTGTAAATAATATGTATATTAGTGATTTTGATGATTAGGTCTTTATTGATAATTAAAAATATTTTTTTTCTGGCAAATGCATTAAAACAAATTGAAATAAAAAATTAATAAGTAAATGTCTTTTCTAAATTACACAATTACTATTAATTGCAATTTTTGGGAAGAAAAAATTCGACACATATCATCCAAGTGCTATAATAATTTGTAATATTTATTCTTCATTAAATAATCTGTTTAAATAAACATTGCTTTTATACTCTACATTTATAGGATACTAATATATAATGTTAAAACAATGAGTGATGCGGTTAAACCAAAATTTTTAATTATAAAAAAAATAATAATAAAAGCATTCAGCGCTAATAAATTTATTAGGAGACTTAATACGTATACAAAAAAACTATTTTCACATATAAAATGCTGAAAATGATACTTTAAATTTTTTCATATTAGTTCTGGCGTTTCAATTATAATTTATTTTAGATTTTGTAAAATTATACTTTAAATTCGTTACACATGATCCTTATAAATTTAGATACTTTTATTGATATGAGCATTATAAAAAATGATAGATTGACAATAGAGAATTATTCCTGTTAAAATATTTTACTTAATTTATACAAAAATAAAAATAAGGTATGTAAAAATATTAATGCAAGTGTATTTTTTTTGCAAATAATCGTTATACTACAATTTTTTTTATATTAGTTGGTATCACACGCAATAATTACATATTAATGTTAAAGTTATTCAAAAAAAAATGCGCCAATTTAAATTTTATTTACATTTTGTGTGTTATAAACGATACTTAATTAGATAATAATGCAATAGAATACAATATTTTGTTTCAAAATTATGCTTATATTCAGAATATTTACACATTTTTTTAATAATCATCTAAGAAAGATAATCATTTACTTGAATTTCGCTTTTTGTTGAAATAGGAAAAGGTAATTTACTTTTTTTTCCCATTGACCTTTTTAGGCTATCCATAGTTAATAGATAAATCTCACTTTCGACATATTTATAGATATTTTTTTACAGATTATCTAAACTCTAGATAAAGAACCAAAAAGGTTTATCTTGTAAATTTATTATGCTTTATCTATAAATCAGTATTTAAATTAAAAATATATTGAATAAAAAATTTAAATATTATCTTTAACCTTACTCTTAATAATAAATTTTATAAAAACAATAATCGATACTTAGTTAGTAATGGCTGCTGTTTGTTTCTTCTTTTTGAAATAATTTGGCAACAAAATCATTTTTAGACCTTTCCGCACTTACTTACATTCAAACACTTAAAAATACAAATAATATACATTTTTATTGAAATTTGTTAAGAATATTGTAAAGATTTTTCAATAAAAAATTAGGAAACAACAAATCCAAGTTTTTAATATCTATAGCTGATTATTAGAATCCGAAATTTTTTCAATTATAATTGTAGACCACTCTTTGAATCTATTGGTTAATTTAGGTATAGTAAATAGAGTTTAGAAAATATTTTATATTAAAGTAATAAACCTTTATTCGTATAAAAATATGGTTTCTATACAATTTATTGTACGTATTTAGGTTATGTGTTTTCCATATTTTTTTATTTGCACATATTTTTTTAATTTTAGCTTATTCTCTATATGTATCGATTATATACACGGATTATAGTTGATCCTGACGCGAAAGGTAAAAATTATCATCGATGATTTTACACAGGTTTTCATTAGAGCAACATTTGAAATGCGATCTTGTACCAGTTTTTTGTTCCATATTTCAAAATGTAAAAGATGTTTTTGATCAATTAAAATAAGCATACTAATTTTTTTACTGTTTTATTTCCATATTTTATTTTTTTAAATACATTTGTTAATTTTTTGTTAATCAATTTTATTTCTAAGGTTAATCGGGACAGTAATTAAATAGCTAATTTTAGCTAAAAATACACAATAAAATTTGATAGATTGATTATTAAATGCAAAAAGAATGCGAAATCATTTACTGAAAAGCATATAAGCAAATGAGAAATAAGCGAAATTAAAGATTTTGTCTTTTTAATCAATATTAATTATCCAATGAAAATTGAACATAAAGGTATGTAATCATTGCTATCAATTTTTTTCAATAAAGCTTAACTCGGTTTATTTAATTTGTTTTTATTATATAAGAAATTTATGGTGTAGTTATGTTTACGACAAAATAAATAATAATGAAATTTTAAAAACACCACAATTTAAAAGTTTTCTAAAAAGAAAATTAGTATAATTATAAAAATAAAAAATATAATTATAAAAAAAAATCATATTATAAAATTCGAATATAAATAAGCGGTTATAATTTGTACTAGAAAATTAAAGTTATATAAATGATTTATAAAGTAATCACTCTAATATGAATTTTTACATTCGAATTATATTAAAAAAATATATTCGTAATACTGAAAAGACCACAAAATTTGTGTTATCTAGTTTTGGTTGCATTTAAAATTAATTTATATTTTGCCGTAATTTGTTGATAAACGTATCGTACAAAAATTTTTAATTTCTAGCTACTTTATAATCAAATATACAAAGATTTTTATTTGTTTAGTTTATATCTATATTAAATTTTAGAAACTTTGTTTTTTTATAAAAATTTTATTAAAAAGATATTTTATACATAAAAGTATAAAATATTCTAATTTACTATTAGATTGTGTTCTTTTATAGTTACTTTATATTTTTCATATTTATAGTTGATGAAAACGTTCTAAGTTTTGAAATATTTCATAAAATTACTACTTGTATGCAAAAAACCGTGTTTTGGTGGAAAGCACGTCATAAACAAAGAAAAAAAAATTTTATCTGTTTGAATGACTTTAAAAGTTAGAATACTTCAAATTTGTTCTTTTTAAATTTTATGAGTTATAAATTTACAAAAAAAGCAGACGTACAGTGAAAATAAAAAAATTTATGAATAAAGTATCCACACACTATACCGCTGGTATTTAAAAGTGATATAACTATGTAATAAAATAAAGTATGCATCAAGTATATAATAACTTGTTTATATCTGCGTGTACAGTGTTTTTTTTATTTTTTTTCGGTATCCATAGTTATAAATACTTGCATGCAGTATTTCTATAAGAATGATAGTATAAAGCAATTAAAAATTCATTAAATTAAAATTAGGAATTTCATACAACTTTTTGTTTTTTATGTAACTAATCATAAGATTTGAATAAAAACAATAATTTTCACAGTAAAATTTTATCATAAACATTATATTTATCAATTATAAAATTAATGAATATGTTTATATTTATTATAACAAAATCTTTACGTTAAAAGATTTAAAAAATTTTATATTTAAACATTTTGTAGCGATTTATTCATTTTTTCTTTTTTTTTCATTTATAAATACACATTCATTCGTAGTGCAGCGAAATTTTATTCTCATTTACGTATCTAATTAATTGTTAATGCTTGATAAAAACAATTATTCATTAAAATGTTAAAATTTCCCATTTCAATTCAGTTTAAAATATATCACGTCTTCTGATTTACCAATCGATATTTTTAAAAGATATATATTCTCTGTTTTTTTATTTTATTACCCGTGGCACATTTTTCTTGATTCTCCGTGCAAATCAACATAGTTTTGTAAAATATTATACATTAAAAAATACATTGCGTTTTAATCCATTTCTGCTTGTTAATTTATAACCAAAATACACAAATATGATGTTTTAAAAAAAGAAACAATGAAGAAAAAAATATTTTATACACATTAATTTATAATTGATTGATAAAATGGCGCAAAAACTAAGGAACATTTCACGTGAAGAAATAAAAAAATATAATTTGATTGTTGAAAATATAATACAATTGACATATATTGAAGAATAACCCATTTTTCTTTTTCAATCATTAGCAAACAAATTAATTCTTAAAACAATAAAGATTTTATTATGCGAATATCAGTTCATAAATCTGTTGTCATAAGACTAAACGCTAACAATTATTTTAATTGAATATATGAAAAAAACCAAACATTTTAAATACAGACAAATTAGAAACACATACTGTTTAATCATAAATTTTTTTTATCGTATTCTCAACTTTTTATGAAAAAAATTGGTCGCTTAAGATTGAGAAACAATGCAAAAATAACATATCTTAATTTTTAAAAAAATAAACTATATTATATTGCACAATTTAAGGCATTATTCTATGAATGTTTAAGGATAAAAATGTGATTTTCTAAAATTAAAATCTTGAAATTCAGCAAAAACGAAGTGATAACTATATGTGTTATATGCACTATTTCAACATGATATAGGTTAAAAAAATACATGATTAATTTTCTTTGTTTGACTGCCAAATGTATTCTTTTTTATTAACTTGATTTTCCTTTATTTTTATAATGCTTGATGGCACAAATATAAATACATAACTAGCATTATCTAGAAATATCTAATTTCTATAACAGCTAATCTAAGCTTCTCAAATACTAGTAGCGTGAATTCTTTTTATTGCAAAAAAACCAATTCTTTGAAATAAAAACCTATCCTATATTAACCATCTTCAAAAAAACCAATTCTTTTCTAACGAAAACTGCACATTATAAAATTATCTAAAATTATTGGTTTATTAAAATAATTCAAAAATTCTAAATTAGTACGTTATGGATTATTCAATATGCATTATTATTTTTACATAATATTAATAATTTTAATAATTTAAAAAATTATAAAACGTAAGAATAAAAATAAGATTAAATAATGAAGTAGTAGATAAACATTTTCTGGTTTTTTTTTAAAAAATGCAAAAATTCTGCTGTAACTATAATATAGTATAAAATAATGATTGGTATCATTTTAACTAAAGTTTAGTTAATTTTTCGTTTTTTTAAATTAATTTTTGTTGAAAAAAACGTAATATTTATGTGTTTGCAAAAAATGCATAATCGATATTTTAAAACTTTTTTAAAATAAACATTTAGCATTTTTGAAAAAAACAGCAAAATTCGCTTATGTGGTTGCAATTCTTTTATTATATTTTTATAAACCAACTAAATGAGAATTTTTTTTGAGTGCGTCTAATTTAATGTAATTTGTGGATAAATTTATGTATTGATATATTTAATTATGTTTTAAGGTTATTTTATTATTAAAAAATATATGTCGTTTTATCGGGGATTTTTTTTCTATCTGTCTATTTTTCTTACAAATCAAAGAAAAAAAATCTGTTTATTAATATAATAAATTATAATAAAATATGTGCTTTAAACCAAATTAAACAATTTTTTTAGCTTTTGAAACTATAAGATCAAGTAGTTTACATAAACAATTCTAACAACATTTGTTTGATTAATAACTGCTCTACAAAGATGTACCTTTCGTAAAAATGCAATATAATTGCTATTATTAGAATGGAATTGATCTCTATCGTATTTATTTATATCAATACTTTTTTATACCAAATAAGACCTTCAATTAGATTATTACAAAATATTGATTATAGCATTATAATTAATTTTTTTATATATTAGAGAAAAGGAATACCGCATTTTGGTATTTTTGTTGTTTTTGAATTTATTTAAATTATAATATATTTTTTAAAAGATAGACTTGAAATCATGTGTAGCAGAAGCATAAATATTTTTATCGCATTTAAAACAACAAACAACAACATTGCTATCGTATATTTTGCTACTAATATAAAAATTAGATCGTTAATTTTCATTGAAATTTTTAAAATTTCTGATATTTTGTTTATATAAATCTTATATTGATATATTTTTGGTATTTATGGCATTTTTTATATTAAAAAGATATGTGTTCATATATTTAATATTTTATTGATTTGAGTTAATTGTTTAAAATATATAAAAGAACCTTTACTAAGACGCGATTTTTTTAAGACTACGTTGATGGAAAATACCAGAACATTAGAGGAAACATTAAATATAATTTTCCGACCTCAAAAACCTTTTCTCTCGTAAATAAACCAAATTAATATCTATTTAAGCTGGAAACCCTGAATAAGGAAGAAAAATAGAGGAAGAAATGCAGGAATAGCGAACCAAATCTCGCCAAAGATAACAAGCCTAACTAATAAAAACCTAGTATATTGGTACATGTCTCAATTTATAATAAATATACGAGTTTTACGTTTTTTCTTCTTTTATGTCTATATTTAATTTATGCTCTTTCTTTTGGTAAAACACAACTGGAACATAAAAATATTATATATATATATTTATAGTAAAAAATCACTTGTTGTAGCTTTTCTTAATGGGAATTATTACTCCACCGATAGATAGATTTTTACCTAAGTTGTCTATCTATATTTTAAATGACCAATTTAAAGCATTGAAACATATTGAAGCGATAAGAATGCAATTAGATGTCAAAATTGAATTCGTTTATACATTACTTGACTTATATTTTTTTCGTATAGTTTTCTTTTTTTGAATGTTTTTTTAATTTTTTATGAAATACGTATCTTTTATGTTTAATCTTTTCTTTTGATAAAAAGTTTTTGTTTTCAGCAACCAGATAAATCCTAAAAAATTTAAAGGTTAAATAGTTGGATTACAAAACAGATAAAATTTTCATCAAAAATGTTTTTGTTCCAAAATATTGTATTAGAATAATTATTGCAAATTTATTGGTGAAATAAAAAAATTCAGAATTTTTTTCTATTTTATTGTTTTTAACTTGGCTAAAATCAAAAATTTAAGTAATGTAACTTGAAACTTTTCAATGTGTAGTGGATTTTAACACAAGTATCAAAACATAATTAAGGTATAAACATTTTTAAAAAGGTTTAAAAGGGAAAATTTTTTTGTCATAGTCTTTATCAATGTTTCGCCTTTCTTCCGTCTCTTTTCTAGATTCTTTTATTATTCCATGTGGTCTACATTATTTAAATATTTAAAGGAATCATTTTAAATTGTAAGTAAATATTTCAAATTTTAACAAAAACCACTAAATATCAAGAATGGCGTGTTATTGTAATTTACGAAAAATGGTCAATATTTTTATGTATTTCTTTTTATTTGTATTTTTATATTAGTGATTATGAGGTGAATAATCTGGATTATTTAAACATTATATTATTTAATTTTAATTTGATATATTTTCGACATCTTTTTTATTAAAAAAAATTATCGTTTCGATTTGATGTTTATTATAATTTAAGCATATATTTTATGTGGTTCGTTATTAAAATTTTTGACAAAAATTGCAAATCATGAATTTTTATGCTTTTTTAGATGAATAATAAAAAAATATGACCTTTCAATATTTTACCATAATACAATAATATAAATAGACTGAAATTATAACAACTCATACTTTTCTTAGACCTAACCAAATCGTAGTAGATAAATAATAAATAATTCATTATAAAATTAAAATGAAAATTCAAATGGCTGTTTTATACGGCTCATAAGTAATAGTATATAAGTTTTTATATGTTATTATAGTTAAATTGTTTGAAAACGAAGATCGCTTCTTTTGTTATCTTTGTATCTGTTTCGATTTTATTTGTGAAATTTTTGTTTTTTCTATGGTATCTCATTATTGGATCTTTTTTTTTGAATTAGTCTATGAATCTTATCTCCGGAAGAATTACCAATTAAAGAAGAACCAATAATATCAAATACAGACATAAAAGATATAAAATGCTGTTATGATTGCAATTTCAGTATAAAATTATTTTATGTCAATAGAATTGTTGACTTTTACTATATTTGTTTCTTTAAATGTTAATCAAATAGGAATATTTATGATTTTTTTAGAGCTTCAAATTTTATAATATCGAATATTATATTATATTTATTGTTTTAATTCAGCAGGATAATACTAAATGGTTTTAAATTTGTAATGTATGCGAATTTTGTCTGAATTTTTAATTCTTTTTATTGAAGGTCATACAATTAATTAATGTCTTAATTATTTAATCTTCTTTTCTTGTTTTGTTGTGAATTATATTATCGAAACGAGAGAAAATGATCAAAGAACATTTGTTTATAACAAATTTATAACATTTTTGATAATTTTGACGATTCGTGCTATAGTTAATTTAATTTTTACGATATATTTTCTTAAAATCTTACCAAAACTTTTTATTTGTTTGTAATTATTATATTTTTGCACAAATTTTTAGATTCAAACCATTATGATAGGTTTTTTCTCTATAAATTAACGTTTTTACTTTGAAATATATTTCTTTTTTCTAAATAATTTATATCTAGACACTGCAAAATATTTAAAGTCCAGAAAAAAAATGTTAATCTCTTATTTAAGTAATAAGTTATAATAATTTTATTATGTCTTTTTACTTGGATTTTTTTGCTTTTATGGCAATTGAATTCGAATGGCATGAATTACAGAAATTTAAGCAAAAAAATATTTCTTATTATTTAAAAAATTTTTTTAAAACAAAAAACCTTTATAAATTTCATAGTATTAGTTTGTTTTTTATATGGGTTTTTTATTTTTCTGTATGATTTTGTTTTTTTTGCTTTTTTCAATCTTCGGATTTTTTGTTGATTTTAATATGATTGAGGATAGATATTTTTTGTTTATAATAATTGATCGCATATTTTGTTTATGAATGCGAATACACATATTTAGAAACACAATATTGATTTAAAACTTTTTCCTTAGCTTATTTTTATGGAGGCATCTATATAATTTTTTTTGCTTTAATTAAATATAAATTTACAGAAATCGCTACCAAGTGTAGAAGATTTTAACGATCATCAACCGAAATGATTCAAATTTAATTGTTGCATTTACATGATCTACGGTAGATTTTGCATTCGAATACACAGAGAATGAAGATTCGGATAAATGTGTATAAATAATAGTATTTGTTAAAACCCAACCTTTTAATATAATAAAGAAACTTAAGAACATGGGACAGGACAAAAGGAGAAGAACAGTAAAAGAAAGAAGAAATGAGAAATAAATCAAACTAAAAAATATGTAAAAAAATATTGAACATGTATTGATTTTTTAACCATCTTTATTCTTAGTTAACGCATTATAAAATAATTTTATGTTTTACCAATTTTATTATACTTGTGCATTCCTACAGAAAATGTTAGCCGACTCGCCGTCAGCCGATTTCTTTACAAAAAGAATTTCTTAAATACAAAAAATAGAAATTTAATTTTTGAAATTTTTTGTAAGAGCTGTTCAGAAACTACTTATAGTAGTGATATTTATATAAAAAACACTTCATCGATTAAATTAAGATCCTTTTAAGTTTTTCCAGCTTTTTTTTTAACATAAACATTTTGTAACACATAGTTTATTTCGAAGACGGCTTTTATTTAAAAACTGATAGAATTTATTAATTTAATGAATGAATGAATTCTTCTTAATTATCAATTTAAGAGATAAACGAATAAATTTTCAACGTAAGATTATTTTTTGCTTGTTTGTATTTTAAAACATTTTTTTTTTCTTTGGAAAAATTCGTAAATTTTTCAAATTTCACATTTTTTTTTATTTGTTTGATTGAATACAAAAGGCTAAAATTCACAAAAATTTTTTTGAATTATACGATTATTTAAAATAAAAAATCATAAATATTGACATCTAATCTGCTATACAATAACATTTATATATAAACATATATTATATTTTGCTTTCTCATGTCTCAAAATGACATTTCCTTTCTTTGTTTCATAGTTTGATCTGTTTTGCAAATTTTTTTTCGAATTAAAAATTCATTGGAGACTATATAAAGGTTGTTTCAAATTAAAAATTCTTGTTTTTAATGCATATAAATTCCTATAAAATCAGATTAATTACAAAAACTTTCATTTAAAATGTTTTCGAAAGTTGTTTGAAATTTGGTTTCAAATAACATCAAATTCCAAAAATGTTAATATTTACGAATATATAAACACATTCTATATGTACATAGACAACAAATTAAATTTTATTATTCTTTATTAAAGGAGAACAAATCATTAAATTTTGCAAAGCATTCCTTTATCCACCCTTATCAGCTAAGACTTTCCAATTATTAACGTTTCATATCGAACCAATTAATTCCCAACTCCTTTATTTTTTTAAAACCAAACGTATCGTAGTTATTATGGACAGTCCATTACAAGACATTCATGCGCAGCGCGTTACGAGATTTCTCGACAGATTATCAGCGCTTCAGTGTATAAAATATTTAGTTATTGGGGTTCTGAGCTTTAAGATCTTCCAAATCGGCGTTAACGGAACAGTTTTATTCTTGACGCGCGACGAGGTGTGCAAAGCACCGCTAAAGCTCTTCCTCACAGTATATACCATATTAGTAGCCATCCAAGGTGGGTTGTTTTTCATAAAAAACCGGGAATATTTCAGAGTCGAGAGAATCCCAGATATCCAGGAAAACAACGAGCTAGGGTTATTCAACAACTTTGTCGATGCTTTTACTTTGTTTTGGTATTTGACCGGTTTCCATTGGACGCAAGAATGTAAGACTTGCCGGGTAACTGATCCCATGCTTTATTACACGTCTTTTGTGTGGATTTGCTACGGAATGTTTATCATCGTATCGCCACTCATAGCAATAATTCTTTTAATACTTTTAATAACATATATTAGACCAAAATTACCTATTATAGAATACAACAAAGATCGCGGAGATATCGGCAGACACGATGCAAATTGCAGCATCTGCCTGAATGACTATAATGAGAACGAAAAGATAAAAATGCTGCCATGCAAACACCATTTTCATGTTAATTGCATCGATGAATGGTTTAATGTTGATGATATCTGTCCGTTGTGCAAAAAACCTATAAATTTGCTATATGATCTAGTCGACCAGCCCTAAATCTTTCTTGATTTCAACACAAAGTTGTTCTTTTGTAATATATCAATACACTTTAAACTTAAAATAGATAAAGGTTATATGATTTTAATTATAAAAATTAATCGAAGTTATTTATGGTAAAATTAATAGATCAATAAAGAATTATTACATAGTTAATAAAAAAAATCATATTTTTAATGTAAATCTGTGTACTTTGGTTAAGAATATTAATAATATCTGTAAATTGTTTTATTTTAAATTTGAAATTTACCCGTCGATTTGTCCGTTCGTATGATTTTTATAATCTTATTAATTTAAAAACAAAATAAATTCTATAAATATTCTTATTTTTAAAGGCTATTTCAATATTAAAATATCTATTTTTCTTAGTAAAAAAAATGAAATACTAAAAAATGGCTTTTAAGATTTATTTCATAGAGTCGCATATAAACTAGTATTTTTATTTTTAAAATATACAAAGACATTCATTAATTTTCTGTTATTTTATTGCAATACAGTAAAAATTTGCATTTATTATTATTTAAAAATACACTAAAGATTTTAATGGTATGATTTTTGTTTTTTTAATCTGTAAATTTTTTGAATTTTATTTTTGAAATCCATATATACAAATTTTTATAGATAAATATGAAATTTAAGCAGTTCAAATTAGTTTCATATTAGACCAACAATTCTAATTTTAGATAGTTTTTTTTTAAAAAAATAAAACAACTAGCAAATGAAAAAAATAATTTGAGTACTTTGAAAAATGTTAATAATTTTATAAAACATTAAATTTTACATTTCATTCAAATAAAAAAAAATATGTTTAGTTTTATATAAAAATATTTTTAATACTCCAAATACTAGATATTTTATGAATATCTGGATGATTTGCACATCAATGAAATAATAATGTATTATTGCAGTACTTTATGTGTGACCGATTAGAATTATGCACTGTGAATTATAAAGTGAATAAATAGTTCATCTATATTTATTTCTATGTTGAAAATTTTAGCGATGGGTTTAGGTCTGCATCTATTACGCGTACTTTGTAGGTTTTTCTAAAATACGATCTTTTGTTGCTCATTCATGGTATTTGAATTAAGACTATTTTTAGATATCTGGTGATTTAATACACAGGAAAATCAACCTTTTTATGGTACTTCAGGTGCAATCAATCATCTAATATAAGTCAAATCAGATTCATTAATACTACGAATATTGGTTCAATAGCTTGATTAACTGTGTGCTACCCCAAAATTATATGAATAATTTTAGTTTCATAAATTTTCAAAAAGCATATACGAAGACATATAATAATTTTTAAAATATTCTACTGCTCAACTTTTTACAAATATAAATTTTTAATTAAAGATTAAATTTTTTTCATAACTTTAAATTTAATAGAGATGTATTTGTAACTGGAGTAATATTTAAACATCTTTTGCACTGCTAATGTAGAATACACATTGTTTTTACATCAGAATTATGTTAAATTATATCATTTTTTAGGTAAAATTTCTATATTTAGTCTTTTAAAGCAATGGAAACAGTGCCACTATGAAAATATTAGATATAATTGATCGAACAAGAATATGTCAATCTAATATATCTTCAATCGTGATATTGTCTCAATATTTTTAAAAATATTTAAATAATATTATTCTTTTGCTTACTTTATAAAAAAAGTTACACAGTCAATCAAAAATTATCTCAAGGTTATAAAAATTTGTTAGTTAGAAATGCATAAAAAATTTGAAAATTTCTAACTAAAATTATAAAAAATGTTAAATTTAGAGTTTTATTCACTAAAGAAGGTTTTCTAATTTTTTTCTAACCAATTTTCGGTATTATTTAAGAATTTTTTTTTCTTATAAATAAAAAAATTTTGGTCACTCTTTATAAAACAATCAGAATGTGACTTAATAAACTTTAAAAAAATTTAAAAAGCTTCGTAGACATAAAAAAAGCTTGCTGTGTTAATACAATTTTTTTCATTGAATTATGAAGATGTGATATTAACATCACAATGTTTAGTAGTAATAATAATAGTAATAGTAGTAATATTAGTATAAAATAAACTAGAATATTTGATTTGTTACACTTATGAACTAAATTAAATATGTTTTAAAATGTTTTTGAATTTAAGAATTTTGGCATTTTAGAATAAAACAAAGAAACAATCAAAAAATTTTTCAAAGAGAACGGAAAATAATATAAGAAAAAAAAACATTAATTTTGATATTCAAAAAGAAAATAGTGAGTATAATAGTAGTAATAATATTCGCGAAAAAGATTAGCAGAAATTATAATTTAAATAGAAATAAAATAAAACAGTTAATATAAGAATTAATGATTTAATAGAATTTTATTTGTAAAACTGGTTCTTTCCTCCGTTACAAAAAACAGAAAATAGTTTTTAAACATGTTAATTACTATAATTCTCACACTTTTCAGCCTTTGAGTATATAAATTCCAGCAAAAACATAACTCGCTTAATATTTACAAATTATTTAAAATTATTTTGAAGGATATTGTAAAGATATAAGGTTAGCAATTTAGTCTAGGTTTTTTATATCATGGCTTAAATGTTTATTAAGATGGTTTCTTCATGCCTTTCTTTGTTTTTATTATATTTTATGTTCATATAAAAACAATTTCCCAACTTAGTGTCATTATCTAAAATTTAATAGGTTTCTTTAACTAAAAAATTATAATGTTTTTTAAATTTTTTATTTTTATTCATTTTTTTTCTTTATATAAATAGAAAATTTTTCACGTACTGATATTTTATGATATTTGGTTCAAACATCTATTTATCATTACAAATTTTACAATTTTCTTAAAACTAAGCTAAAAATGATGCAAAATCAGTATTATTATTGTGAAAAATAACTAACATATATGTTAATCTAAATGATTTACAAAGTTTTAATTTTATTAGTTTTGATATTTAACTCAAAAGTAATTAATTAAGTAAAAATAATTGCTCTAATTTAATTATTGTAACAAAGTTTAATAAGTTTTATTTGGAAAATTTTGTTTTGATTTAGTTGATATGAATATAAACACACACATTTAATTATTCAATGTCAAGATGATAATTTAATAAATAAATCTAAAACAAAAAAAAATAATTGGATAATATGAGATATCGATTACATTATCTTGAAAAGAATATTATTGACAAATTATTATAAATTATATTTTTAATGTTAAAGAATAAACCTATACCAGGTTATTGTTTTTTGTTATTGCTGATTTATAAATTTTTAGTGATATTATTTGATTATAAAATAAAAATCAAATAGAAATCAGTGTATATTTATATTTCTTTTAAAATATAATTATATTTGTTTTTAAAAAAAGAATAATTTTCATTAGAATTTCTTATTTAAACAAAATAACTGGTAACAACATATTCTTTCCTAATAAAGTAAATTTAAATGCATTTTTTATTGAAGCATTTCTAAAATAAATAAATTGTAATTCTGTTCATTACAGAAATAATTTTTATCATTCAACTTTGTACTCAAAATATAGTTATGCCTTATAAACAGTAAATAGTGTTATAATTGAAATTTTTTTCTGTGACCCAATACTAAAACCGTGAATCTAAATTTGTATGGTTGTTTCTATATTTAATATATACTTCATTATTTGTATGTTTTTTATCGTTTTTAATCTCAAAATTTCGTTTATTTTATTCATATAATTTTTTTATCCAATTATATCAAAATGAATAGTGATTCGATTATTAAAACTAGTTTTCTCCCGTAAACTTTTTAATTTTATTATATCGATAGACGGTTATTTTAAAATAAAAATATATTATGGTAATATTTATATCTGTAAGAAAGCGATAAAGGGCGTTGTGAAAACTGACTGGTAAAGACAATTTTGAAATTTTTTGGAATTCAAAATTTATAGTGGCATAATAGATAATAATTGAAGATACTATATATGAAAACTAAATTTTTGTTTAAAAAATGTTTACTTATAAATCATAATTTTACATACCAAAGGCAGCAAAAACTTCCATTTGAAATTGTTTAATAATACTTTAAATCATTAAAATCTTAATAAAATATCAATATGAAAAATCATAGTATTCATTTGTATATCCTGCATGCAAATATTTCAATTTTCAATATCATTCTATTATAAAAATATTAAAAAAAATGCTTATGTTGTCATGAAATGTACAAATTTTGATAAATAGTATTATTTATGCTGAATTACATATTTTGTAATTTAATTGTGTTTTACAATCATTTGTAACCAATATAGTTTTACATGTACATGTTTAAAAATATAAAGTTTAAGAAAATGTTATGTTTATTATTTTATCAATTTCTATTAATCTAAATTGATATATTTATCAAAAATTATCCTTCTAGGAATTTAATAAAACCTTAGGTATGATCTTCAAAATTACAATTATAAAAAAATCAAATTATAATAGTATATATTTTGAAGTATATCTTCAAGCACATCTGGTTCTGTAAAAGATAAAAAAATATACTTCCTAATAAAAATTCAAAATATTTACTGATAAATTTGTCATATATTGTTATAATAAAAGCATTAATATATGTTTTACATCTGTTTTATAGAGTAAAAATAATATATACTTGTAACATATCAAAATATCTTCGAAAGACATAAAAGCTTTAATATAAATAAATTTCGTTATATTAAATAAAACCAACAAAATTTAATAATTTCAAGAACCTAAATTTATATATGATTTATGAATTTGAAAACTTTTTATGATGACTCTATGATTTTATTGTATTCTCATAAATGGTTTCAGTTGGTTTTCTATTTATTTACATTTTTTATAATACTAACATTCTGTTATTTACATTCTCTTAATTATGTCAATTTTTTGCGTAAAATATAATTTCTTGCAGCAAAGTATCTTTTTGCTTTTTTTAAGTAAGTTATACTATATGCAAAATTCAATACATAAAATTCCAAAAATAAAAAAAATAAAATTTTAGTAAAATTATTTTGTGCAAAGAAAAAAAAATGCAGCACTTATTTTTTTAATCTGATGAAAGTCACAAGTGTGAATTAAATTTACAAAAAATGCCGTACATTTATATTCCTGGGAGGGAATCAATTACAACGTTACTGTAAAAATAATTTCACATAGAAACAAATTAATATAGAACCGCACAAGAATACTCACATCGGCACAAATAACTGAATAAAAATGCGCTTCATACTACAAACACAAACAGATCAATAGATATATAACTGATAGCTTTAGACAAATATAAAACAAAATACAGATTTTAATACTTTATAATTTTTTTAAAGATTAAAGTCTTTTAATATGCACAGATAAAGAACAAAAGGGTGTCCCCTAAAACCATCCTTAAAAATCTATTGTTTTCTTAAGACTTTATTGCCCTGATAAGACATAGAATTTTATACTTATATTATTATATTCATTTATGTTCTCATTTTGGTTACAAATTTTGAATTAGAATGTGATCACAAAGTTATAATATTAATAAAAGTATTATAGGGATACAAAATTTTTAAAACTGTAATTTTATCATGGTTATGTAATTTAATTTCTTTCCTATTTGATTATTTGTTTTTTATAAATGTATATTTTCTGAAGTTATTTTTTTAACTATTAACACAACTATAGACCTTAAAAACTTAATATTTTGTGTCAAATGAATAACAAACAGTGCGATTTATAAAACAAAAGAATATGTGAAATAACTATTAGCTTCATGCATATAAAAAATGTAAATCAATTTATTAGTACAGACAAAAAGATAATTAATAACATATGAAAAAATGAAACACGCAAAAAACCTGAAATTATTCAATTTTAAAAAATTTGAGCTTCAATGTAATATTTTTTAAGCTTTAGAAGAAGCAAAGGGTGTGACGGATAAGAATAATATAATGTTTCTTTAATTTTCAGATTTTTTTCTTTCTCAAAAATGGTTTAATGTTGAAAAATCTTAAATTAGATATTGTTAATATTATTGTGACTCAAAATAATGTGGAAATTCTTTAAAAAATCTGTAACCATTGTAAAATTAAGGGCTGGTGCTACATATTACTTATTAAGGTTTTTTAATAAAAAAATATATATTATATATTTAGAATTTACTAGATTAGTTTTATGCATAAGCTTGCAGCACCCGTAGCTAATCTTTTTGTTAGCGATATAGTTTTCAAGCAATGAAATGTTATTTAAATATTTAAATTTAAGTGTTTTTAACATACAAGGTTGTTTTTTTAAAGTTTATATTATTATAAATATTATAAGAGCTGTTTTTTATTCAATATTTTTTATTTTTAAAAAAGTATTTTATATAGCTTAAGCATAATCAATTTAATTTGTTTTGCCATAAATAGAAATATTACATATTCACTGATAAGCAAAGCAAAACATGTCCAACAATTTATCTAGAATATCAAAAATGCACCAAAATATGATTTATAAAAATTATAAAACTTATAAGGTTGCAAAAACAACAAAGATATACAACAAAACAATGATATTTATTTAAAACTGACTTAAATTTAAAAAATTTTCAAATATGCAATTTGCAAATCAATAGATTAGTTATTGCATCTAGCAACATTTGATATATAAATTCACACTTATTTCTTCGCCATTTTTACGTTTTTGTTCAAACAAAAAAAATTATAAAAATATTTTTTATATAAATACAATATTTTTGTTCTTTCATATTATTTATTGTAAATATGAATTTCATTTTCAAAAAATATAAAGAGTTAATATTACTAAATTGTGACTTCGTTAAACAACAAATATAAGCGAATTCTTAAATATAAAAAAATCATAAAAATACGTCTAATGAGAAAAAAAATCAAATTAAACATTTTAAAGATTGCAAATGATTTATAAAACTCTCTATGACCATGTATTTTGAAATATTTAATGCCTTCTAGATTTATAGAAAAAAATATAAAAAAGTGTTTGAAAATATGCTTTATAAAAGCTGTAGAATCTGCAGTGATCAATTCTTGATAAAGAAAGATATGAACGAAGAGGTTAGAAAATATTTAACATATAGATTTAGCGCGCTCTTACTAGAAAAAGATGGTATGTATAATTTTTTTTGTAATTGATTTTCTTCATCCATCTATTTATTTTTTAAAATAATCATATAATTTTAGTATGTTCTCAACAAGCATTGATTATTTACTCGGTTCATGCTTGATAACAACAAGAACTAGAAAGATTCGTTATATTGCTTATTGGCGAAACTTCGGATAGTCTTTCTTGATATGTTATCTGTAAAAACCATTTGTTTCCGCATATCATAAAGCATGTTTTATTTTATGTTGCGATGATAGTTATCTACAACAATATTATAGAAAAATTTTACGCGGCAAATCAAACATCGATTTTTATATTGTAAATCTTGTTATTTAAATTGATTTAAATTTTATAACCACAATTCTAAATACAAAATTTAGTCATAATTTATTGTTTTACAATTAATATGTGCTGTTTTTTTTCTTCCCAATTTTACTGCATAAAGCTATAAAAAACCTTTAGAATTTATGTTTTTTGGATAGATAGGTTTGATATCTAATGATTTTCTTTTGTATATTAATTTTTTTCAAATATATTTTAATTTTATGAATTATATGAGTTGATTGTTATGTAATTAATAAATTTAGTTTGTGCTAAAATATTTTGCATTGCGGCTGATATAATATATATTTATATTTTTAAACAACACAAGGAAATACATTTCTAATTTGATAATTATCGAGCAATTTTCTGAAAAATAAATATAGTAGTGTATCTTGTAAAAAATTTGTAAGATTTTTTTTTATTTTTCCATAAATGTAACTACTATTAAAATGTTAATTTCAGCTAATATTTTTTAATTAAACTATTTGCATGTATTTTTATGAATAGAATAAATATTTTAGAAATCGGAATTGGCACGATTTGAATATTTTTTTACAAATTGATATCTATTCTGAAATTTCTTCATGTGTTTTCATTTCCAGATGTTTATATATTTTTATTTGATAAAATATTAAATTCATCACAATAAAAATATAAATTAAAAATTCACAAAATTTCTTCTAAACTTCATTAAAGAAGTATTATTTAATTATTTTTTATTTCTTTTATCCTATATTTATTTATTAAAAATATTTAATAAATTTAATATCTTATTTTTAATAAAAACCTAAATTTTTTTATTAAATGTTTGAAATTTAATAAAAAACACTTCACTAAGTCAAATCCAGACTATAGTGACATGACAATTCTCATAACATTTTAATTATTTAAAGTCATCAGATTTAAATTTTCTACGCATTTTTATAGGTATTTTAATATTATAAAAATTTGCAAATTTACTTTTTTGAAGCCTGCTTTTTATATTTTTAATTTTCAAAATTTTCTTTGTTGTATAATTTAAAAAAAGAACTCATGAGACACCCTTTTGTACATTATATGTAGTCTTATTAAAAGAATTTCGTATTTTAAAGTTGAATTCATTAGAAAAATTCGAAAAAAATAGGAGACTTTTTTTCTTCTACAAAATTGATTCAAATTGCTTTTACTCATACAGAAAAAAAATTGATTCAATATTTGTTTTTGTTTTGAATATCAAGTATATAAGAACACAAATTGGATGCAAATTTTAAGAAAATTACAACTTGATATAAAAATATTAGCTTATGAATATTTGCCATCAATCTTGTATCGAATGAGTGAAAAAAAATCAAAAACGAGAAAACCGTGTTTTAGGTGTTTTTAATATAGTTAAAAAAATATAGTAAAATTAAAATTAATTGTGTTTTTTGAGATAAACTTGTTTGATTTTAATTTAAAAAGCAAATAAAAATTTCTTTAAAGATTTTTATGAACTAGTTTTTAACATTTAAAAAATACAAGCTATATAGATTCGCAAATATAAATAGAATATAAAAATCTAAGGAAGTGGATTATTTTTAACTTTTAGTTTTGTGTTTTATTTTTTCTAATTTAAGTGAAAAAAATGTAAGTTCTTTTTTATTTTAAAAGTAAAATAAAAAACAAAGGGAGCATAAAGTTTTTGAAAAATTATTTTACATCGTGTGAAATTTCATTCACTAAGTCTATCAAGATATAGAAATTTTATGTATAATTTGTTGATTTGCCGAATTTATTTAGCATCGGTTTCTTAATACTTTAGGAAAAGTATATATGAGACAAGGACTTGGTTTTTAGATGTTATTTAAGATATTGGTGGTGTTAAATTATAATTTGTTGTGTGATTGTGCATTCATTTGTTTAAAAACGCAGCTTTCTTCAAAGAAATTAAGGGTATGCCTAAATAATTAATTAGTATATTTATGCCATATAAAAAAATTAAAAAATCTAATTATGCTCAAAAACTGGGTCTGGCGTTATCAAAATGAAATTTGGTGTTTATGTATTTATTTTGAATTTCAAAAATAAAGATTAGCATTTAGTTTTAAATATTTTAAAAATTTATTTTTGTTCAAAAACATCTGAAGCTTAAAATGAATATTATATTAAAATATCAAATAAAAAATTGGCGACTAAAAATTTATAAAGATAAATCTATAAATGAATCTTAAATCAACACCCTTATATGTTTTATTTGATCGAACTCGAACATTTATTACAATAAAATTTTCATATTTCATGTTATACCAAATAACTAGAGAAACCCGAAATTAAAATTCTATACAATATTGTTGCGTTTTTTGGAAACCAAAAAATTACTCGAAAACGCACGTTCTAAATTCTCAAAAAAATTAAATTATAAAATTCAATTTTAATCTTACTGAAACATGTGACAATTAGTGATGGTTTAAAAATAAAAATAATCTTTTTAGATTATAATATAATCATTTTTATCCATAATTTTATGAAAAATACCCTGTTTCTAATTTTGGGTTTTTCTATGCATTTCTGAAAAGAATGAAATTATTTAATATAATTTTATGATGTTTTAATGTTTTTTTTGCTATAATACATATCAATTGTTGTTAATGATGTAATCAATAGAATTTTGTTATATTAAAGATTTTCTATTATTTTTTTTAACTATCAGTCTACTAAAATTAGTATAATGAAAAAAAATAATATACAAGATTTCTAATTTTTTATTTCTTTAACATCCTTTACTATCTAATAAAAGTACATCGATTGTTTGAATAGTGGACAGTTTTCATATTTTCATTGTATATTTAAAAGGAATGCTGATTTTAAAAGAAAAATTGTATTACTTATTATGTTGATAGAAATTAAAATATTGTAATAAACAAATTTAAATCAAGAAAATCAATCGGTTCTAGTTCAAAAAGAAATAATAAATAAATTATGTATATAAATATTTTAATTTTCTTTTAACAAATTAAATATTCCATAGCAATAAAATAGATCTATTTATAGTATTTAGCATTATATAATATTGTCATACCAATGATTGAATATTAAAATATTTTGAAAAGACATGAATTTTTTCAATTCTAAACAGAGAAATTATAAAAAGTTAAAAATAACAGAAAACATTTTCTAAGTTTACGTTTTTTTAAAGTATGTTTCGAATAGAAGCTATGAAATAAAAATAATTGTGTTATTCAAAATTGAAATAAAAAAAATAGTATGTATATTTTATTCTGATTCAAGTGTTTTTTGCGCAATTTTACGGACCAGTTTCTCATAGTCGTCTCTATGTCGTACATACATATTAGCAGCATCCAAATCTGCTGGGCTATCGACATTTGGTGCACTTAGGAGACTGAGAATACTAATAATAACACTTTCTGGGTTTCTCACAGGCAACCATCTTTCATTGGCAGATTCGTAGCCAAACGCATCATCACCGCTTTTGTGCAAAATGCTAATACAAACCTCGTACGTTGTTGGATGAATATTTGGATGAAACATGTTTGATTTGAATGTGAAAGTAGGCGGGTCGTCAGGATAGCTCATTGGAAACTTCATAATAGCCTTGAAAATACCGTTTTCGTATGGAGTACCCTGCGGGCCAATGATAACAACCTCCCAATTGTAAATATCGTCAGCACAGCCTACGCTGAAATGTTCGCTCGGTGAAGACTGAATTCGTCGTAAGTCGTTGTGTAATATTGCTGCTCCTCTTTTGAAACTTGCACACATTTTTTTCTTTTATATGGGTCTGTCTTTTTTTCTGTTTTTTTCCAGATTACTTCTCTCCCACTGAATTGTTTTAATTTTGCGCCTTTCCAATTAAAAAGAACATTTAATTGTCTGCGTCAAAAATATGAAACCGTTGCTTCAAGTTAATTAAAAAAATGATGTTTTATGTCTTTTCATATCCAAATGTCAAAAACATTTCAAAATCACAGTAAAAGAAGTCATTCCAAAGATATAAAGACCAATCATCCGATTTGAAAAATGATTGATAGACAATGATGCCTAATAAATGCAAAAGAAATATTTTGAAAGAGATTTCAAATTACTGGTTAATAATGAGACATATGTTTTGTAATCAATATTCTTTAATTTAATAGTATATTAAACAAAATAATTATATTATCATGCTTCAAAACGAACAAGCTTCTGTAGCTCAGTAGGTTAGAGCGCCGTGCTAATAACGCGGAGGGCGAAGGTTCGATCCCTTCCAGAAGTATTTTTTACATTTTTATATTAAATGCAATAATAAGTAAGTTTGATATGCTTCTATTATTAAATAAAAAAATTTTATATCTTTACAATTTTTAAATATTTTTTTCATTTATACTTTTATTATCATGCCAAATTTGAAAATGATTATAAATGCACATTTTTTTATAGTTTTTTAGATTTTTTAACTGATTTGAGCAAAAATTGTATTATAATTATATTTTGTTGCAATTAATCTTTTAAAATCATAAAATTTAAATAATTCAATAAACCAATCACTAATTATCAAAAACAGTGGTTATTTTTTCAAATTTTTATTCAGATAGTTTTTCTACATAAAATATTTTATAATTATTTAATTCTATGTCTACCATATTTATATTTTACACATTGAATATTCCTTGTTTTCATTTATAATTGTTAAAAATTCAAAATTTACTGGGCGAAAAACCATTTTAACTTATAAAAATTAAAATACAGATAATATTTTATTCTTTTAGTAAAATAATGTTTTTCAAGCATCTGTCCTAACAATAAAATCACCAAATTTTAAATTTATCAAAATAAAATCACCAAATTTTAAATTTATCAAAGTAAAATTTGTCCTCCACTATTTCATTTTTCTTATTCTCAACAAATCTGCACATTGAAAAAATTTACAAAAAAATTAAAAAACAATTTTATTTAGAAAATAAAACTGTTGGATATTTATTGCAATACCCGTTTATAAAATCGACAGGTTTCGATTTGCATACGAATTTATTTTGATTATTAGTTTAGTATTTCGTTTCGGATGATGATAGTAAAATGATTTTGTTGTTTCAGTTAAAGATGTGATTGTTATAAAACGTATTTTAACTGTCAGTCTTTTGTAGTGACAATTACCTATTTAAGGTGACGCTTAGGGCAATTGATGGTAGAAAAGAAGAAAAACAAAATTATAAATTTCCAGAAGCCCTGCCTTCCTACAATAAAGATTTTATTTTATTTTTTCTTTTACAATAAAACTTAATAATACTAATTTATTCACATATTCAATTTTATAAAAAAATCGCGTGTATCAATGTTGGATGAATTGCGATTAGAATAATTAGAAAATATATACATCTGTTATTTTTTAAGCAAATTTATTTACTTTAGCAATCGGTATGAATTTTTGTTAAATTTTCTGCATAAATCATCAAATCATAAATTTTGATTGTCAGTATCAACTACCAACAAACTTAAATCTTTTTTCTTACTTGATCAACTTATTTCTGTTTTTTTATCAAATATTATCACACTGGTCGTTGATAAAAATGACAAATATAAAATTTTTAGTTAATTTTGCATAGAATATGCGACAAAATAAACATTTCCGATATATTTTAATCTTTTATCTATTTTATTTAAGATACAATCAAATATATTCAAATAGTTCATTAAAAATTATAAAAAATATTCAAAATAATCGAAAATATAATTTTATATGTTACTAACCGATCATAAATAAACTTAATGTGTTTTTTATTTGGCATATATATTTGATTTCTTTTTTTTACCTTTTATAAAAATTTAGTTATACCAATTTTCTGAAAAAATATCAATAAATCTAAGATCATATGTGCCAAAAAAATATCCATTTAATTTAACTCAAGGTATTATAAACAATATTATTGCATATTTAATTATTAAAAATACTCAATAGATAATTCCATTTATTGATATAAGCACTTTTCAAATTAAAACGACACAAAATTAATCAAAAAATGACAACTATTAGTCGTGGATCAAATATGTTACAACGAAAGAAATTATTTTAGATGGTATTGGACCAATTTATCGGTTTTAAATTTTTTAATATAAATGTAAAATAAACTATTTTTTACTAATAACCTAAAATATATCTTCCAATAGAATATTATATAAATGAAATTGCTCATTAATATAAAAATCAACACGAAAAAACATATTTTAAATAATAAATATGAAGTCTATAACTTTAAAAATAGGTTTTCTATACAAGAAAACACTTATGCCATTTAAAAAATAACAACAATTCTTTAATGATTTTTTCATAGATAGACTAAAATCTTGGTTGGTTTAACAACTAAATAATAATTTTGATATAAATAATGTGGTTATAAAAGCATTTCATCACATACTTTCGAACTTTTATAATCACAAAATATAGCAGATTAGCAGATTAAATACGGTTTTGCAGTAAAAAAGCTATTTATATGTAAACATTTACAAAATTATGCAGAAAATAACCGAAACCTGTTATATTGATTAGAAGACTTTTGTTGATATATTTCACCATAAATATTTTATATCTAAATATATTTATTTAAATTTATGCTGAAAAGGAAATAATGGTAAAATTCTGGAGATCAGATCAGAAAATCAAAGAGCTTACAATTATAAAAAATACATATAAAAAGTGAGGTTATCTATTCCATGAATCGAAAATAAAAATTATTTAAAGACAACGCATTTAAAAATTTAGAAAAATTTATTATAATAAAAAAATATTATTGGGTGTTGAAAATATTATTATTGCTTTGAATCCATATTTTTGTTTAAATTTTTAATTTTTAATTTCAATCTAGTTTTTTTTTTAACTGTAATAAAAAACAGGTAGCTGTTAAAGGAACAAATAATAATTAAAAAAGTAAACTTATAGACGAAAAGGTTTTTTATGACATTAAATTTTAAATTATCAATGCCTATTTGTATTTTCTATCTAAAAACTATTTTTGATTCGATATTTTTGAAGGTTTTTATGCTTGATCAAAATTTGAAGAAAAAACATCAAAGCTTCAGTGTGTTGGTATAAAAATCGTAATAACAAACAAGCAATAAATCTTATATATTCTTATTGTTTGGTCAAAATTAATAAATAAGCCTAATACAAGAAAAAAATTAAACCTTGCTTAATAAACAAATATCGAGAATTTTCTTTGTTAATTTCACAGTAATTTATTAGGTGGTGAATAAGAAAATATAGAGTTATTTTGATCAGCTCACTCAACCAATTTAAATAATATAATATTTTTTTACTAATGAAGTTCTTATCATGTCGTTAATTAATCAATTGATATTTATTCAATATAAGAATTGTATGTTAAGAATGTTCATTGTGTAATTAAAATTATAATTTTGTTGTTACTTTAGCGCTCCAAAATTATGTTTTTTAGTATTTTTTAAAACTCATTGTCTCAAACATAAAATTTTTTACAACATTTAGAAACTATAACATATGCTTTTGCTACAAATAATATCAAAATTTTCTTCATAATCATACTTATCTTAACATTTTATTTACAGAATTAAAATTTTTTTACAGAATTCTTCCAATATTTTAACTTCAAAATATCTGTATTTGAAAAACTGCATACATTATTAAATATTTTTTTAAAAATAAGTTATAAATTGAATTTTTAAATTAAAATTATTATGAGAACTTATTTGTTTTTATGATTTTCTCTTAATTTTAAAAAATAAAATAATCGATAAAGGTTTTTTATAGCTTCTTTTGACCCAAGATGAACTAATAAAAAATATAGATTTTATATGTGTAAATATTATTTCAAAGTTATCTTTTTAAATTTTTTATCTTCATTTTACATAAAAAAAGCAGCCATTTTAATCTCTCGTACTAAAATCTCAATAATTCACAATATAAAATTGTTTCTTGTATAATATGCACGCAATATATTATTTTTTAGATATTTTTTTTATCTAGATAATCAGTAAGAGACAAAATGACATTTTTTTATCTAAAATAATTTTTAATTTTGACATTTATTTACTATAAAAAAAGTTATAATGCTTAGTTCATTAAAAAATTCAATACAAAAAGATTTTATGCACCATAACTAATTAATTTTTATAGATTTAGTACCACTTTAAAAAAACCAAAAAATAGCACATATTAAAATGTGTTATTAGAGCTACTTGAGATAAAACAACAAATAAGTGTTAAAAAGAAGAATAAACTGCAAATAAATAAATTTAATACTTTTTTTAGATATCTTACTACTCTCATGTCATCCCACGCGTTTTTTTTTCAACAAAAGTGTCTTTCTTGATTATTTTTTCTGTATACCTATCTCAAAAACATATTAAATGATCACTTTGAAATGTAATTTTCTTAGGAATGATCGCAATGATTATCTACTCTTTGTATTCTATATTCCTCTTCAGAACAATGTAACATATTCGGTACCTTTTAAATACATAATTTATGAACACTATATATCAATTAAGATTTCATTTTGACTTATATTTTATAGTTGGCTGTATGTAGATTTCAATTTGTCTTTTATTGAAAGAATTCATAGAATTTTCTTTTATAGCCTTTCTAATATCATTTTAAGTTGATATACCAACTTTAAATTTGTTTTTTTAAAAAAATGTTAAAAAGATGAATTATTAGCATTATCTAAATATTTACACTATTTTTTAAGATGCATAAAAGTATTTAAATGAATAAAAAATAAATAATTTAATCACATAATCTATTATATTCAATTCTACCAGCAGGCATTGATTCATTATTCTTAGTTCTGTAAAAAAAACATATTGTATATTTAATTATCAAGAAAATCATTCTTTTAAAAAATTAAAAGAACCCCAAAAGTTCGAAATCCAATAAAAATCAAGGACTTGCTGTACAAAATTAATCAGCAACAAAAATTTAGCATTTGAATCAAATATAAAACATTCTCTATTGAAATATAAATACTTATAGATAGTTTTTACACGTCTATAAACATGTTTGATTTGTATATTGGTTTAATATTTATAAAACAAGTATTTTTTAATAAAGAACAAAAACAAATATATTTTGACTTACAACAATTTTGATGTAAATTTTAATATTTTCTCAAAATCCAAAAAAACTTCTCTTAAATATCTTTTAGTACAAAATATAATAGAAAAAAACTTAAACTAAATGAAATATCTTGTTATATAGGTGATTACATTCTTTAAACGAATATAAATTAAAATTGGTTTTTATAAGGAAACAAAACAAAATGTTTATAGTTTTTTTAACTAAAATATATAAAAAGTATGTTATTATAATGATTCTTAAAGTTTTATTAACAAAAAAATTCATCATTTCATAACTTAGTTAATTGATATAATTTTTTTATAAATATAATAAATTGATAAGTTTTCCTATACTAAACTAAAATAATTTTACAAACATGCATAAATAAACTCAAAAAATGTGAAAATCTACATGTTGATGTACTAGAAAATTGTTATAAGGGCACTTTTTTTTAAATCAAAACAATTTAGGTAAGCCGTTGCTCATTAAGATATAAAGAGTAATAACATGTTCATGTATAAAAATACAATTAGTTTAGTCAAATGGTTATAATTACTGTTCAAATTACAATTTTAATATTTTGCAATCTAATTCCTGCAAATTGGTATAAAAAAAACAATATAAAAATTCGTAGATAAAATATTACTCTTTGTTTTTAAAAAGGCAATATCTTTTTTATTAGGCTAAAGATAAAATTTCCAAGTCTGTTTTTAATATTTTATAGTTTTATTATAAATGCTATTGAATTTTCTCAAAATTTTTACATGTTCATTTCACCACAGCGTTCAAACCAGAAATATGCCTAAATGAAGCATTAAAAGGCTTATTTATTTTCTTTTACAAATTTTCATTAGTTTAGGTTGTAACTGCTAAATTAAGACATCACTTTAAAATATTAAAAGTTTCAATGACCACAAAAACAGCAAAATAGCTGTTTTTCATTTAAATTACGAACATATAAAAATTCCTTGATAAAAAATTTTATAAAATAACATTAAAATACAACTTATAGCGAAAACATTTTTCATATAAATTTAAATACATGTTTTTTTGACAGTTATTAGTATGTGAAAAAATTTCAAATTTATAAATAAAATCTTTAATTTAACACAAAGAAATTTTAAAACAATGAAAAGTCATCACACGATAAAATAAATAATATTAATACTAAATCAAACAATTAATTGCACTATAAATTGATCATGATAAAAAAACTTTTTGAAAAATTATATTTTTGTGTTGTTACTAGGCAGGATAGTGTATTTTTTATATAAATATCGATGTTTGATTCTTGAAAATTTAAAATGTACATTTCTTCTTTTTTTTAACATAGTGCAGATATTGTAACAAGGTATTTTTATATAAGACCACATATCTTCAGTGTATAATATTTTTTTCTGACTGAATACAAATCATTAATATGACAGAAAATTTACGGGCCAAAAAACATGGTAAGTATAAACAAAAGTTTAAAGAACTCATAAAAGGTAAAAAAATAAATACAATAAATTAAAGAATATATGTAGAATATAACATATATATAATTCTTAAGACAAAAAAAACTTAGAAAGAACAAAAAAACCATTTCTTAATTTCAAAAGAAGAAACTAAACCTTATGATAATACAGAAAATCTATGTTCTTTGATTCACTCGCATTTTTAAATAAAAGAACATATAAAAAAAAATATGAAAAATAAAACTTGCGAATACACACAAATATTGAAGTAAATTCTATATTAGTTATAGAAATTTTACATTTATTTACTTTGAATTCTCCTCCTTGTAACTGTCATTTTTTAAACAAATGAACGAAAAACACTACAACTATTAAAGATTTTATAACGAAAAAAGTTTCAATTCGCTAATGAAACATACTAAATTTAAAAATAAGCGATAAGAAAATACAAATCACAGTGTAATTATTTAGAAATATAAATCACTTTATACCCTAAATATAAATAAACCCTTTAACTTAAATTCATAGAATACTCGTAAAAAAGTGAAATTTGATCACAAAACGATTTCAAATTACATATATTCTTAAAATAGTGTAGTATTTAAAATGTGACATATATAAAACCATCAAATTTTAATGAATTAAGATGTACTATTTTTAGTTCTCATAAAATTATAAAAAATATAATAAAAATTCTCTTTAAATTTTCGGCTTTGATCTTTCAACATTGGTATATTGATATGAGTTACAATATTTCCATATATTTATGTATTTGAGTAAGTAGTTTATAACCAAGAATACTTGCAAATTTTTGAAACTTTTTTTTTGTCAATATACATAAGGTTGAATATATAATAAAACATCAATTTTTTTGTTTTTTGAAAATCTTATAAAGCTTTTTTACTTGTACTAGTTTTTTCTTTCCATGATTATTCACCCTTTCAAGATGATAATAAAAAATAAAGATTCATTTGTACATAATTATATTTGTTTGTTAAAATCAAAAAAGATTATATAAATTTTTGTACAAAATAGAAATGTTACTTCTTTTTTAAATTTTTTAAAATGATTTTAAAATATAACTAATTAGTCATTTATTTATATCAAATTGATTTTTTGTCAAATAACATAAATTTGGTTGTTTTTTTATAATTGCACTTTTTAAATAATATAATTTTTTGATCGTTGTAGATATTCAAAACGATCTTATATAACTTGTTTTTTGTTTAAATTTATTATGATAGCTTTGTGAAACAGAAATTATATTTCTTCATAAACATATAGAAGTTTCGTTGACATAAAAGTATTTATATTATAAAATAATCGACAATTATGATGTTAAATTCTAAATTTACTGAATGTTATGCATAGTAAAAATGTTTTTTTAGAAAAAATCAAATACAAAATCATTGAAAACAAAGTTCTGTTAACTTAAATTATATTTTTTTGTTTTTGTTTAGAATTAAAAAAAATAATTTTTATATATTGCTCACAGGTATCAAATATAATTATAAGAATGACAATTTTTATATAATAATAAGAGTCCATCACATATTTTACTTTTTGATAACAAATAATTACAAATGTAGAAATATTTGTAATTCCTGCGATAATTTTCAAATTTTACAAAATATTAACCGTACATTTAGAAATCAGCCCTAAAAGAATATTTTTGTTTATGTATATTATCCAACGAAGAATGTGTTACTTAGACCAAATAAATCAAATTTCGTCATTATAATTAGTATTAATATAAACATATTGCTAAAAAAGGTTTTATTTTTGATTCTTTTGTTTTCATTTATATCAAAAATAACGGTAACTATGTGTAAAAATATAGATATTTGTATCTTTCAATTTACCTGTATGCATTTTAAAGCGTAATATTTGTGTCTTTTGCATTAGAAATTGCGGAAGTCGTGAAGCAACAACATTTAGTGTGTCGCTTCGTATCAGTGTTTTAAGGGTACAGAACATATGGTGAAGCCAATAAATAGTGTATCAATAAACTAAATAATTGATATAGAAAATCCAGAACCAAATAAATTTTATATTTAGTTGCGTCTAAGACTACATACATACAAAAAGGCTTCTAAAAGACTAAAAAGCCGACAAAAAATTCATACATAGACAAAATACGTGGAATTTTTAAGAAGAAAATATGTTGTGAAAGAACAAAAAACATCTTCAAACATAAAATAACATTTATAATTTTATACTTATTTCAAAAATACCCACACGAAGTGATCCGAAAATAATAACATATATTTAGTTGGGATGTGCTGGTGCATTATCCAAGGACGTTTTAAAACAATTAAAAGAATTCTTTCTAGGCGCAATTTATTTTTTCTAAGCTTTTAACAACTTAAATGACACATATTATTTCATAAAAGTGAAACGCGCAACAAAAAATTTATCTAAGCTATTACATAGCTGAAACATTTTTTAACATTCAATGACATTTCTTATGTCTATTAATGAGACTAGATAAAATTACGAAGCAGAAATAATTTAAATCGTAAAAAACTTTTAATAAAAGCAAACAGATATTTTGGCAACAAATTTTATTATAAACGCATATATTATAAACACATTCATATTCAATAAAAATTGTGAATTTTAGTAAATATATATGTTCAAAATATTATAAAAATAATTGCCTTAAAAAATCAAATATAAATTTGAAGATCATGTTACCTTTTTTTAAAGCTAATTTTACAAAAAAAACATTTTTTGAACCTTAAAAAGAGCCTTTCAAAGGAAAAATATAATATATGTCTAATTTCAAAATCTGAAAATGTTTTTTTAGGAAACTATCAGTTTTGAATATATATTCGTATAAATAATTTTATATTCTAAAATTTATCGGATTTTACAGAAAAAAAACTTCATATAAGAGACAACAACAAAATATCTTATTCAAAGGATAAAATACACAAACCTAATAGACAACTATGAAAAATTTCTGAACCGTAAATCAATCGTTAAATACTATATAATGAAGTTGGTATTAATAATTTGCGAAGTAAACATTATATTGTTTTTAAACACGCATTTTTACTGTTGTGTGTCTATGACATAAAAAAATAACCAATAACCGAAATAGAGTTTATTTATTGGATAATTATAAAATAAATTTATTATGATTAAACAAGATATTACAGTTTAGAAGTAAATTTGTATTTGATTTGTTTGTAAAATTGCAAATATCCTTATGAAATAACGATATATATGATTAGATTCTTTTGCAACAGAAAAGCTATGAAAGAAATTTTTAAATAAATTTTATTCTATGACAAAAAATATTTTTTTACTTTAAATCAACGAGGTATCGAGAACCCCTAACAATTAAGCTTACGCTTATATTTATTTATATTCATTAAAATATTTTTTTAACCTTGTTGTAGACCAAAAAAATTACTTAAAATTTTATAATTATAATAAAAAAACTATAGCAATCAATATTTTTTCATTTTTACGCCTTAAGCATCGATCTTTTATTTGATCGAATTTATACAATAATCACAATAATTGAAATAATTATGTTAAAAATTGCTTACAAAAAAATATTTAAACTTGATTGTTGTATATCAAAAATCTGACAAATCAAGCAATTAGAAAATTTTTCAATTCAAAAGTTTCGCATGAGAAAATTTACAAATTTTTTGTGTTTGATTTCTTTCTAATTTTTTAGTTTTTAAATTGATAACGACAATGAAAATACATATGTTTAGTTGCAATATTTTTTATTTTTTTATAATGGCAACAGTATTGTTTTTCGGGTTTTTGTAAATTATATGTCTGCTTTAATCGTTTTAAAGATAATCAAAGCAACTTGCAGCATAGTAACAGCATGACATAATTCAAAATTCAGATTCAAATCTTTTTATCAGTGTCACTTATAGATTTTGTTATTTATAATCGCGCAAATTAAAAATAAATATATAAAGATCCAAAGGGCTCCAAGAACAAACAATTCAATTGCATCATAGTTTGTCGGTTTTTATGCCAAAACAGCTGTTCTATCTCGTAAGAATTGAGTGACTATTAATATTCCATTTTAGAATACAGTATATATAGTGTAAATAATATTTAAATTAACTTTTCAACTGATCAAGCAGCTCCTGTTAAATATTTATATAAGAAATTGATTATCAAAAATAAAAACCAAAAATAATACTTATTTTTAAGAGTCAAGTGGCAAATTGCCAGAAAAGAATGTGGTTAATTTTTTTAAGACAATTAGAAACTTAAATCATGTGCATTTAACCTTAATCTTTTCAAAGTTTAGATATTTGTAACAACGCCATTCTACTCAATGAAATATTATAAAAGATATACAGATGCGGAATTTTGTCTTTATAATCGCTGTTTAATGTATATTAATAAAAACAAAGAAGCTCTTCGGGGTCAAAACCTTTTTCTTTTAACAAAACCCATGGCAAAAATCTTTACATAATTTATAAGTTATCTTTTTTTTGCAAACATTTTATAATGTGTTTAAATGCTTAGTAAAATTCCTTTTTAGTCTGTTTCGGCAATAAAATCATGTCATTTTATAGGTTCTTTCTAAAATTTAGCTTTTTTGACTTTATGAATGAATAGTTGTAATTTTTTATCATTTAATAATGTGTATTATTCTTTTAAATTTTTAAAATTGTGACATTGATGTGTTTCTCTTTTGTCTTGCTTGCTTTAGGGTTGACATTTTTAGTTTTCTAATTAACACAAATAGATACTATTTATTCTACCTAGACTATAATTTAAGTTTATAATTGATAAATGAAAGTTTTTATGCGCTAAAAATTTCATATCTTTCTGAACTTTTATGTGTACGATTAGATTTTGGCGCATTTTTCAAATCAAAACAAAGAAAATTTATTTATAAAAAAATTACGCAAAAAGATTGTTCACAATTATCAGATTAAAATAAATAATGAGAAAGCCTTTTACAAATTTAATTACTTTGAAAAAATTTAATGTAAATTATTTGAAATTTCGTTGCATTATATGTATGCTGTTGCAGGAAGGGACTTGGTTGTATTGTAGGAAGTACTCTACAATATTATTAACCCGCCTCGAATTATCTGAGGACAATTGGTTCCTATTGGTCACCTCGTCCCTTGCCTGGACGCTTTTGTACCGGTTTGTATTAAACATTAAAAAATAATAATTTTGGGTCATGGGTTTTTTATTTAATAGTTTTTTATGCTTGTTTTTGTTCCGGATTTTTCTTAATTAATATTAAAATAAACTAATGAAATTAAAAATAACAAAGCATAACATAAAGTTGAATAGCCTTGAAAATAAAAAAGGCAACTAAAAATCAACTCTATTTCATTTGTGGTTCCAGTATTTCACTGGTATTACCACAATGTAGTAAAGAACAACTTAAAAAAATTCGATATACATATTGTAGAATAAGTCAATTGCTGGCGAGTCGGCTGACTTTTCCTGTAGAAAGGTATCTGTATTAGATAGTTAGTAAAACTTGGAAATTATTTAGAAAATGTTAATTCAATAAATGAAATTGGATAAAAAATAAATTTAATATTATTTTCATACTTTCTAATGTTTTAATTGCTTTTCAATCTTATTTTATTATTCTTTTCCTTTTTATATTTCCTATATCTTCTTCATCCTTCTTTTTTGAAAAAAAAGGCTATAGTTTTTGTTTTTCTCTTATTTATACTCATTTATCAAGATTATCATTTCCTTTGCATTTTAGAACTCAAAATTTACCATAGATCATATAATCACAATTAATACATTTGAATCTTTTTGGTTTGTGATCGTTGCAATCTTCCACATATAAAGAGTATATGTAAATATAAAAATAAAGACGAAGTATAAAAATTTTTTTGACAATAAAGGGTAAAAAAATATATCGACCTTTCTAATACAATACTTTAATTTCGCATTCAAAATAATTGCATATATAGTAAAATTCATATATTTAAAATTCGCCAAACAAATAAAATATAAAATTAGAATAAAAAGTTGAATTTAAAAGCATTTATTATCCGTGAATTTAGGGTAAAAACCCTTTCTACTGTTTGATATTTCTAAGATTAATATTAATGAATAAAAATATTTATTATTTATGTAATAACAAGAAAAGGCTTAAGGGAATATTTTCGAGTTCGATTATAGTATTTTTTATTTTTTCAATGTTTGATAGGACATTTGATTCTGGACAGATACTTTGTTAGAATAAAATGAATCAAGTTCCGATAACAATAATTACTAATATTTAGCTAATTGTTCAACATTTCATTGAAATTTATTAACTACATTTTTACATATTTTTTTTTGTATTATACTGTTAATTTAAATAGAAAAATTCTTATTATTCATATGCAAGGTATATTTATCAAGATAAATTTTATCAGCCAAAAAGCATAGTTCGACAATTAAGAATCAAAATACATTTTTAATTCATAACAGATAATTTTATTCAAACTATATATTTACAAGGATAGTAATTTTAATTTTATTTTGAATTCTCACAATTGATTTATTAACTTGATTCGAATATTAAAAATCATAATTTTGATAGTGAGGCGTTTTACGCAATTTTTAAAATATTTGTTAATAATTTATGCTATTAAAATGTTTTATGTTGTTTTTTTTTTGTTAATAACATAAAAAATTTTCACTTTTGAGTACATAAATTTTTTTCAATACAAAAACAATTGGCCAAGTTGATTTTTTAATAAATTACAAGTAAATCATTCAACAGAATTTTTTTATTTGAAAACCAATTTGAAACTTTTACTTGTTCTATTTAGTTTATTGTTTCGACTTTTCTGCATTTTTAGAAATTTCACATCTTCTCTTCACAAGCACTTTGTTCATTCATTTTCTTTACCCCTTACATAATGGCAGAATACTCGACAAAACTAAAATCTTTTCCTCAGCAATCACAAAGTCCGTACACACCGTACAAAACACAAAAGAGATTCGTCAGAAAACTAGGATTTGGCATCAAAACACCCGAAACTGCTATCAACAGCTCGTACATCGACAAGAAATGCCCATTCACAGGTGAAATCAAGATAATTCCACATTTTATTAAAGGAACAGTTATCAAGATGAAAAACGAAAAAACCATTGTTGTGAGGAAAAATTACTTGTTTTATCATACAAAGTATAAAAGATACGAAAGAAGAAATACCAAGTTCAATGTTCATCTGAGTCCATGCTTCTTTGGTTTGATTCAGGTTGGTGACAATGTTACTTGTGCTGAAACAAGACCCTTGAGCAAAACTAAGTATTTTGTTGTTGTGGATTACGTTAAAAGTATTCATAACGCGCGTGGATTTAAAGTTTTGGCATGATTTACCAATTAAATTATTTTCGTTTATGAATCCCTTTGATATTTTTATTTTATATTTTATTCATTTTTTGTGCATTTGATTTTTTTTGTAACGATTACAAAATAGACTATACTTCTGACAAAATTTAGTTGTTTATCAAGAAGTAACATTCTATATAAAAATATTTTAAAATCTAACACAATCAATAGTTCAGCCGTATTTCAAAGTGTTTATTAATTATTTAGATATATTCTAATTCTCTAATGTAAATTTCCCAATGCCGACAGCTTTAATTTAAAAATATCATCCATGTTTGAAGTTAAATCGATTTTTTTTTGAAAAGAATAATTCGTTTAATCGCGTTTTTTTAAAGAATTATTAATTAAGAACAGTAAATTGTATGTACTTTTTATTTTTGGTCCATTTTTAATCCAATAAAAATTAATATCCATTATTTTTTTTGTGCAAATTTCACTCTAAACCATTTATTAAGAAATCTTGATCATATATATTGTGAAACTGCATATCTTTACCAGTTGTTTGAAACAAAAATACATTGAAATGTATAATTAGAATCAATGAAAATCAAAATTATCTTTATAGGAATCCAATAACATTTATAAAAATGCTAAGTAAATATTTTTATATTAGTTCATTAAAACGCGTAACATTAATTAAATTTATCAAAGCTATTAAAAATTATGTTAATGGAATTTAATCACTAGATAAAGAAATATGGTTTAATAAATTATGTGTAATTAGAATAAATGAATGATCGTTTAATGAAATTAAATTCAATACCAATATTATTAGATAAAATCATGCTATTTTTTTTGTTTTCAATCTATGCACAATAAAGGATAGATAAATTTGTAAAACGAAGAATAAGATGTTTTCAAATTTCGAGGGTAAGGCGAAAAACTAGAATATTTAAAACAAAAAATATAATTAACTGGATTTTTAAGAAATTATAATTAAAAACACATTCAAAAACACAAATACATGAAATTACATTTTTTTATTACTTACTGATGTTTTTTGGTATTATATTTCCAGACGCTTAACATAAAATACGATTAGTTTTTGTTTCGGCATAAATTAACCATTTTAAATCTTCACAGTCATCAATGTAGCCTTTGACATTTGTGATTACAAAAGAAGTAATTGTTTGATTTGTTTATTAAAATAGTAGAATTTAAAATAAGGAAATTATTTATTATTAAATTTTAGAATTGTAAACGAATATAATCTAAAATATTTAATAAAGATTATTTGTAATTAAAATAGATAAGTAAAGATGAAATATTTTTATTTGTGATAGATTAAATAATCTATCAAAATAAACTATATAAAGACAGCAAATCTAGAAATAAATGAAGAGTTTCAATAATACTTAGAATAAATATGTTTAGTGCGCGAATTTAACTATATTTATATAAATAATTGTGTGACTAAATTCTTTAAGCAAACAACTCTATTCTATATTTATTCAAATACTCAATCTCGGATAAACTGGTAAAAAAAATCATCGAAATACTGACCAAACATCTAAAGATCAATGCCTTATTATACTTATACCTTTCCTTAGGCATAAGGTTCTAAGGTAGAAAATTTATCCTAAAAACGGTTGGTTTCTTTTTCTTTTTTTAATCATGAAGATCGTATTACTGATTATATATTAAGAGGCATAATAACGAAAATTATTTATGAAATTACTTTTTTCTGCATTTTTTTAACAAAAAAACATAAGTATCCAATCTATAATTTCTATTATTGTTAACATATAATATTTAAGAATTTTAGATTGGTGAAGAATGATATGCATGGTTATCAAATTGAATTTTTTCATAAAAAATTGAATTAGAAATTTTTCTTATATTAAATGCTAACGAAAAAAATCTGTGTTATCTAAGTATCAATTATTTTTTAAAAGTGATGATTTTGATAATTTTTGTTCCTTTATTTTTCTTTGTATTGATAATAAATAAAAAATAGAAAATTGATATGTTATTTACTATCTATATCTAAAAAAGCATAATAATTATTAACAAAAAAATATTAACAGAAAGAAAATATTAGGAAAAAGAATAATAATTTTCTATAATAAAATAAATAATTCAAGTAAAAAGAAATAGAAATATCAGTTGTGGAAGATTCAAATGATCACAAATCAAAATAATTCAAATGCAATCTTTGTAACTTTAAGATATTTTAGAGATTTGTAAGAAAATAAAAAAAGAAAGTAGAAAAAAAAGAATGGTATAAATATAATCATTTTAAAACCAAAAGTATATATGCTTATATTAATTGAAAATAAAAAATTAAATAGCACAATTTGAATTATAAGAACACAAAAAAATAGGTAAAAATTTATAATAGAAAAAGATTAAGTAAGGCAGCTAAAACCTCAATAAAAAAAATTTTATTTTTATTAAAAATCAATTTATATTTTTAATCAACAAGATCTTGTAATTTTTCATGTTTTGCAGATACACCTAAAAAAATACAGTTTCACAAAATACGCTCCCAAATTTGTTCTAATTAGTTTTAAAAATAGTAGCAGCAATAATATAGTGTTGCGTTTAGAATAAGTATCTAAAAATTAAAGGGTATTTGAAAAAAGCGTACGGTTTTGATCTAAAGAAAAAACCGGAAATCAAAAAAAAAGAACGAAACAATTGATAAATCTAACATAAAAAAAAGAAAAATGTGTAACAATAAAAAAAGACATTACAGCACGAAAGAAAAGATGGTAAAAACAGAAAGAGATATGGGAATTTCTATTAACCTGAAAATACAAGCAAACTCAAGCACGAGAAAACAAAAAAAACAAAACTTTCTTATTTTATCTTACACTAACAATGTCATTAGTGTTTTTTTTAAAAAAAATGTTTATAGACTGCAAGATAATAAACGTTAAAAAAACTATTATCATTTAAGAATTGCTGTTAAAAAGCATTGATGTTCTTTTTTTTGCAAGACGTCAAAAAAAGAAAAATTTCCTAGACGAAGCGATAAAAATGATTAGAAAAGAGATTAAACAACTTAGAAAAATTTAGCGGGTGTTTTTAATAAAAAAATTATTATAACTGCCGTACTCCGATGGTAATCTACCCGAGTGGCGCAAAAAGATTATTCAAGTAGAAGAAGAGTGTGATACATAATTTTTATTGGCCGTGTACGATTTGTAACCAGGGTTCTTCCAGCTTGTAGTTAGGTCTGATCGCTCTCTGCCTCTTCTCCAATCTTGATGTTGCATCCTGATCAAGATCTGCAAACTATTTAAAGTGAGCTTGGAGGCATAGTGCGAGGCACCATAAACAAATCAGGAGGTAACTTTTGGAGGGAAACCAACCCTTCTATAGAGGGAAAAGTCGTCCGTACCTAATGTGGTATTATTTATCACAAAAATAATTTCCAATTTTGTGAGTAATTTCTTTCTTTACTGATCGTTTATCTCAAATAAGAAATACATCTATGTTAATCGTGAATGTTACAAAGAATTTTTTTTACAAAATTATTTCAAAGGTGTAAATAATTAATTTTTTGCCAGAATTTTATATTTAATACGATTTTTAAATCAAAATTATTTAAAATTTAAAATAATTTAGCACAAAAAAAGTTAAATTTGCAACTAACAATGAACACACATGATTATCGGCAAACTAAATTTCGTCTCCCATTTAAAAATTTGTAAAATTTGACTTTAAAATGTCAAATATTAGGCTTTTATATATCGAATAAATTATATTGATGTTTTTGATAAAAATATTGTTTTTCACGATTATATTTAATTACATAGATATTTTCAAATAAATGTTCAGCCTAATCTTATTTTAGAAATTTTTGAATATGATTGTTATTTAGGAATGAATAATTTAGCAAAATAACTTTCTTTGATTAAAGTATAAAAAAAATTTGAAAAAGCATGTGGACAACAAAATACCGGCAATATATAATAATACGCTTCGACATAATATTTATAATAAATTTACTGGAAAAGATAGATTTTTTTAGTCTTTTTAACATCAAATGAATATTTTATTGGAAATAAAATTCTATTGAAACAAAAAACGTCATCAAATATTAATAAGGAAAAAAATCTTAATATATAAGTCAAATATTTAAGTTTGAAAACAATAATTACTTAATGTCAACAAGAAATTGCAAAATCTCCACAAATAAATAAAAGATTCAAACTAAAACCATTTTTTTCATAGTGCGAAAAATTTCTAGAATTTAACTATATAAAATTGAATTTTTCGGAATTCGTTTTATTAAATGTACTTTAATTATTATAATAGCTAAATTGAGAAATTTGTAAAAAATGTTTTGAAATTTATTCGTATATTTAATTGCAAATACTCTATAATATTTTTTTTATAGAACATACTTTCTCATATTTAAATTTCATTTTTATAATTTTTAAATTTAAAAACGTTTTATTTATTATAAAAATAAAAAAACACATTTAAGTTTTCACACATATATTTTTGTATGCTTATTAATAAGTTTTTTTTGAAATTAACAAAAAAATTAAAAAACTAAAACAAAATAATAGTTTAATAAAAGTAATGATTTGAATATTTTTAAAATCTTATGATTTCTTGATTTTATATATTAATAATTATACAAACCCATCATACAAAGCAAAAATATAAATGAAAGTTCGTTTTTTAAACAGAATTACATATATCGTTTTATGCTGGTTGTTTTTAATACTTTTTAAGCAAATTTTACAATTTGTAACTTTTTTTGTATTTTTAGTAATTTAATTTTTATTTATGCGTGCCTAAAATACGAAGAATTTATTTAAACTATATTTTTATACAAATTTTTTAGATACCAGTATATCGGGTTATAAAACCTTAAATAACAAATGATCACTATAAAACTTATACGCCACACTATTGTCTCTCTCTTCCGTAAATTATTTTCGTTCGTTTGTTATAATAATAAATCGCTATTTTTTTAACAAAATATCAATTATTAATATTAATATTATAACATGATTACTAAATTTTACAATAATAATTAGATTTTTGTACTTTAAATGTTTTTTTAGATAAAGAAGAGATAAAAATATAAAATTCTGCAGTTTTTTTGTATAAATATATATTATACATGTTTTTCAAAATTTTTTGCACAAAACCTATCGCAAGTTGTTATTGTCTTTAAATCACTCATATTTTTTTTATCATACTAAAACTATTTTTAGTTTGTAAGATTTATGTGTATGTGGTTTTTCATATTCATATAATATGTGAAATTTATAATTTCACCAATATTAGCAAGTTTAACAAGAATCTATACCTTCTTTAATCAAAAGTTATCCTTACACTAGATACCATGATAAAAAATAAAAAAAACAGCGACAAAAATCTCAAGCCAGCCTTAGAACGAGAAAGCGGGCATTATCAAGCTCAGTTCATCTATCACATTACAAGAACTATATTAAAATAAAAAAAATTGATATATAATCTTTTCTAATGTCATACACATTATCCAGCAATTATGTAGGCATTAATGTAGTTTTATACGATAAGTTTTGCAAAACTATTTTTATAATAAACCAAGACAATAATAATAATTTTTTTAAAAAACATATATTTAAGAGAAAATTCAATGAATTCGTATCCGAATATTTTATAAATATTTTTAAAAACGCAAAAAAATAAATATCTTATTTTTCAATAAATTCGTTGAATCTTGAGTAAAAATGAGATATGAGTATATATCCATGAAATATTTTGTTTTACATACTATTCATTATTAATAAGATATCATCAGTGTTTATATTTTTAGTGCATATTGTTTTTTATTTTAAATAAAAAATCAAGTTTTGTCACAATCAATATATTTTCTATATAAACAAGTTCTTGTTGCGTCAAATGAAAATACTTATTTTTGTTTAAAAATAAATAATTTTTAAGGAAAAACATTTTCTTTATATGTGATACCTATGAACTTGATTAAATATATTTCTGCAGAGGTGTATTACTTTCTAGGTTGCTGCCTATTTATCTATTAAAATTATAAATGAAATTAATAATGTTTTTGTTTGCTTTTTATATTGAAAGTTTATTTCAAAAAACATAATGATAATATTTATTCACATTTCATGTGTATTTTTATTAAATTTAATAAAAAAAATTATATTCTTATTTCGTTCTTTAGTAGAACAATTTTTTTGTACGATATAAAATGTCAAGTAAATCAATAAAAAGATCAAAAAAACCATACTTCTATCTATCTAAAGAAATTTTATTGTATGTAAATGATATTTAAACATATTAAAATATGCAATTTTATATTGTTTTATAGACACTTTTCTGTATTCAGCGGGTAATTCGCCAGGGTCAATATAAACAATACAGAGAAAAATTTTGTTGTTACTTTAAATTTTTTTACGAGTGTTCTAAATTTTCCGCGGTTAGATTCACCTCTACGTTTATCTTTCCAGAAATCTCTTTGTTTCTGTTTTGACGCATATATTCACAATAAATACTCTATTATATATTTGTAACCATAAAGACTTTGTTAGGTTGGTTTCTTTCTGCAGGTTTATACCCCCTTTCCCAGTGATAGCAAGTGATTTTTAGAGGATTGTACTGTATGTAGTATATAGCCTTATTATAAAAAATTTTCTAGGTTTACAAATTAAACAACGTGTTTATACAAATATGTACCTACATATCTAGTGATATGTTTTTTGACATATATACTTTATTACTATTATTATTATAAAAAATTCTTAAATCGTAATATCCGTTTTTCTTAAATAAAATATTGTTTAAGGTTTTTTTCTACGGATATTATTTATTTTTTTACGTTTGATGTAGTTTTTTTTCGAATGACTACATATCCTTTATAAAAATAATTCATATGCGAGTTTTTGAAGTTAAATAATTGATTAAAGCATCTTTTCAATACCAAGTATACAAATGAACAATTAAAAAAATCTGAACATTTTGATTGATTGCAAAAAAGGCTAATATAAAGTTTCAGGCGCAAAAAAGTCTCATATTATATATACAGAGTTATGATACATTATTTTTGTTTTATTTATACGTGCGAACGAAAAAATATAAATTGTATAATAATTCATATTTAATTCTGTATTCTTAAATACACATCAATGATTTCTGTTTCTATACAATTTATGAATTTCATATATTTATTTTACAAATTTTTATGAGATTAATTTATAATAAAGCTTCTATGCAAAATACATGATATTTGAAAAATATCCAAATATTGATATAATCAATAATTAGTCCGAAATAGGCTTTAAGAGAATTTTAAATTACAAATATAATGTTAAAAAAAATATTAATGCACCAGACACATTTTAAAGATCTTTAATGTTGGCATTTGAGAGATTTTAGTTTTATGTGTTGAAATACTTTGTGTCTTTAGAATTTAAAAAATCAATTTTTTGCTAGAAATATATTTTATAAGTTCAATTGCATAAAAAAAATTGTATTTATCCATCATTTGATATCAAATTACATAGTTGGTAAATGAATTTTTGTTTTAAGGATTCATCTAATAATTTTCCTAATTATTTAAATAAGTAATAATTCCAACATCTTTACAAAATTAATTAAAATATTTAACCAAAAAATCGATTTATTACGTTTTAAAATATCTTTTATAATTTAATATTTATCAAAAATGTTTTTTTGTACATGTTATCTTCATTATTATCCAATAATAGTCAAATTGTAATAAACCAACTAAAGTAATAATATATGATTGAATGTATCGAGTTCTTACTTCGGATATATGACTTTTAACCCCTTTTTTGATCTTATGACATTACATCATTTATATCTTAATGTCTTTTTATGGGTTTTTAACAAAAAAATTAAAAATATATTTGAGATAAAGTTTCAAGAATGAAAACCTACTTGAGACTTATTTAAACCTTATGTGAATTCACCATCAATTGTGAATTTCAGTTAAGATAAGATTAAAAATTTTATGTCTTTTTTTTATTCTTATTGTTTGTAATATTATTTAAAATTTTTGCATTTTTATATTTTAAACATCATTAATTCACATAAATAATTCTGATTATGCTTTAAAAATATTTAATACCAAAGATGATGCAAAAATTTTATAAATCACATTATTTTTTGTATAATGAAAGTAGAAAAAAATTTAATTAAAGTAAAAGATATTTAGATAAAATGATATATTCAAAGCTATAAAAATTTTAAAAATTAATCTTAGACATTATATCATGACAAACCGCATGCTTATTGTGACAAAGAAAGACAGTTTCATAATAAAAAGAGTGATGAAACCATCCTTGCATTGTAAAAATTGTAGTACAGTATCATTCAAAATGCAAAAAAGCACAGTTCGAGAGTACATAGTTTTTGCACAATGTAACATACTAGCAGCAGCTTCTAAACTCCATCATACAAGTTTTTTAAAATTTTTTTTCACTTAGAATCGATTCTAATTTTTATACAGAACTTCTTATTTCTCGGAGACTTTACTGAAAAATTTCACATTTTTTTTCAAAAGATTTTTTAATTTATAAAACAGCCTGATCAAATTTAAATTTTAACCAGATAAAAATTTAAGATATATAGTAAGACACAAATGAAGGTTTTAAAATACATTAAAGTATCGATAAATTCGAATATGTGTTGATATTTGTTATAAAAATGCAGAATCCTAAACAATAATATACATTGTAGCAGCAATATGACAAATTCAACATATATAAAAATAATATTGCATAATTGTATAATCCGAATTAGTAATAACAATAAAGGTAATAGTTTTGATATGAAAAATATGAGATTATTGAGGTAACAACCATGTTAAATATTTTTTAAATTGAAAATAAAAAAGCATTGATTAAAATATATGGTTTATAAATGGTCACAAAAAAATTCTTTTTATATATGATATTTTGTATAAATTTTCACATTTCTTGTGAACAGCAAAACACATTTCATTTTTTAGATTCTAATAAAGAACATATTCTTGCTCATACACACATAAAACCATGAACTCTCTGAAATTTTCAGATTTCGCATTGTTTTTTGACTAATTAGAACTTTCAACATATAGCAATTTTTTAAATTAGATCGTTCTAAGACATCCAAAACCTAGAACAATTATTTGCAGTATTTCATGAAAATGTTTCAAACAACAATAGTAAGTATTTATTCTTAATCCAAAAAAATATGCTAGTTTTATGCAAAAATTCTTTTTTTAAACTCTATAATATTTAAAAATATACATAATTTAACAGATTTACAATAAATAAGTTTTTAAGAATTAAATTGTGTTATTAAATTTAATCAAAATGCCACACTAAATTAAACTCAATAAATATTAGATAATTTTAAAAAATAAAGTAAAATTTTATTGTTTAAATATTTTTATACAAACATTCTCTACGGCATGAAAACTAGTTTTTGACAAAATGAAAAAGTTTTAGACAAAAAACTGAGGACAAAGTTAGAAAAGATAAAGACCTTTATCACAAAAAATGCACACAAAACTGTTAAAAATCATGTTTTCAATATTAAATTCATACTCCATGAAACGCAAAACAAATAGTTACTATTCTTAATAAATAAAATAAAAATTTGTAAAAGTTTATGAAATTTTCTGAATTTATGTTCACAGTAATTAAAAAATACGACAAATAAAAATATAAGTAAAATAAAAACATATAATTAATTTTTTCAAAACTATGTTTTTGTTGTCGGTTTTTCATTGTAAAAAACTATTTTCAAAAGTATAGTTTTCATATTTTAATTAATAATGCCAAAATAATTTTTAAAAAAATTTCGATGTAAAAAAACCATGCATAAATTTAAATGACAAATAGTTAAACTTTAGATTTTAAATTCACTCTAGAATTTTATTAATTTAAGTGTATATTATATATATTTGAAATTTTATGTTGAAAATAATTGTCGCTTAATGATTGCAAAACATAAAAAAAATTAAAATTTTTTTAAAATATAAAACAAACGTTATTTTGTGTATGAATGAATAAAAATTTAATAAGATGAATAAACTGTTATAAATTTCTCAATCAATTATTATATACAAAGCATTAGAGATCCTATGTCTAATTTAATATCGACAATAAAAATTTGAGGTCTAGAAAACTTCATATTTATCGTTGAACTCATGTAAATTCCTGTATTCTCAACTTTATTTTTATTTTTTTTAACAAATTAATTATAAAAAAATATTTTTATATAGTGTTTAACTTTTGATAACCAATTTAAATCATTTTTTAAAAATTAACATTCGTTCTGTTACACCATATACTATATATAATAACAGATAAGATAATTTTTATTGATAAATTAAAAAGCATTCAAATAAACAATAATGCATTTTCATATCCGTCTATAGTTCTTTATGATGAGATTTCACAAACAGAAATCATAAATTTTATTTGTTTTTTATTCTTTTTTTTTGTAATAATAAAATTTTTAAAAAATAAAATTTGTAATACATTTTCTGTAAACCTAAATTTATTGGTAAATTTGCATAATACGAAAAACCACTGAAATATCGTATCGACACCCAAGGTGGGAAGCAACCGGGTTTTTTAAAAATTACAAAAAAGAGAAACACATTTAGGAACCTGTGATTTAATTAACTTATGCTCCAGCTCGTGTTAACATTGTATTTACCAGGTCTACCGATCTGACCTCGGGCCTCTATGTTGTTTCTTTCTTTGCTTTCCATCTTTGCTCTCTGGGGCGTTTTTTTCAAATAATAAATAAATATTCTTCGATCAAGATATTACGATATATCAAAACATAAAATGAAAAAAATTTTGATTTGTTATAAAAATGTTGAAAATTAAGAGTTTTAAGGTTTCAGTTTACCTTTTTCATTATTACAGTATATATTTAGAAAAACTAATATTTAGTTTTAGAAATTTAGTCATTGTGTGAGAGAAAACAAGGATCATCAGCCTAAACGTTTTAAGTGCAACGTTTGTGAGGCTAAGATCTTTTATTACGAAAACAGGGAATGATTGATAAGATATTTACAAAATACTTCATTAACCCATATCAAGATACATATTCATATAAACATTTAAAAATAAAAGAGGAAACCAGATAACGGTAGAAATAAAAGAAGTGTTAAGAATATTAGAAATAAATATAATAGCTGATAATTACAAACTTTTATCTTTTTGAAACATATTTAAATATATTTGTATCTGTTATTTCATTCATATGTATAAACAAAAATCTTACACTTTGAACAACCAAGATATTCCTGAAGACTCGCCGTCTGAAGAATATCACTACACATTGTTTTGTAAAAATGGGAAAAAAATAATATTCGACAAATTAATCTTGTCAAATATTTTATAAAATTTGAAATGAATAAGTTGTTATTGGTTGATGTTATCATTACCAATATGTATTAGTTTGTTAGAAAAAATGACATAAATGATTTAAGATATTTTACTGAAAATCAAGTATTTTTTTCATATTAATTTTGATGATTAATGATTGACGATGCGTTTAAAAAAACAAGAAAAAAATATAAAAGAAAAATACTTTTAAATAAACATGCATAAAAAATGATCTTTAGTTTATCTTCGTTATCTCACAATTCTGTTGTTTATCCATCCAACAAAAAGTATTTGTTATTTTTATATTAAAATACTAAATGTTGGTTTTTTTAAACATCTCACCAATTGAAAAATTTGTGCATCTTGGGCTTTTTGTGTTGTTAAACATTTTGCTTTTTACGAATAATTATACTGACAGCAATAAATTTAGTGTAATGTAAAGCTAATTTGATAATTTATGGTTTGATTAAAATGCAAAAAAGTAAATATTGGAAGGATATAATGCAGACAAAACAAATACACATAAAAAAACCAACAAAAAATTATATTACCATGCAATTTGATTTTATGTTTTAGCCAATAAAAAACGAGAAAAAATTGATACAACACAAAACTATAACAAACGTATAACTTAGAGCTTAATAAATTACAAAAATTTAAAATACATAAGAAAAAAAATAGAAGGAAATTTTAATTCATAAAAAATGATTTTCAATAATTAAATAATTTATATTTTAATACACAGATATATTTGCATTTAAGATTTCAATTCATAAATTAATATTGTTTTTTTATTATTTGCAATGTTTTTATTTTTTTGCTACATATAGATAACACGAAAAAATAAATTCTATTAATATATAATTTATTAATGATAAAAAATTAACCCAATACCACTTTAATTTTGATATCAAAGCAAAAATCACTAAATTTCAAAATTTTTGAAATTAATTAATAGTTATTGTAATAATATCGTCTGTAGAAAAAATAGGAAATGAAAATTTCTCTTTACATAAATACACCATAAAATAGTTAAACATCAATTATATTTTTAAATTATTAAAAGCATAATGAAATAGACATCTATCAAGATTTTAATCTTTGTTTTATATACTCCTATATCTTGGAAACTAAAAAATTTGATTAAGAGATTATTTATATTTTCTAGCAATTTTTTTTAATTTTTTATATACATTTCATTTTATATTAAATATGTACTATTTATCCTTTTTTAAACAAATATGTCATATTCAATCTTTGGAAATAAAAAATAAAATAGGAGGAGTGACCAATAATTTCTCTAAAATTATATACCATAAAATAAAAAATCTTCTATTTTTTGACTACATAAATTTCAAATAAAATTTGAAGTAATTTGTATATAGGATGAATACCACAATATCCTCATATAAGTAGCGGTTGATATAAGTATAAGCAATTTAGAACATCTACTTCGCAGAGAGAATTTTAAAAAATTTGTAAAATATATTAAAAAACATGATTATATATTCTGCCATGATCTATTTTATAACATAATTTATTTCTCGCTTTATAAAATACTTTTTTAATATATTTAAAAATTCAAATTAATAAATACAACATTGATCACTGAGATACCAATAACTGAAAGCATTTTATGTTACACTTAAATGCAATTTGTTTACTTAAACAATCTTATCTTGGAAATTTTTGAATTTTGAAACTTTGACGTTTTTAAGCACGATTGGTTATATTAAAATTCGATTAATTTTTGATATGTTATTTTTCGGAAATTTCAAAATAATGTTGGTATTTGAAATTTTATTTTTTGTTCATGTTTGAACAAAAAACAGTTTGTGGATGGAACACCCTGCAAAGGGTATAAATTTGTATTAAATGATGTTCATGAAGTAAAAGAATAATAAGTCTTATATATTTTTGAAAAAGAAAAGACAAGCAGACCTTCAAAATCTAACCAATAAATTATGTTGCAAACTTCTTCAAATAATAGAAAATGTTCACAAATAATCGTTTATTATTCATTTGCTATGACATATATATATTTATTTTATTACTATGATCGATTTTTATTCACCAATCTAACATATTAAATAATTTTTAAAGAAATTTACTTTTATAGTTTTCTGATATTTTTTTCTATATTAATTTAATCAAGAAATTTTATTTTATTTGCCATAATTTTCTTGAAAAGAGCTTTAAAGTATTTTTTAAAATAAATAAAAACAAATTTAATATTATTTAATAAAATTATTATGAACTATAGTAAATTCTCAGTTAAATAATGATGTTTACAAGCATGTAGCAATTTTTGATCGCTCTTTTATCAGCACATATAATACTGTTCTCTAAAGAAAAAATAGATGAATTAAAAAAAATAATTAAGGAATATACTGTCATAAAGATGTTTCCGGTTGTTTGGTACGATGAAATTTGGGAATTTTGTGTTTGTTTGGATGTAAGGTGATGCCAAATTATTAGTTTTTTAGTAGCTAAGGACATTTAATTTTAAAATTAAATATTTATTTTAATGTTTCAAACTGTTACTTAGATGAAATCCGGTAATTTCTATATAGTTTTTTATTCAATTCTTCTATCTCTTTACACCTCAAAAATATTGTATGCTAAGCTCACATTAGCTTTTTATTCTGCTAATTTTACTGAGTAGTACTCAGTTGCTAATGACGCCTTTACCAAATAAATCTGAAATCATGTCTTTTTTTTATTATTTAAATTAAACCAAATAATTTTTAAAAATCCATGGAAAAATGTTTTATGGTTTCACAAAATGCAAACACATATCTATATGAAATATTTAAAAAATATAACTAATGAAAAACTGCAGTTCTTCACATTAAATATCCGCATAATTCTTAAAATTTTTAAAAACTATACGCTACCGTATTCCTCAAAATTGGTCAAAATTTTATTGCTTAGCAAATTTATAGTCTTTTCTTCAGTAAAATTTAATTCGAACTATCATAAGATTATATAATTTCTTTTTTTTGTCATTTTTTATTGGTTTCCATAGATTTTTGAAAAAAATTAAAATCTCGAAATTACTTTCGAATCTTATTTATTCACTTTTAATGAAATCAAAAATTATTAAGAAATTTTAAAAAATATTTAATTGAAAGAATCTGATCTCTACATTGGGGTAAAAAAATACCACATCTTCATTATTGAAAGGAAGTGAACTTACTTTATATTTTGTAGTAATTTTTGTTCGGTTTTGCTATTTATAATTGATTTACATAAAAAAAAATAAATCGTAGCTTTATAACTATTGTAATTTAATTCAAATATGAACACAAGATTAAAATAATTAGCACAGAAATGTCATAAAATACATATAATATTTAAAGATACACAAGAGGCTTATAAATAATTTTTTTGATAGAAATACAAAATAAAAAATAAAAATTTTGTTTGTATTTTTGTATCCTAAGGTTGAAAAATTTTACATTTTTTTCTCTTCTGGATCATAAATACCAAGTTCCTCTTGGAACTCTTTTATGGTCACACCTTTTAATTCAGCGACTTTACCAACTAGCGCATCATTAATATCTTTTATTTCGTTATATAAATTTAATTTTGCAATAAATTTTTTAATTTCTTTTTCAACATCAGTTATATTAAGCTTTTCTGCCAGTTCTTTAGTTATTTCTTTATAATATACCATTTCAATATTGCGCATATCATTTGTTAAATAGTAAAAATCTGTATCGACCTCTGTTATAAACGCGTGTTTTAAAAGAAACTGATAGTTTATTATGTCATCTTTGTGATAAATTTCTTGTTTATCCCAATCATTAAAATTCATTTCTTAAAAGATTTTTCTTTGTAACGGTGAAATTTTTTTTTCAACTTCAAGATTTTTGTATTTTCCAAAAGAAAATTAAAATGATTAAACATCTTGAAATCCTGATGATGTAATTTCAAACTTTTTCACTAAAACTCAGTGTAGTAATTTAATAATATTTTCTTATTATTTAAATTTTATTTTGTTTGTTTTTCCAAAAATACCAAAAATTTAGAATTTTAAGCGAAAATAAAAGTTTACTCAAATATATTTTGTTTTTTGCTTAAAAATTTTAGATATAAAATGAAGTATAGTATTTTTTTCATCAGAAAAGTCATTAAAAATTTAAGAAGTCGGGATTGATTATTTTTCTTAATAATTTATAAAGTCCGTAATAAATATTTTTATTCAATCTATTTGTTTACAATCTCTATAAATATCAAAATTCTGGTTTGATCTGAAATTAGTATTCATTGATTATTGAGAAATTTTTAAATATACCAAAATTATGAAATATTATTTCAATATGGAATTTTTTTAAATAATTATGAATGGATTACACTAGAAGTATTATTTTGTTTATAAAATTTCAAAAATATCATATAATCGAATAAAAAAGTATTTTTTTAACTTGTAACATTATTATAAAACCCGAAATGAATAGCTAACATTTATCTTAGTTATTTTTTTTATATCTATCTTCATTTATTTATAGATTAAATTAGAAAAAAATGTGTTAGTTCTCTATAACAGATCAAAAAAATTCAAAACAATTATAAAGGTTTATTTTAAATCATTTTATAAAGGAATATTTTGTTTTTATTTTATTTTAATTAATAAGAGTTTTTATTATGATTAGTTGTTAAAAAAATCCTGATAAGTACACAAATATGAACATAACGAAAATAAATTTTTAAAGCTAAATGCATAAAAAAACTCTTAATTCTAATACTTTTTGTATTCGTTTCATATTATTTATTTGGCTATGTAAGTAATGTTTTTCGAAATTCAACAAAACAAATTTCTTAATCAACAATTGCATGTCTCTTTAAGTCTTTATTTATGATTAAGATCACCATCAAATGCTATCTAATCATTATAATCATTAGAATCAGAAAAAAATCACAATTAATAAATATTTACATATTTTTTATTGGATTTTCTCTTCGAGAATTTACCAAAAAGATTATATTATAGTAGACCGTGTATGTTAGTAAAGATTTATTGTATATTAGGTAAAAAATAAACACATTATTTTTTACACTATATCTAATCAAAAACGTATATATTATTAATTCTGGCGACACACATTTTTAAGTTTTCTATTATTTTTACTTATCATATAATATAACATTCTTTTGTATGCACTAGGAAATTTCAATATTCTTTTCTAGTATGAATTATCACAGTTTAGACAAAAAAATCTTGTTAATTAAAAAAATAATCTTGTTTCGATAATATTTATATTGCTTTTTTAGATATGATTTATCAAGATTATCAGTTTTTTGTCATAATATTTAATAATTTATTAATTATATAAATATTCTTTCTAATTGTTTTTATTTTGTCAGTGTCTTTATCACCTGAAATGATAGTTGATCTTTAATTGTTTTACTTTTAAATACTATTCTATAAATGTTATAAAACAAATATTGGTATGTAAAAATTCAATAACCAACAATTCTGTTATAATAAATTTAATTAACAATAGAAAGCGTTTTTAAAGCAAATTCAACATCAAAATTTTATATTTTATAAGTTTTGATGCAAATTAATTTTTTTTATATTTTTAATTGCCATTACAAAAAAAATTAATTAAATTTTAAATGAAAAATTATACAGATTCTTTGTGCAGATATTCAAATATTGACCATCTAGTTGGTAGTTTTTTCGAAAAAAACTATCTTTATATAAATCGCTAAAATTCAAACCATATGCACAAAACAATTCAAAAACAATAATAATCATGCGAGAGAGATATAACTAATTAAGACTTTGCATATTAGAATACTTTTTTACATTTTTTTAAAGATTTCCAACAAAATGTGATATGTAGATATATTTTTTATTGATGACCAAAAATTATCATATGGCCCTTTGTTGCACCCAGAAAAAGAAGTACGACTATAATAAATGTCTGTAATGGTTTTCTAAAATTATATCCTGTCCATTAAAATCTTAATTTATTTTTCAAAAACTATATAAATGTATAAGAGAAGTAAATAATCAGTTAAACGATCAGAAAAGAGTTAAAAATCATACCAAAAAAATAAAAAATTATTAATATAAATGTGTGACAGATTACTTTTAATATTCCAAATCTTTGTGCAACTTTTAAAAAATAATATTATTTTCTGGCATATTAAGTTCTCAGGCGACTTCGAAAAATTGAATTAGACTTAAACCGTGAAATTTATTATTATTTTTGCGAGATGGTTTTTATGTTTTATCAATTAGGAGAATTTTAAAACATGAAAATCTAAGTCCTATATGTTAAAGACTGTCGTAATCATATTTTTATAACCAAAAACTACTATTTTCTTTTACATTTTTTTGCAATGCATTACGTAAGATTTTTTTCTGTAATAAAAATAAGGACAACGAAATATTTTTTGAACTATTTAAATATTCTTAATTTTTTTAAAATGCGTTTTTTACCCACATACGCTTTTTTTTCTCATATTGGTTTAAAATTCAGGACTAAACCAAAAACATATAAAATGAATATCGTATTCAGCCGATTTTTATAATCAGAATTTTTAGCTTTTATAAAAATCTAATTGTTGGTACATTGTATATTTTACAATTAAAACAACAAAATCTTTTTTTTAAAAAAAATAGCCAATCAAAATACCTTATAAAATTGAAAGAAATACATATATCACAATAAACGAAAATTGAATGAATATTTTTATCAATAAAAAATTTAAGCTATAAATATACTTACAAATATTAAATTGATGTAAACATTCAAGTGTTTTTTTATTTTCAAAATAAACCAAAAATATCAAAAATTTTAGTTTGACTAAGAAAATTTTACAAAATTGTTTATTTAGATTAATAATTTTTCGTAATTATGTAAATAGATTCTTTTTATCGATTAAAACATAAAAACATTTTTTTTACCGAAAAAATACAAAAAAAATCAGAAAGTGAGAAATCTTCATAAAAAAACGCTGAATAATTTATGATTCAATTTTTTTATTATGTAAGAAATTTCTGATTCAATCAAATCTTAAGTAAAATTTTACTACGGATTAAATGTTAAAATATATCTAAATTAGCATCATAGAGAACTTAGATTTTTACTAAATGTATATTCTAACCTTTTTTTTATATGTTAGACACAAAAAAAACAGAATTGCATTATTTATTTAAAAATCATAGATAATAAAATTCGTTATTAATTTTTAGATATAAAAAAAAGTTAATATTTACAATGCTTAAATAAATGTTGAAATATTTAAAAAAGCTTCACAACAAATATAAATTAGAGTTTTTTTGATTAAAAGTAAATTTCTACTTATAAACGGTATAGATACCACAATAACGAAATAAAATTTTGTGGTTAAAGATTTACTAAAAGAAATCAAGAAGAACAATTTCGACACACAAAAATGTTTTCATATGCAAAATTTTAACATCGACACCTTGATTGCAAAAAATTATTTAAAAATATATAATACGCAAATATCTAAACCTAAACAATTAAAAATTATTTATAAATAGACAACAGATTTAAAAATATAATATATTTTATTTTATTTACAAGTTGGATTTTTTTTATTATAATTATATTGTTTTTTAAGAATTTTTTATGATATATTCGGATGAATAATATATAAATATAATCTGCAAGAATTCATATTTCGAGACACACACATATATTCAAATTAATGTTTTATATACGCGATATTTGTGTAGTTTTTGTACTTAGAGTATTTTTATATATATACTAAGTAAATATTTTCTTTTACACTATTTTGGGTTTTTTTTATTGGTGTTTAAAATTTTATAGAATAAAAGATTATCGAAAATTTTTTCTCATGAGAAAGATAACTATTTGTCAAATTTCACATATTTTCACTTTTTTTCTAGAATAAATTTGTATGAATTTTTAAGATCAAATCGTGAAAGGATAGTATTACCTTTAAAACCACATGAATAAATATGCGAAAACGAAGGTATAGTTTTTTAAAGACTCTAGTATATATATCCTAATGACTCTAAATATTCCTTTCTTTTCATCCTCATTGTAAAATATTTAAGACACTCCCTAAGACCTCAAACAATAATGGTCAAAAAATAGAGCAGAGCAGATGTAGCAAAATTCTGTCATAAAAGGGTCAAAGTAGTTACATACAGATTATTGATTTAAAAACATCATCATAAAATGTAACTAAATAAACATTACACTTTTTATATGCACTTTTATTATGCCATTCACATCTTAGAACAAGTAAATAAGGCGAAGACAAATAAAAAAAAATAAAAAGTTTTTTGATTTTGTATTTTTATGATTTCGATGTTTTCATACCTTTTACTAAAATAAGGAATCTATAAATTCATGTAAAAGAATTTATTTTCATCAAAACATATTAATCTAAAAGTATGTAATTTCTATAGTTCATAAAAATTTTATAATAAATAATTTTTATCCATTTTTTTTATTATCAAATAAGTTTTTTAGATTTTATTTAAATTTCATATTTTTTTTTTACTAATATCTCATCAAACATCTTAAAAACATCAAATTTTTGTAAAATAATTGTGGTAAATAACAGTACCGCTTACACCAACGACACCTGTCGTGGTGTTATAAAACATAATTTCTCCTTACTAGATAATATTTACCTCCAAACTTTACGTCCATGTCTTCTATAAAAATAATAAAACCCCAAACAATAATGGATACAACAAGGCATGAAGGTAAATTTAAAAGAGATCAGCTACACCCAACCAGCAAGCGTAACCCTGGTTCAGGCATCTTTAAAAACTATAATAAAGATCTTTCTACCACTCACACACACCTTTATTGTTTTTATACGTTATTTGCAAGCCGTGTCAACCGACTTCCGTTGACTTACGGCAATAATTTATAAAGGTCGCAAAATGATATATATCTCAATTTATACTCAACAAATATTGAACATATTTTTAATTAAAAAAAACAATATGTTTCTATAATTTTTCCGCATAAATACGAGTAAATAATTTGATATCTTTTGCAATAGCTGTCATCTTTAAGTGCTTATATACATAAATAAATATGCAAATGTACATTTTTTTAATGTTTTTATTCTAAAAACTTTAGTTTCCGCCGCAAAATTATTTAAAATATCGACTTAAGATTGAATGTCTCAATTACAATAAAAATTAAATTATACAGTAAAATATTATTAGTCATTATAGAAATTTACAATCAAGTAAAAACACAAAAAAGGTTTTATTTGGTTATTTTGAAAAATATTTATTGGTAGACCATGATTAATAATACTGGAAAATTGGTTTGTTGATTTTATATGAACACAAGTTTAATGGAATTTTTTTTATTATTCGGATTTGAATCATCCAAGGGTATTTGTACATAATTTCTTCTTTTGTAAATATTCTAGATTTTCCATTCGTATAAATTAGGAAAATATTGGACTTTAGTAAATATATTATTTTAAAAATATTATTTAGGATCATTTTCTATACAAAGTTATTTTATAGTAGTTTCTTAAAAATTATTGATGATAGATCATAAATTCCTAAATTTAATTTTTTAAAACATTATTTTTTGTATAAACAGTATATGTATGAAAAAATAGCTGCTTATATACTATTATATTTTTTCTATAAAGTGTATTTAGTTTTTGTTTTTTTGTACAAATAGATTTCTATCGCGATAAATTATTAAAGAATACGTTAAAAAACAAATATATGAAGACATTGATATAATTTTTAAATATTAAAAATGCTTTTTTTCTTATTTTTTATTTGGTTTTTTATTTATCTAACATCTATTGTTTAAAATTTATATCATAAATATGAAATTTCGAAAAAAACTTATAATTACATTCGAAAATGTCTGTATAGTATTTTTTTAAAACAATCATATTTGTACATGGCAATTTTTGATTAAAAAAAATAAAATAGAAAATTTACATACAGACTATTTCGTTTAGAAAACTTAAATTTGTAAATCAATACCGATCTATGATAATCGAAAGAATGCAGATTTGTTTTTTTTTGTGTTGATTTTTTTTTGTCTTCTCTAAAGAAACAAATATTAAATTATATTTATACGTTGAGATATGGAAATTAGTTATTTTTTAGATAAATACTTTTTATTAATATACAGTTTAAAAATAGCCCTAAGGGTAAAAAATAAAAGAAATGAACAACAACCGAAAAATTCATAGTTTTATTGCAATAATGTTTTTCTACCACAGATCGTGAAAAATCGATCAAGCGAAAATAAAAATCGAATACCACTCGAATCAACAATAAAATATTGAGAAAATTTTGGCACAGGGTCACATTCTTATATATCACCACAATTTGTGTTTATATAATTTTGTTATCAATTTTTACAAATTAGAATGTTGTATTCGCTTAAAAACCGATGCGAATAACATAAGTAATCTAATAAAGAGCAAGATTAAGAAATTTTTGCTTTTTAAGATAATTGTGACAATTCCATAAATAATATAGCAATTATTACCAGAAAGTTTTGATAAAGGCATCTGATTCTCTCTATGTTGGCCGTTTATTCCGATAAAAGTTACCATTGTAGATCATACGCATAAAGCAGAATGTTTTAAATGTTTTCATATGTGCAGTTATGGGCTAGATAACTATGTGTTTTGCAAACCTGACATGATTATCCACAAAAGATAAATTTCCCTTCCCTTCCTTTTCTTATTTTTATGTAAACTAAATAATCTTAAATACATGGTCAAAGAAAATACTTTTTATGCTAATTAAGAAGATTAATCTGATTATTCTGGCGACTAATTGTCACCGATACCTTTCCAGTTGTTCCACGCCACAATCATAACAATTTTTTATAAGGATTGAGAGGATTTTTTTTATTTGTTATGGCATTGTACTGTAGAAATATACAACAATATTTAAAAACAAACTATAATGAAAAAAAGATGTGTTATACCTTTTGAAATTTAAATTACAATTCAAGGGTTTTGAAACCAACTTTAAAAATCTTAATTTGGAAAATAGCATTCAAATAAGTTGCACTCAAAGCTGCATTGATATGATTAGGTTTCTTTTTATATCACCTTTTTAATCTAAATTAAAAAACTGAGCCAAATAATTGTGCTCTTGATTTAAAATACATTGAAATGGAGTACAAAAAATTTAAAAAACTTGAAGACCACCGTCTTTCTCTATAAAAGATAAAGTTCTATTTGAACTAAGGAATTCGTTATCATTATAATAGAGAATCGTAACAACAACAACATATATATATATATATATATATATTGCAGTAGATTAATCGTTATCGCAAAGAAATAAAGGGGTTTAATAAAAATATTTCTATCAGAGTCCGTCAAGAGCCAATCAAATATCATTGGAAAAATCTGAACCGTAAACAGCTTTAAAAAAAGTTTTCAAATAGAACACAGGAAGATTCAAATCAAGGGAACTATAATAAGACAAATTAATTGGAAAAAATGGCGGCAGGCGGAGCACCGGGCCAATTTCTAAGAACTAAATAAACTTTATAAGAACTATATTTTGCTTTTTAACGTATTTTTATTAAAATCAAATATATAAATGATGCCCGCAATATTTTAAAATAGGAAATATATGTCTGTGTGTTTATTGTATTTATATTATCAATTTAGATATGAAACATTTTTAAAAACGCTTATTTCTAAAAACATGTTATTTACATTGCATTTTCGAGTAAAAAATAAAACAATCGTCCTAATTTTAGCAAATGTATAAAGAAGTATTTAAAATATACCATTGTATAATTTAGAACGTCTTTTAAAATAGTACTTTTATGTTTTTATATTTTCATAGAAATTAAATAATTTATTATTGTAAAAAATGATATATATCTGATCAGATTGTTTTTCTTGTTTCATTTCAATCAGCAATGTAACTTCAATGTATTTGTTTTATCCGATTAAATTAGATATGTTAATAAATATTTTTACTTGAATTATTTAAATATTTCCTCAGGAAGACACCACAATATAGTTTTAAAAATATTTTATAAATTTCAAAGTTGGCTTTATATACAATTGTTTCTCAAAAAAATATAAACAAAGGTTTGCTGATATATAAACAATAAGGATATCATTTAAGTTTTGAATTAAATATACTCATCGTATAAAATAAAACTCATAATGTTACATTGAAATTTTTGAATTATAAATATAATGAAGAAAATGGAAGAAATCTATCTTAAAATTTAAAATTAGAGATTTTAGATCTAATTATAATCGATAGTAAATAAAATTATCAAGAAACTAACTATACAGCTTTTTTTTCAAAATATTAATTTCTTCTATTATCTAAAATTATTGCCCTTAAAATATAATATCATAAAAAAATAATAAATGAATTTGAACTACTTTTAAATCACGAGAAAATCTAAAAATTATTTAGAAAAATAAAAAACCAAGCTTTTTAGGATTTATCATTCCTTTTATTTTTTTTCACAACCTGTTTTTTTAAATCTGCAAATAATTTAAGCAAACCAGCAGCTGCTTCCCTTTCCTTTTCCTTATTTTCCTTAGAATACAACAATTTACGATCTTTTGTATTCATCTTATTTTTAGCACCTCCATATAATGCATATCCCTTTTCATCCAAATTGAAATTTTTAGAATCAAATATATTATATTTATTAGTAATTTTTGTCGGGATAAAATCATTTGATTGATTGTTGTTAGGAAACTGTTTGTTTTGATTGGTTTTATTTTTCTCCAGTTTTTTATTTAGATCGTTCAAAATACTGGAGTTATTGTGTTTGTTTAAATTATTACTCAAACGATAATTTTTTAAATTTGATAGATTTTTATCATGTTGTTGCAGGGATCTCCGTGGCTTAGCATAAATATTATCGACTAAGTTTATAAACTTTTCATATTCCTCAATTTTCTGTGTACTCAAATCATTTTTATTTTTTATACAGTAATCATTTACATCATTTTTCCGTCTAAACGTATCTAAAGTAAATCTTCCCATATATTTTGCCATCTCAAATTCAATTTGATCAGTCTTAAGTTTTTTTAATGATTTGTTATCTAAAGATTCTTTATCAATTAAATCATTATGTTTTTTGTAATTCTTATTGTATGACGAAAATAAGTTATTTTTGGTGCCATTATGCAGAATATTCAATGGATGTAAATACTTTGAATGTTCTTTAGCACACCCATTAGGTATTTTATAATTTGATGTGGATTTATAAGATTTTGATGCATCAAATACACCATAGTATTTACCAGAATTATAATTTTCGTTGTTTTTATTAGAGTTTTGATTTTTTTCTGTTGTATTTTTTTTGATATCATTGTTTTTTCTTTTGTTATCATCATCAAAGTTATTAAAATTATCGTTTTTTAAATTGTCGTATTCATCATCGTTTCTGTTATTTTGGTTTCTTGGTACAGAAAGCTTATATTTTTTCTTGGAAGTATCATTTAAATCTGTAAAGTTTATACTCACGCTTTGTCTTTTTTGAAATTTTGAATCAATGCCGTAATTGAAGCTATGAATTGTATTCTCCGACCTTTCTTTGTTAATGTAATCAGGAAACAAAGATTTATTTGCGTTATCATATGAATTGATATTTGGCGAATCGGGAATATATGAATGTACTTCGCCGCCAACAGTGATAAATTTTTGCAAAGATGACTTACCTGGTCTGGTAAAAAATTTTAAATTAACGCTGTCTCGATTATATACAAAATCTGGTGATGGTAATTCGTATTTTAAAGATGTTTTTTTCAACTCTTTTCGTGTTAGATAAATGGTTTTTTTATCATATTTTTTATCTAATTTATGTAGCATTTTATCCCTTAAAAATATTTTTTCGTGCAGCAATTTTTTTATTTGATAATCACAACCACTAAAGGATATTAAATTATTTTTCAATATTTGTTTGTATCTTTTACTTCGACTTATTCTTTTCTTAATATCATTAATTATGTTTTTTCTTTTTTCGACTGTTAATCCGCTTAATAATTCCAACAAGTAATTATTTCTGTGTGCTTTTTCAACATCTTTTGATTGTTCTTTGTTTAGACAAAAAAAAATTGGTTTTTTCTTCATTTTCCTTGAATCTTTTCAAATTATAGAGTTTCCAAAACAGTTTTTCAGAACAGTTTTCGCATCTAAATCGTTTGTTTGTTTTTAATTTGTTATTACCAAATATTTTTTCTACATTTTTTATCTCTTCCGTCAACATAAACATATCTTGAACATTTTCGGTTGTTTTTTGCGATGAAAAAGCTAAATCACATTCTTTCATTTTCCAATTTTTATCAAACACAGCAGCATTAGCTTGACGACTATAGCAATTTTGTAATTTACAAATATTATCGATCTGATTTAGGTCAATCACAGCCGTTTTTTCATCTACATTTTCCAAAAAGAATAAACTTTTTAGAATTGAAACAGTAAAGCATTCATAATCTTCAAAGCGATCAACTTCAACTATATTCATTGGTAAAGTTTTCATTTTATTGTAATCAGTATCATTACAATCGTATTTTATTTTATTCATCGAATCCTGTACATTCGAATCAATGTCTTCTTTTATTAAAGCTTTTTCTTGGTTAGTTTGTTTATCCTCAATACATTTTTTCGTATTTTCTATAACAAAAAAAACTTTTTCTTTATTAATTCTCACTGGTTTATACAATCTTTCTGCTGCAAGCAATTTTTTTTCGTTAATAGAACCATACATATTGTCATTTAAGTTATTATTACACTCTTCTAACATTTTTTTATCGATATCAATCACATTTTCCTTTTGTTCGCTTTTGCCATTTTCAACTTTTTGATTTTCATTTTTATTAAATTTATTATTAATTCTACTATATTTGTTATTTCTATTACTTAAACCATTTTCGACATTTAAAATATTTTCATTGTTTATTGGGAATGAATTATTATTTTCTAAAAGTTCTTTTTTATTATTTTTTTTATTCAAAAATAACGATTTAGTTAGATATTTATTTCTTGATTTTGGCGAATCACATTTTTCTTGATCAGAACAAGTAGATACTGTAATAATCTCCAATTCATCTTGTTTTGCATGTAAATTATTTTTGTTTTTCTTCATTTTAAATAATTATTAGACGATTATATCTTCTCTTATTTTCAATTTTATATAATATTTTTCGTTAATTTTTTTAATTAATTTATATTTACTTCTTTTGAATTTTCTTCTTCTTTAGTATATAAGATATTTTCGATTCTTTTTTTTCTTTTTTCTACAAAAGATCGAATTATTTATAAGAATAATCATAAGAATTAATAAATTGATTTGAAAGGTTTATTATAAATAATATGTCTTTCCTTTCAAATTTCAATAAAGGATTTTTTCAGTGAATATTATTTTTTGATATAAAAGTCTAGAATCTCAAACTAATGTTTTTTTATATTGGTAACAATTTTATACATCAACTTTCGGTTTATTGGTAATTTAATTTTTAAATTGAAAATTCTCTTTTTCAAATATTGTTTTATAACGGTTTTATCGATATAAATTATCTTCATAAGCTCTAAATAACTGTTCTATTATTGTTTCGAAGTTTCCAAAACAATTGCAGATTTTTTTTGTCTTTTAAATCAATTAAAACTATTTTAATACTGTTATTTTGTGTAATTTATGGTTTTTATTTGAATTCGCCTTTAAAAATGTGATATTTTAAAAAATAGTTCAATAAAAAAACTTTTATATTTTTTGCATGTTAATGATTTGAGTTTTATTTCCAGTATAAAAACATTTTAACCATTTTTCTGAATGATTAATAATATCGATGTAAAATTTACGAAAATGAATATCAAATGATAGTATCAAAGTAAGAATATAAAAAAAACGCAATAATACAATTTAAAAAAGTTAGAAGAACAACAAAAACATAATTACACTTTAATTAAGTATTTTTAGCTCTTTAAGATTCATAGCTTTTTTATTATTTTTTGAAATAAAAATCTAAATTCGAAAAAAAAGAGCAATATGAAGTAAATTGTAATTTATTAAAATGAGTAAGAGTTAACAACAATGATCAATCAATGTAATATCTTTGATCTTACATATTTTCAATATGCTTAAAACAATTATTTAGATTGTGACATTCTTTTAAAAACAATAATATCGACTTAAGAAATTATGAGTCATACGGCTGAGATATGCGATTTTGTAATTTTAAAATATTAAAAAATGTTTGACATTTTAATTTTGTTTTTTCTATAATTTTTAAAAGTAGAAATATTACCATGTTAACATAAATTTGTGTTATTTCATTTGATAACCATTATTTAAAACTTTTTATGTATTTTCATATTCTTTTTTAACAAAAATTAGTGTTTAAAAACCAATTTTTTCTTTTTTTCAACCGAAATTGCATATTGTTCAATATTACAATAATTATGTTGATCAAAAAGTTTAAATTACAATAAAAAACTATATTTCAAAAAGCTTGACTAAATTACAATAGTTTGTTTTTTTCCCGAAATAATTTCATTGATTTATGTAACAAGTAAAAAAGTAAAATGGTAACTAGTTTAATTTTTATTTATTAAAGAAAAGCAAAAAGACTGTATGTATCGTATTTTTTATATGATCTAACGAATTATATCATCTTCTTTTTTAAACATAGATTTTATTGGATCGCTTTATCAAAAAATAATATCATTATTAAGTAGACACATGATACATCTACGTAAGCTAGAATGTTGTTTTAAAAATTTAACTTTTTTGAAAAAATTTAGTTGTAGAACATAAAAAGACCAACAAATGAAGCTAGAATTAAAAAAAATTGTAGAGGATTTACTTATAAACAAATACCACTAAAAATTTATTGCGGCTAAATTAACTACTTAAAATAATAAAATTGTTTAGCTGCTAATATAGTCATAAAAGTTTACTAATCCGCTGTAAAATAAAAACCCATATGTATTGAAAGAACATATATTGTTTTTATTTGTACTAAAAAAACACATATTATTTAATTTTGAGAACATTTGTCTAAAAGCTTCTAACTCCGACATAGCAAATCTATATACGATATATATCAAAAAATATTGTCAAAAAATTTGGTAGTCCTTATAAAAAACAATAGTATTGAAAGATATATGAAAATTTTTAAAATGCATTTACCTACAATTCATAGGTCATAAGGGTATTGATAACATAAAAATCGAATACGGTGCTTCAATTGCATGAACTATAAATGTTCTATACTAGCAAATTAGCTTTTATATCACAAAATGAATGTTAATAAACAAAAAAATTATATTTTATGCATATATAAGCATAAATGTTGCTGTTGTTTGTTGCGAAAATAAATTTTTATACAATAATTATAGATTTTTTAGCAGTTAATATAAAATTTAATAAGAAGCTTAATAACATATAGTCTACGTAAAATATTTATGTCGACATTTATAATGCTCATATACCGATTTAATAGGAAATTTATATTTTTATGCTTCGTTTTCGTTAATTATGATTACCAGAACGCTAGTAAGTTATTAAATAAATTGATGAGAATTTTTAAAAAACATTTTTGTGTAATTAATTTCTGGTTTGGATAAATTTTAATGATTTTATTCTTTTAAAAAAATCGCATAATGAATATCCAATAAATAACGAAAATTTATGAGTCTATAGTTTTTGTCGTGATTCGTTAAAATAACAGCAAAAAACATAAATGCTTACATGTAAAAATTAACATAAAGCAAAAAAAATTATAAAATAAAACATAATACTTAAAAAAACAACCAAGACCATACAAATATAATAATTTATTAGATAATAATTCAGATACAAAATTTATTAATATTGATAAAGATATCGAAATACAAACATTTTATATTACAAAATCTTTCGTAAAAATTTTATATATATTTTAAGTGTTAAAAAGAATTTTTATTGTTAATTCATGTGAATAATACAAAATTGAATGTATTCCATATTTTAAAACTGGTTTGCAAACATTTCATTATTTTTTTTATGTTGGTTAAGCAAAACAGATATTGTATAAAAAAAATAAAAAACAGAAGAAAATATTTAATATACTAAAGTTTTATCAAATATAAGAGAAAGTAAAACCTTTCAATAGGGTCTTCAGTTATATTATTATGTTTTTATATAACATTTCTTTGCAAAATGTAAAAAAAAACATAACTACATTTATCATTTGTTTTCTATCCTGTAGAAAACATTAAATTCAGATTAGCACATCGGATTTTTCTGTACTATAAAACCAAGATATCATCATCCACTTCACTCAAAGTGGTTTCTGTCTCTAGGGAAAAATTTCCATTCAATGCACATCACTTTCAGAACCAAAAAAACCACAAGGATCATTACAATAATGTATTGGGGTCCACCCATATCCTACACGTTTGTCCTTTGATTACCAGACATTACCGAAATTTTTACCGCGTTCGGCACGCAACGGAATTGCTTTTGTGAGCAATTGCTACTAAATTGCTTTATGCGACAGTACATCGTTTGATGCTTCTAATTCTCTCTGAGAGGGCTATGTGACGGTTCACTTAGTTATGAATTAACCGTCTGGTCTGCTCAAGGAAATTGGTTTGTAGTAGACGAGGCTACGTATCCACCAACGCCACGTGGAGGCTTTCCACCATAGTGACAACGGCTGACTCGTAGAGAGCGATGCGAGACTTTCTGTTAGAAAAAATCACTATGGGTGTTAGCCTTTGCATAATGTAAAAATTACGGCTATCTTTTACATTTTTGTTGAACATCTACAACAATCATAACTTCAGAAAATCGACAAATTTATATTATATCTTTGAATTGATGTCATAAGGCGATTTCTTCGGATAAAACGTCATAATATTTCTAAGCCAAAAAATATATATAAGAATTTTTTTTGCCTGAATATAATTTTAAAAAAGAAATTTACATTATTTTATTATATTCTGTTTTAGTCAATCTTGATAGAATAAATGACGAAAAAACATGATTCATTCATTATATTTATAAAAAACAACAAAAATCCATATATCGAAAACTAGTAAAAAGAGATATTTTTTTCTTTTGTAGAAAATGTATCTCAAAAACTTGTTTTAATATTTATAAGACAATCTGAAAACAGGTTATAGCGATCATATCGATCTATTCGTTTTATAGATTGAAAAAACAATTAAATTCTGAAAAGATAAAACATATAAACCCAATTAAAATATATCTGTTATGTCGCTTGCAATTTTTATAGACCTATTAATGTATTAAAAATTACTACTTATGTATACAAAATTTTAATTTATGTGCATTAATATTTATCTTTTTAACAATCAAATTTTTTTTATAAAATAAACTATAAATTTCATGATAAACAAAGTGAATTTTTTATATATTAAAATTTAATGAAACTGATATAGTTTTAAATCTGAAAGTTTAAATGTATTTTTTGTGCAAGTACGTAACTATTTCTTATAATTTAGGGCAATATTTAGGTATTTAATTGGTTATATAATTTTTTTTGTAAAAATTTCTTGATATGTGTTGTATTTATGATATTTTTGCATATAAATTTATAATAGTCTTACTTTATATTATAGCAATGTGTTTTTAGAACAAGATTGTATACTTAGATTTAAAATAATGTTATCTTGATTGATTCAAACATAATGTATCTTACTACTAAATAATTCAAAAATGAAAAGAAAAATGATATAGTTTTAAAATAACAATTTTTTTGTTTAATTGTTGATTTTTTGATAAATCTTTAGCATAATTCAATATTTCTTTATAAAGAATACACAAATTGTTAAATATTTTTACTTTAGCATATTTTTTTCATCAATATTTGCTTATTTCTATCTTAAAATTCGGTTTTTAATATAAAAATGTTGAAATGCTGAAAAGAAGAAGTTTGAATTATATTCATTTTTATTATATAAATTTATTTATAAAACAAGATACAACAATGAAAAATAGATATTAATACAATTTTTTACGGATAAAGTTGGTTAAAAACAAAAAATTACGGTATTGCGAACTTTTCTGTAATTTTGAAAAGTTGGGGTAAATCATGATAATTTGTATTTTGATAAAATAGGAAAACAGGTATCAATTTTTATTAAAAACATTTGTTGTATAACAAATTTCAACTCTAAACTAACGCAGAATAAACCACAAGAAGAAAATCAATGATCTTAAATACACTATTTAGCACAGAATCACAGAAGTGAACCGATAAGGGAGACGAACAATTCAATCTAATTCTACAAGTATGTTTTCTTCCAAAAACATTTGTTATATAAGAATTTGTATGTTAAAATCTTTCTTTTTTTACATACTTCTTGTGGCATTTATATAGGTTCTAATTGATACGGCGCATAAATACATGTTTTTATATATAATGTACGAATAAAAATTTTTTGGCGAGTGAAAGAATGCTGTATAATATAAAGTGTATATAGCAATTCAAATTGTAACATGCTTAAAATTTTTTGTTTTTTGCTGTTATATTATTGAACCATTTTTGAAAAAATTGATTAATGGTTAGATTAACAAATTCAAACAAAAAAATTTTGAAAATATGTTTACGAAACACAATTATAAATAAAACTCAAACTTTAAATACAGAATACGTCTTAGGAATAATAAATAAAGCAAACCAGGTTATAATTCTCGTTGTTTTATTTTTGAATTCCTTATATTATTTATACGACAGTTAGTGAAGGTAAAACATAAGACTTACAATTTTTTCTTTGATTACACAAAATTTTAGGGAAATTAAAGTATATACTTTGAGGTAAATATATAATAGATAATTTTTTTCGGCATATTTATAACAATTATCAATTGAAAAACTCTAAATTATTAAAATCGACAGCAAATCAATTATATATATAATGAATTACGCAATTAAAAAAAGTGATTTAAGATCAATTTTTAGCATTCGAATACAGAAAAGAACAAAAATAATAAAATTCTTTATAATTAAAAATTTTTTTGTAGTTATGATTTCTTTTTATAAAAATCTACTACAATTTAAGTATAATCTGATCATTTATAAGTTCGTTTATAATGAAATTCTCTTACTTATAATATGACATCTCAAATTTTAGCGCAAAGAATACAGTGAAAATATTTGTGTTTTCAAACAAAGAGATTGTCGTGCTCATGATCCACACCACCGCAGGTATGGTAGTTATGGAATAGAGATTTAGAAAGATTTTTCTGGACGAAATATGTCTGCTTTTAAGTTTTTCTTTGTGAATAATATTTTTTGGTGAATATAAATAAGTATCTATCATAAAATAAAAGTAAGGATTTTTAAGGGAGCTTATTTAATTAAGTAATTTTTTTATATAAATTTTTTTTCTAGAAAATATGGTATCAGGAAGTCACCACAGAAATATATATTAATTTTTTAAAGTATTAAAAAAATTCTTGCTTATTAAAAAATTTTTTATTAAATTTTTTAGAAAAATTATTTAGAAATCGTAATTCTATATTCGAGAAAATTTAGGAGAAGAGCGTTATAAAATGTATAGATCTAGACATATTTTAAACAAGTTATGCAAAAGCATATTTTTTATATAATCATTAATTCTTCCTTTTCCTTTTTCAATTTTAGACCAAAAAAAATATGTAACATTACAAGGCTGAAACTACAAACTATTTAAACCACAAAGAATTGATATGAAAGTTATATTGAAAAAAGATTTATTTCGTATTTTGAAAAAAAAACATGTGAAAAAAATTATTATTTTCTGTTTTTTTTGTTGAAGAGTTGTAATTTGGCGTTAGAAAAATTCTCTTTAATGGAGAACGTATAAAAATTATTTTGAAATGCAAAATAAGATTTGACAACATTGAATGAACCTAAACTTAAAATATAAATTTTATTTTTTCATGCTAATGAGGAATAACAACCATATACATCTTTATACGATGTCAGTGGTATCTCCTTCAATACTTAATATTTTTCATATTTGTATATTTCATGATTTTTACAATATTACAAATAAATTAATTATTTAGTTAAAAATAAAAATATAGTATTAAGCGGAAATATGAAAAATTTTGTGTAATACAATAGTTTATAATTTTATGGATATAAACACAATATATAATTTGTATGATATATCTATATATGCAGAAAACTAGATAATTTATAAAAATTCTCGTTGTCGATACTAATTATTTAGTTTTTTTATTTTTTAAGAGATTACTCTAATGTATTATTATCTTTAACTTATAGAAAAGTTGGATTTGAAGTATTGCAATATTTTTCTTGCAACTAAAAAAACAAAGTGCTTACTTAGGAATTTGTTCCAATATTTTTAATTTATCATGTATTTACAATAAAATATTTTTTTCAAAATTTTATTGATTTAAACTTATAAAATTTTCTATATAATCACTATTAAGGGTGCCATCACAGTAAAAATTTTTTTAAGTTTCTTAATAAATTCGAGAATATAATTTTTGAATATTAATAATATTTATAATTATGTTGTAGCCTTAGTTGGAATACATATTTTTGATAAAAAACGAAAAAAAATAAAATTAAAACATAACATATTTCTATGAAAATGAAAAGCAAGAATTGTAAACATTTCAACATTCAGTGTTGAGAGCTATAACTAAATGTGAAATTGCGTTTTTTATAATTTTTTTCTGCTTAAATCCGTCTATAAGTGATATAAAAACTGCTATATTTGGCAAGGAATTATCAAAAATACAAATATTTATAAAAAAATGGTATTTTTACAAAATAATAGATGCTTAATGGAAATTCGATAAATTCCTATTTTTGTTTTTTCAAGTTCAAAACATTTTTACTGGAAAAATTAAATACTATAAATTTGCCATTCTAAAAAAATAAATGGTTTATTAGTTTTCTTAAATAATGAATTTCATATTTATTAACATAAAAGTCACAGTTAATATATAATTATCATTTTTTAAAAAATTTATCTAAATATTAATAACTTTTCTTTTTAGTATGAATAATAATGAGTGCATTGAAAACTTGCCTGTATTTAATTATAAAGATCTAAGAAAAATATGAAGTTATTTAAAGTTAATTTGATTTTAGAAAGTGAAAAAAGTGGTTATATTAAACTTAAGTATAAAAAATATACCATTAATCAAATAATAAATTGAAATAAAAAACCAAACATATACATTTGATATACTTCGCAAAGTTTACAATGAATCGTTAGATATCGACAAGCAATATATATAAATATATTATCCATAGTGAAAAAAAATTAAATATAAAGTTAATATTGAAATTTACTTTTTTATTATATTTACGCATGTTTTGATTTATTATAATACAAGGGTATTATTTTGCTTTTTACTTGAATAATTGATTTCATAGAATTGAAGATTATCAATTCAAGTACATCAAATTATATTTTAAAAAAATTAAAAAGTAGAAAATTTTAATAAAAACCACATTTTTTTCCAAAACATAAAATTACATTATTCTTCCTTCAATGTTCCTTTTTTGTAAATATTTATAATTCAATCTTTAATTTTAGAATTGTCTTTCCATTTTTTGTTACTATCATTTTATAAAATTCCAAGAATTTAGATGTTTTCAATATCGGAAAAGTTTTAAATAATAGTTTAATTTTATATTCTTTTATGTGCTACTTGATTTTATTTTAATTTTGTCTGAAGAGTTAGACAAACTTTTTCCAAAATAAAATGTACCAAAGCCATTAAAATAGTTTTGGAAAAAGAAGTAAATTAAAGTATTTAGCAAAAAAATAGTGATTAAAAACCTTTTGCTCCTTTTTATATCTAGATACAGTCTCTTTGGATAAAATACAGCAATTAAAATATTTTGATGTAATTGAAGTACTTGATACAATTAGAAAAATTATTTTAATAAATAATTCAAAAAGACATTCATTTTATTTATCTTATATAAGGATTTCTTTTGTATAAAAATGATAAATGGTAATTAACATATTTTTTCAAAAGTTAAAAATATTTATTACATGTAAGAAAAAAACTTAAGCAAGAGTTTAATATTTTTAATAAAACAGATATTTAGAATAAAAAGTACAATCCTCATAAAAAAATTAAATGTGATAATATCGTTGAAATTACTTTGATTTAACATGTATTGCATGTAATTTGCTTTTTCAAGAATAAGAATGAGTAAAAAATATGATAATTATCTAGTTTTTTCCTTTAAAAATATTGTAAATGTTTTACGTGCTTTATAAAAAAACAAGTCCTCAAATAAATATTTTAATTAATGTGGAATTAGCGCAAAATGAAAACATTTAAGGTCATATTAGACATTGAAATAGTTTATTTTTATACCTATATTTTTTCGCTTTGGATTCAAAAACAAAAATATTGGAGAAACGATGACTAAAAAATTATACATTTGTGAATGATTTGTGTTTTTGTATGGTAATTATTAAAATAGCAAAGAATAATGTAAAAGAGTGCATTGCAAATACTTTTTATAATACTTTATCTTGTTTAGTGCGTAGCATAATATAAATATTATTAAAATTTAAATTTTCATATTTTTAGAAAAAATCTATTGTTATCATTTTGGCTGACTATTATAAAATGAGATTTCAATATTTATATGTAATTCAAAACATTTCGACTTTTTTTAGAATGAGTGAACATTAATTTTTTCTATATTTTTTATTTTAAAATCACAAATCATCAGATAATATAAAAACCCAATCATAATCCTTTCTAATATGGAACAATTAAGTTTTAATCCTTTTATTTCAATATCTTAATAAAAAAACGTCTGGTTTAAGTTGGTTGTTTCATTTAATAATATTAAATTATATAAGATTTAACAATTTAGAAGCATTCTTATATAATTAGCCGAGTATAATTTATATTCGGCACAAAAATACACAAACATATTGTAATGTTTTCAATTTGTCAGCCAATTAAATTGTAATTAAAAAATAGATAATCAAAAAATCAATACAAGGATGCGATATCGAAACTAAATGTTGAGAAAAGGTAACGTTTTTAAAAAAAATAATAAATATACAAATATGAAACAAATGAACAACTTAAGTAGTTTTATTGTCAAAATTGACAGAAAAACTATTGAATACGAATATAATTTTTATTTTTTATGCAAGCATGAAACGATTTTTCTTAAAAAGTTCTAACAACTTGATCAAATTATATATATATATTCCCAATTGTTTTGTTTTTTTACTAAATAAAGACTAAAATTTCTGTTAATTTATTTAAAAATGCTAGTATGAAGAAAATCGATTTACATACATTTAGTTCTTTTAGTAAATTGTATACAAAGCACAAGCGAATCTTTAATTTTTTAAGTATTAAATTTAACACAAAAGAGAAGTCAACTTTTAAGGCTTAAAGCAACAGAAAGGAGAAAAAGAACGAAATTGAAGTATTAATGTAAAATTTAAACTTCTATAGATACCAAAAATCAAAAATTTGAATATAATATACTTTATTAATTCTAAAAAACATCACACACTTTATCGAAATTTTTTTTAGCTACGATAGTTTCAGCTTAGATCATCAAACAAGCTGAAATTTAAAGGCGAAATACGTGTATGATAAATTGAAAACTTATAATTGAAAGTTATAAAAGTAATATATTATTGAATTTTATTAAATCGAATATTATATTTTTCTGTTGTTATATAATTTTTTCTATTTTTTGCAATTTGTTCACATAAGAGGTGTGCTTAACTTCAATGAAAATTATCCATAAAAAAATCATAAAAACAAAAATGAATGTTTGAAAAAATTTCGAATATGAAACGAAACGCTCGTAATGTATATTACTCAAGTATTAAAAATAATCGATAATAATAATTGCGGAGAGAAGAATAACAGATAAACAAAAGAGAAAGGTAAAAATAAAAACTTCATCAATCCTCTAAAAACACTAATACTTATAATAATGAAAATTTATTAACAAAAACTTTTAAAATTGATTCATATACCAATTAACTAAATAAAGATATTCTTTAAATATTAAAGTGTATTACTAAGATTGGTGTTATGGTCACACCACACATATTCTACAAACCATTTTTTTGAATAATTTCGAAACAATCTAAGAAATTGTATTTATTTGTAGCCTAATTTTAAGGAATTTGCATATCGCATTTGTTAGATATAGTAAAAAGAAAAAAATGTTTAAAAAATAAAAACTTTTTTTTCAGTCTATGACAGAAGTAAAAACTATATATATCTAACTTGTAAAATAAATATTGATAAAGGGCTTTTATATTTGTTTTACAAAAAATGGGACGTTCATTTAAAGATATGGGTAACATTTCTTTGCTAACATTTTTCATTCATCATTCTCAGGGGTTCGTAATAAGTCTTGGATGGTGAGAATCTTTTTAACTGCCATATGTTGCTCGATATAAGTTGGGAATTAAAGTAAATTTATTAATTGCGAATAAAAATGAATATTAATGTTCTTAATCTTAACTTATATATAATGGTGTATTTTTCAATATTTTGTCTTTGATGTCGTTTTATACCTTATTTTTATGCTGTTAATCTTTTTTTCTTTCTTCTATCCTACTGTTTTTGCCTTTATTGTTGAGTGGTTTTTTGGTAATAACATTAATTACTTCATCACGCAGGATCCCACTCCAGCCTTTTAAGGAAAGATAACATAAATTATATTTGAATCTCTTTAGTGAGTGTTGATCGGCATATTCTTCCACACAGAGTATGCGCCTTTCTTCTTTTAAAATTTTTTTGTGATTAATTTTTTTTCGCATTTTTTATACAACTAAACATCACAAAACTTGCTCAAACATAAAAAATCTTGTATAAATAAATGTATCACAACGTATGAGAAGACATTTTTTTTTAAAAAAAAAGATCAATATAATTAGAATGCAAAATATCTAATGATTTTCAGAGAGTTATATGTTATCTCTGATCTCAACATATTATCATTTTTATTAGAATTACTAAGATAAGTACTGTTTTTATTCGAAGACTTTATGAAGAATTAAAAATATATTTTTTGGAAGGGTAAATATTCATTTAAATAAATTTATACTATTATTTTTTCTAAGAAAGAATTAAACGCATTTCGAATTTCGCAATAAAAACTAATCATGAAATAATTGTTTTTGCGTTAATAATAATATTAGAATTTCAATAAAGTACAAATGTAGACAAATTTATCATACTGTTGATAAATTACGCTTATAACGTATTTTTCCTAGTTATTAGCATAAGTTTTGGATGTTTTGGACGCTTGGCATCAACAAGTACAACACATTTGTGGATTTTGTGCATTTTTCGCTCAACAATTGCTTAACCTCATGAATCTTACAGCAGATAGAAATATCTGTGAAAAAAATCAGAAATTACAATTTTAAATTTCTTTTTTACAAATTTCACATTATATCTTTGAGTAAACACCATATTGTGGACGTAAGAAATATCATTTAGTAGAGGTTTTTATTTATTCTGCTTAAATCCATCTAAAAAACCCAAATTTAATCATATTGCGTATTTTAAAGCAGTAAAAAATGCTAAAAACTTCTTTAATGTGATTTATACGCACATATATTTTATTGTTTAATTTTTCAATTTTTTTCTATTAATATTTCGTAAAGTGATTTTGAATGTTTCGAATCTTTAGTAATGAATAAAAAAATTTATTGATCTTTTTTATAGGTTTTATGCGTTTAATTAGTGTATTTTTTGTAATTATTTAATTATCATTGATTATCAGCTAGTTATTCTTAAAAAATTAAAATATAAAAATATAATATAAAAAATTTTTGGAATGAATTGCAAATAACAAGCTTTAAAAATCATAGAAATTTATATAAAAAAATCAATTAGAGAATTATAAATGCTAAAATTTTTTTATATTTCAAATAACTGTAAAAACCTTTATACAATAAATTATTTCCAGAAAAATAAACACATTAATTAATTTATATATTGCTGGTGTTTCCTTTCTTTTGTTTCAAAATCTAAACTGACTATAAAAATATATGTTATTATTTTGAATTCAGAACAAATTTATAATTAAAAGGTTTTTCTCATTTGGTCATAAAAATTTTATATTGTAAAAACCTATATTTAAAGAGTTAAGAAAAAGTAAAAAAATGTTTTTTGTATATCCGCTACAATAGAATTCATCTTGATATTGCAGATTTTTTCTGTTAACAGTAAATTTGAGATACTTACTCTTGAGGAATTCACAACAAATAAACTATCTGAAATATAGGATCTAATTCTAAAAAATATCATTTTATAAATATATCTACATTTAAAATAAATTTCCTTTGTTTTAACATAAAAAAAACAATTTTTTTAAGTTTTCATATTCTCAAATATTTTATCAAGCTTCTTGTGAATTGGCATAAATTGCACAGAACTATATATTATTTTTTTTATGATAAATAACATAGAAAAAAATTTTATTCAAATCCCAATATAGATATCTCCCTGTGAATCAATATAGAAGACTTTTTTTTGCAATTTTATTATATTTTTTAAATGTTCGTTTTAGCCTTTTTAATCTAATTTTATTTACAGATATTATACGAAAACTTTTCTTAAAGATATAAATAATTTGTTTGATTCATTTGCCAAAAAACAATTTTAATCTTGTGACATTAAAAGAAATTCTATTAAAATAATTTAAAATTTTTTTAAAGAATATATTAAAATTATCTATTAATTTATTATTTTTCGGATCTATCTTTGTTTTTTTTGATAATCAAATCCTGACAATTTGTTTTTTTCATTGACACTAAAAATATATAGAATTTGTTTTATTATAGACGGCTTTTGATTTTTTGAAAATTTTTTTTAAAACATTGAGTTGTATCGCTTCATTTAGGTATAAAAATACATAGGAAAAAATCATTTTGATAAAAAACTTTTTAAAAAGATATTTTTCTTAAAAAAAAAATACATATGCTGACTTTGAATCGCATATACTTAAAAATATACAATATTTCGCCACTTTTTATTAACATAAATATAGTAGAAGAATTTTTGTTTGACAAGTAATAATGATTATGATGCTTGGAAAGAACATCATGAAACAGATTTATTTGATGTAAATCATAATGGATATATCGTTTAGTTAGTTTTATAGGTACAATTTGCTTATGCGCTTGTCAATAATCCGAAATTTTTATAAAATTCATTTTTTTATAAAATTCATTTATTTACTTTTTAAAATAACATTGAAAGATGCAAAAATTATATAATTATTAGATTTATCTTATAAATTCAAATTTTGTGATAAAAATCATCAAGCTTAAAATTTTCGTGAATTGGTATTCTACATTTATTCAAATAGATGCTCCTCTTTTTCATATTTATCTATTATTAAAGAGTTCCTTGTAGCTGCAGGATTGGTAGAAGTACGAAAACAAATTTCAAAAGAAGAAAAACAATTTTTATTTTAGAACACTAGTTTTATTGCATTTTTTCAATTCTTGACTCATTATATTTCTCATTTGTCATTCATTTGTTTATCAAACTTTTTTCTGTGAGTGTTTTATATTTTGGTTTTTTAAAGAATAAGAAACAAAAAAATTAAAGATACACGGACAAACAAAAAAGAAATTTTTTTTCGTCATTAAAATGTCACAACAAGTTCTCTTCATGATAATTATGAAAATAAGAAAAAAGGTGTGTAATTAACTATAAAGAAAAAGAAATAGGTCGCAACTGCAGACTTATACTGTGTTTAAAAAAGAAATAAGGTATAAAAACATATTTTTTCAAAACATCTCATGTGTTTCTTTTTTCTGCACAATAAAAGGTCGCTCTTAGAATTCTGTATGATATTTCAACAATTAATGTGATTACACACAAATTAAAATAAACTAAAAAAGTGAAATGTAAAAAAAATATTTATGTGACTGAAGATAACTTCACAGAAATTTTTTAGCTAAGAATTTTGTTCGTGATATAGTTAGGCATCTAAACTGTTTTCATAAAAATTTTACCATATAATTATACGTAAAATTTTTTTTATAATAAAATTTTACACAATATATTAGACGAAAAATATATTTTTTGAACTATAATATGAAATTTAAATAAATTAGAGTCACCGACCGAAAATTTGGCAAATCGATAAATATAAAAAAATTATATATATATAACATTAAAAAAGTATACAAATCACATGTTTTTATTATCTACTTTTTATGATCAGATTCAATCTTTTTAAAGTAATTTTATTAAAATTTAGTGGTTTTACGTAATACTTTAAATATATAATATCATTTTGTTTTATACTAATAATCATTAAACGAATTTTCATTTTTTTTGAGATTCAATTCGAAAATATGAGTAAATGTTATTTTGTACATTAACACTGTCCTTGATATTTAAAAATTGTTATCTTATCAATTTATGACATTTTAACGGATACAACTTTTATAATTGTGTTTTAACGATAAATAGCTTAAGGTTAATCATGAATATTTTGTGATAATAAAATAAATATAGAAAATTTCACGGAAAATTTGCAAATGATTTTTATTTTCTTGTTGAAAGAGGAAAAAAATATGAGAATATATAAAAAAACGTATATAAAAAAATTAAAATTATTTTTAAAAATATATTTTCGAATTTAAAAAATTTATTTTGAGTGTATTATTGGAATAAACAACATTTATATGTAATAACACATATAAACTCGTATTTTGTATAACTTAGATAATCCTGTGTTGTTTTATTTGCAAAAAAAATGCGAAATACTGATACGATTATTTATTTCCAAAACTGTTTTAAAATGTCTTTTTATTAACAAAATTAAAAAAATTGTCTTTACTATTGATTTTATATGCATAATGCACCAATTACTATATAAAATTTAATTCATACTTATTTAAACGAGATATTCAAGATAAATTTAAAGGTGGCATAGTTCGTCAATATATAAATTTATGATCCTTAATTTATAAATGACTGTATATAAAACATGTAACACACGATCAAAATGTAACAAAATATGTTTCTGATACAATTTGTTGATTTTCCATTAAAAATAATTAATTTTAGTTTTCTAGGTATTGAATTTTATTCGTTTATTATATTAATCGATTATAAAGACATAATAAAGAAAAAACATTTGCCTCTGTCACATGTGACAACCGTATGCTCGATGTGGCACTAGCATTGCTTCTTTTCACACACTAAACATTTGTTAAAATAAAAAAGTTTATCGGACATGGGCATAAATAATTGATTATAAATTTAAAGTTTTTATTTTTCTAAAAAAAAATAATAAAAAATTGATAACTGCACATGAGAATATAAGAAACACCGTTCTTCTGTCTAAAGACAATAAAGTTGACTATAAACCTCTTACGTACTGTTCCATATTCTTCTGCACTTACAGTCTCTATGAAAATTTGCAAAAATTCCATTGTTTACATTTTTTTTAATTAGGAAAATAAAACTAAGAAAACGAATTTTACATTTCTATACGATCCTAAATCGTGCGATGTTGTTTATTTCTATAAAAACACGTGTTTTATGAAATTCATTCATTCTGGAACATTGGGAAAAATACGGTATATTTATTTAAATCAATATCAAAGATATTACGATTGAGAAAAATAAAAAATAATCAAGGAACACTATCTGTTCATTTATAGAAGTAGAATGCCTTTAAAAAATTCATGAAAAGTATAAAACATAAATTTGCGCAATAGTTATTCATTTAAAGATATAGTTTTTAAAGCTTATAATATAAAATTAAAAAAATAATATAGTTTTTTGTATGAAATTTATATGAAAACCAGTTTTTTTATGAATTAGAAAGTATTTCGCAATTTTTATTTATTGATATTTTCATGTATTGAAAAAAACATAGTAGATTTATACTACAATATAAAAAAAATATAGTATTTTTTTGTATGAAAAACTATAAATGAGCAAAATATCGAATTTGATTGCGTTTATTTGCTTTTAATGTTTTTTGCACATAAAATATGAAGCATATTTATATTGGAATTGAATTTTGTAATGAAAAAATTACAATAAAGTAGTTCTTACGAAGGAATAAAATAGAAATTAATGTTTATGCCATTTAAAAAACAAAAAATATGATTTATTTTAGAGATAAAAACTTAAAAATATAAAGAAAAAAAAACACGTTTCATATAAGATAATTATTGTTTTTTTATGTAATTCATCACATATTTGACATTCATTCTTAATATGCTATATATTATGATATGAATTTTGTGAATGAAATACTATTTATTACTTATATATGATAAATATAGATTCTTTTTATTTGTAAAAATATTTACTCTAATGAACTTGAAAAAAATATGTGTTTTTATGATCTTGTTCGAATAAAGTTGCTGTATCTTATTCTGTATATATCTATGTAATACATTTGTCGTTTTCTAGCATTTACGCTTTTAAAATTATATGAATTATATATTAGCATATTTCTTTTATATTAACGATTTAATTTAAGTTTAATGTTTTATTATCAATAAAAATAATATAAGTAACATTAAAATTCACCATATTTACATTTCATGTCAATTTATCACTAAAAATAACCTTTGTAAAAAATATAAAAATAATTTTGGGTTGAGTTTAAAAAGTTTTAAATAACTATTGTTTTTTGTTTTTTAGATTCTTTATTTATATAATTCAAAAATATATATTCGCAGATTTTATCACATCGAATATTTTATGAAGTACAAATAAAATTTTTTTCTTACTCAATTTAAAAATAATAGGTAAAGTTAAAAAAAATGTTATCAGAAATATTTACGAATTTTAGTCGGTTCTTTAAATTTCATCTGTCGATTTTTTTCAAATTTGAAGTTGATAGCTCTGTCAAATAAAAATGACGAATGTTTTAAATAATCTAGGAAAAGATATAAAAAGAGTTTTATCCAAAATAAATATGCAAAAAACATTCTTTATTTCTACTTTCATTAATAAATTCAAATATTAATATCCCATTCAACATATAAATATTTTTATTTTATTAAACCCTTCCGAATTAGTAAAAAATATTTATTATTGAATAATTCAAGCAGAATTACTAATTACGCGAACGCGAGAGAATCGCTTAGGTTTAAGAAAACTGGAAATATGATAGAGAGCTCGTGAAAACAGGAAACGTCCCCTATCACCGTTCCGTCCTAAAGGAATAGTTAGAACAAGTCGCATCCCGCAATTAGACAAAGTTTTTTATAGAGTATTTTATATATATAATACTATCCAGATGCAAAAAATATTTTTTTATTGATAATCTGAATTTTATATATTTCTTGTTTTTTTAAAAAGTATTTTTATACGTTAAAAATATAATTTTTTATGAAGTTTACTATATTGTCACGATAATTTATAGAAATGCAAATCACAACATGTATATCATATAAACAAAATTAATCCCCAATTATTAAAAATTAAAATATTTATCAGTTTATTTATCGTGAATCACATTTTTAGTTTTCATAATATTGCAGAAGAGTAAAAAATTATGCATTTATATTTAAAAAATATAAATTATTATTTATCACAAGAAAAAGTATCACTTTTCGGTGAAAGCAATAAGAGTAATTTTGAACACATGAAAGAAGCGAGCCTATATATGTTATAAAAAATTTTGATATTTCATATTTTATTTTAAATAACTATATTTATAGCTTACAAGTTTTAAACGAACCAATCAACAAAAACACTATCTAACCAAAAAATTTAAAACATTATTGATTTGATAATTGCACATTCAACATCAAAACAACTGCTATTATTGGTTTACCATATATCAGAAGTTGTATCTTAAACGACTAATTTAACATTTCTTACTAAAAATTAAACTTCATTGACAAAAGCACAATTAAATAACTTAGTTTAAAACAATATAAATTGACATATGTATCAAAATTTTTTAAATATAAATTTTATAAATGATTTATATAAAACTATTATAGATATCAAATATAATTTTTTTGTATAAAATATATAAGATTGCTGGATATTAGGTATTTAAATGATAGAAGTCTTATATAATGCTTTATAATTATCATATGATAAAATTCTATTTTTTATTGATTAATTCCATCTTGACAAACATTAATTTGGGCTTAAAAAATCATTATAATCGATTAATATAATAAAAATAAAATTTTGTTGTTAGTTGGTTTTTATTGTTGATTCAAAAAAAATTCATTGTATGATAAAAAAAATGTTATCTAAAGTTTGAAATTTGAAGCAAATATTGAATAAAAAACAATTTTATTGATTTTTTTAAAATCTAATTATATTATTGCGTTTAACATAACGTATTGCGTGTGGACAAGATAAAGTGTTTAATCATTTTTTTTCTACACTATTTTATAACTAAATAAATCAAGTTGTTCTTCTACGGCTTTCTCGAATGGTCAACTTTTTGTAATTTGTCAATCATTAGTACTAGAATTACGCTTAGAAAAAAAATTAGTAATCGTAAACACCTTTAGAGAATCTTAGGGATGGATCAAAGAACAGTAGCAAAAGAAAAAAAATATTTTTTGATCTTTTTCAATGTTTCTAAGTTTTATTTTTCACCAACGTAAAAGGGTCAAAAAATATTTGAATTTTGAAATATAATTTCCTATCTTTTATAAAATATAATCAATTACATTTTTTAAAAGCAGTAATTTTAAATAAATATTTTAATAAGTCCTTTAAACTTTGCAAATTAAAGGTTTTATCATATTATTATTTCTTTGTATAATTTTAGCAACATAACTGGAAAATATCATAGAAAAGTAAATCTAAAAATCAAGATATTAGAATGATAAATAATGATTTAACTATTCTTAACTGTTCAACTTACATATAAACTTCTTTTTTTTATTACGTTTGTTGTAGAGCTTTTTAATGAAAATTTTTTATTTTTAGTTCAATCGATTAAATTTTTAGTTATATTAAAGATTTTCTACATTTCTAAACGAATGTTATATACAAATCATATTTATAAGTATCATTTAAAATTCTATATTTTAGTTTTCTAAAAAAATTTACAAATACTTGTAATTTGAGATTATATTTTTTGTCGGCTTTTTACTTTTAAAATAGCTATATTGAGAATTCTGAATTTTTTAATAATTTATAAAGATTTGCAAATTCTAAAAATATTGCTCACCTAAATTGAGGTAAATTTTAGTCTCCAATGATAAAGAAAATTAAACACACAAAAAATGCTTATAAAATGATATTAAAAAACTATAACAGAATTTATAACGATATATTGATCTGATAATTTTTTTTCAATATTAAATTCAGGAATATTAAATATTTGACTTTAAACTTTATTGATATTTGAAGGAAAAAGTCAAAGTAACTATTTAAAACGAATTTTGTTATCATTTAATGAGGTAAAATAGCAAATTCTAAACAAAAACATCTATAATTAATTTATTTGTAAAGTAGATACTGTTTTCATATTATTTGAAAGAATAAAACAAAAGAGAAAAATTAAGAACATAAAGATAGATTCATATATAAATAAATAAATAGTTTATTTGTTATGAATTTTGCTTTTTTAGGAGAATTTCCGATAAGTTTCTTGCTTCTTAAAATCTAATCACTGTTCTTCTTTTGTTTATGTAAAGGTTGATAAAGAATTATGCGACAGAAAGTATCTTAAGTGCAACCTTTCTTGCTCTTATTAGCGATTTTTGTTTCAAAATTAACATTTTAATATTTTTTTTGTTGAATTTATAAATCAGAAAAACACAAAAATAAGTATTAAATAAATTCCTTGTAACACATATTAAAAAATTTTTTAGATGGTTTTTGTTCAATCCTTCCATCGATAACTGTGTTTGTGGTGATAAATAAAACTGATTTAAGTTGCAGTTATCTTAAATGTTCGTAAATTTTTCAAAATTCTTATTTTGTATTTATAGGATGAGTTTTTACGATGTGCGATTTTTCATTTGCTTTAAATATAAAGGCCTCGTTCCTTTTCTTTTTCCCTTTTAGGAGCGAAATGCTCTGTATTTTTTATTTGCATGCACAAGATTATTGTTATTTCAATCTTACAAAAAAGTCTTTTTTGGTTTTTTTGAATAAAATTTGTTACATTTTCTTAATTTATGAGGAAAATAATAAAATAGAATATAATTATAAAATAATCTATGATTAATATTTTCTAGGATAAAATAAGATTTACTTTTAAACATTCAAAATGATTTTATTGAATTTAATAGATATATTAAGTATTCACTATAAATTAAGCTAATCAAAAGCAAAACTGTAAGATTATAATGAAACTTTCTATTATCTAACTTTCTTTCACTAGTTTTATACTATTTATTCAGCAATTCTTCCACTTAACCAATTAATAAATAAGATAATGAGTGGTTACTTTATATCTGAAACGTCTGCTGTCATTTTTTGTTTGTATGTTTATCATCATTATTAATAAACATTCCATTATTATCTTTCATATTGAATTATTATTATCTGATATTTAATAATATTTGATTAATCATTAATACATATAAAATCAAATAAGTTACATTTAATTGAAATTAATATTTTCAATTCTATCGCAAAATTAAAAAAAGGGCCAAATTATTTTTAAATGACTTGATTTTTTAGCGATTGGATAAAAAACAAATATATTTTGTATATTGAAAAATACTTAAAATCATATTCAAGCTAAATTTAATATATTATATCATCCAATTATTCTTTTTTTGATTATTTTTGAGATAGAAGATTCGAATTATTGTGAAAAATTTTATCGTTTGATGGTAAAAATATATTTGTGCTTTTTGACGTTTTTATATGTAAAGGATGAATCTTTGCCTTTTAATGTGTGAACAAAAAAAATATTCTAAATCTAGTTTTTTGTCCATGATTTTTCCCAATGATGATATCACAAATCTTATTGAATTAGAGGATATGCTTCATAAAAAAATTAGAGAATTGTCATCAAACCCAGATTTTCAGAATTTCATCAACGCAATTTCGCCCATTGCCAATCCTAAGATTAATATGATTCGCTTCAATGAGATTTTTGACACTGAAAACGAAAGTATCAGAATTAGCTGCCCTAGAAAAATTATTAACATATTTTTATCAGCTTTAAGAGAAAAGAATTCATTAAGGCAAAAAAGTGCAATGAAACTAATCGCAATTATTATTTTCAGCAGATATCCTCAAGGAATATGCGATGAGATACGAGCTTATCTCAAAAACTGTAAAAAAATCTCCGACATTAGAATACCATTGTATGGTGTTTCAACTAAAATTTTAAGAATTTTATGGCGATTAATTGATACTGAAAGGTTCAAAGCTAATTTGTCTGGTGTTAAAAATCTACTTAAAACACTCTTTGGTAGTGAAATTAAAAAACTTTAAAAAAAATACGGATCCAAATGATTAAAAAATACTATATTTAAATTTATTTTATTATTGAAATTATATCTTTACCTTGTGTGCTATTTTTTTATTAGTTTAGGTTAAAAAGGTTAATTTTTATAATACGCCGATCTTTAGATTTTATAAACATTAGTATAACCAAAAGACATTTTATAAAATGGTATGTTTTTTTGTAAGTATAAGTCTTTGAGCTAATGATCATAATAAATATTAGCATTTTAATTAATATTATATATCTAAGATATTCAAAAATTCTTTCTATGGGAATGTTTAAATTACTTAATAATAATTTTCATATAAAGGCAAAAATTTATCAGTGCAATTTAATATTCTTTCTATTTATAGTATTAAGATATAATCTGAATTTAAGATATTCTAGCAAATATCAAAAATTAACAGGCTGATATAAATCGTTTAAGCGTTTTTTGTAAAAATCTAATTATAGTTGAATTAGAATCTTCATTCATTTTAGAGTTATAAGTTAGATTAAATATAAATAAAAAACAAATTAATTTTTTATATTTGATAAATTTTACATTTAATATGTAAATATATCTGCTATTAATTATAGTTTGATAATATGGAACTATCAAGCTTACAAAACAACTAAATCATGAATAAATAATTTGATCAAATTTGCTGAGGCTAGAGCGGGAAAGAAGAGGAAAATCTTCTGGATAAACCACAATGATAAAAGTATCTGATTGTCGAAAAGAAAACAATTATTGTGCCAAAATTAAAATTAATTAAGAAAAGACGTCATTTTGATCTAAATGTTATTTTTAATCAAAGTATTTCATTGATGGATGTCTAGGAGCGAAAAATATTTAAACTCTTTTATTTTGTTTAAAAAATGAATATGAATAATAAAACTATTTCCGAAAACAACAAAAACTGTAATGTTATTCCTGCCAGCTCTAACAAAATTGATCTTTAATTCAGCATTCTGGATTCCTGCAAAACTATAAATAAAACCAATGTGCTGTATATTACAAGCAAACTATAAAATTATTGTAAATATATGAAATATATCTAGTCGCAAACTATTTCGATGGAAGACGCTGTGTCAACAAAAGGAAAATATTCCCTTTTTTATTTTGAACAATTTTTCAAAATACTGCGTAGAATTGCATTGATATGATTAAAAAAGCTAAAAATAATTTAAAAAGATTTTTATCCGTTGTATTTATGAATTTATTAAGCGCTAAATATAATTATTTTTGACTAAGATCGTAAAAAAATTTTATACAGCAATGCCAAAATTTTTAATTTAAATTGCTTAAAATCGTTTGAATTTGTTCATTTATTACTTCTAAAACAATTATTTTTTTTAATTTGTTGGCCATTAGGTATTTATTACTTTTAAAAAGTAAATTTGTAATAAAAAGTGAATAAATTAAAAACATGGAAATTAAAGGTAAAAAAACACATCAAAAAATATCATATACTAGCTTTTCACTACCTAATTCTTTTTATATAAACAAAAATCTAATATTATAAGCTTTTTTTATATTTTCATTCTCTATACCTTTGAAGTATAATTTAAATAAAACCAGTGGATAATAGTATTTTCAGGTGTGTCTACTTGGTTGATATATTTTAGGTTTAATATTTTTAAAATTATTTTATCAAAAGCAAATCGATAATTACCATTTTAATAATGTTTGTATTATATTACAAAAACATTTCTAGTTCTTTATTGTAACATTTTTAGTGTTTTTCACATTCTGTAAACCCCAATTTCTTCGATGAGGCTAAAATTTGTTGCGGTTTTAGAATTAAATTTTCATTCAATAATCAAGGATTAATGCCATCTTGATTTTGATAAATTAGTTATCTTTTTTTGCAAATTATATAAAGTTCTATTGCATAGAACGATTCATTTATTATTAAAGTTTAGAATTATTTATGATGTTTGTAATATAATTAAAATTTCATGCAAAAATAACTTTGTAAATAAAATATTGTTTGCACTATGTCAGAATATATTAACTAACCACCTATGAATAGGATTTAAAATACATTTAGATTTTATATTATACAATGTATCTAAAATAGAATGTGAATTAACTCATTAGTAAATGTTACCTTTTTTATTTGACTATTGGTTTAATATAATTATTTTTGGATTTTTATATAAATATTTGTTTAGATTAATGGATGTTTTAAAGCAAGATAAAATTATGATAAACTATAGATTAAAAAGAATATCACTGGAATTATTTTTATGTAAAAAATTATACAATGTACAATATAAAGTTATAGACTAACATTAATGCATTTTTATATCTTTGAACCTTTCCTATACTTCATGTAAAAATATACAGTTATTATAACAGAACTAGTAATTTTAAACGAGTTTAATTTTTCACCACTTTTCAATTTGTGTTGTATTTATTTTAAGTTTTATTTAATAGAAAAAGTCTTTACGATAATTGTGCAACATTTTATTGAAAAAAATAAATTTTGACCGATATATTAAATTTAAAACTTTGTTAAATAAGCCATGTATGAGTTTTTTAAAGAAATTTAAAATTTTTATGTGGAATATAAGTAAAAATTTTGTGAAAAATATTTATGGTTCGGTGAATACCATAAATTTAATATAGTAAAAAAATGTGATTTGAAAATTTTATTAAACTTTGCTTATTTTTTATTATTGTTTTTTTTTGTTTTTTTGTGATCTGTTTTTAATAATTATTCTTTTTATTATTTTATTTTCATATATATTAAAACAATTTTTTTAAAACAAAATTTTTATAAATAAGAGTAAATAAGTAAATACAAGTATTGTCAGTATTTGGTGAGCGTGTGGTGGGATCATGTAAGTTCAATTCGGGATTCTTTTGGTTTGGTATTCTATTGTATTGTTGAAAGTGTAGTTGAGATATTATAGAGGCTATAAAAATCTAGTATTTACTTAGTTGGCCATTCTTTGATCGTTTTCTTCTAACAATTGATGTCATAAAAAGGCACAAAAATCTATATATGATCATTGATATCTTTTTTTATTATCAGTTCTATACTGTATTATTATTTTAAAGGAAACAGATGATGCTGAAAGTAAAAAAGATCAATAATCAAATAGAAGATGGTGTTGTATCTCGTCAAATTGATTAAAATAACTATTGTATGATTGGTTTATTTTATCATTTGTTTTTATTTGTTATTCGTGTTTTTGATGGTTTTGATGTTTGACATTTTTGAAATCCCATTTATTTGATTTGTTAGATTGTTTAGGAGAAGAATTATTTGTATTTCTGATGTCAATAATTCTACGACTTTGATAAGTGATTTATCAAATTGTGACGATTAGTCCAATTTAATGTTAAAAAAGCTTTTATATGCTTAATAAATAAATAGCAACGAGTTTTAAATGTCTTTAAATCCCTATAATATTTCGAGTGCCAAAAAGTCGGGTCGAACAAGAGGTCGCCAGCTCACATCCAACCAACGGGTTTGTATTTTCTAAAAAAATTCGCTAAATAGTTCATTCGATCAAAACAGCCAATTTCTTAGCAATATTTTTCAATGGATTTCATATAGAACTTGATGAAAAAAAAGCATTGAGAACAAACAAGCACACGAAAGAAAAATTAAGAAGTTAATAAGTATTTAAAAAAGCAAAAGCTCCAATTTGACGAATAGAATGACTCCAGTATCGTTCTTATTTCCTATATTTTTCTTGTTTTCATTTTTAATTACTTCTCATATTCTGTAAACACCTAATATTTTTTATGCAATATGTTATTAGAAATTCCTTTTTACATTTTATGTGCTAGTAAATTGTTTTATAGAGTTTTTGATCAAATCATATAATAAGACATTAATTATTTGTGCGTTTGTATAGAGTTCGCAGCGAATAGCGTAAAAAAAAGAATACTGAACAAAGTTAGAAATTTTGATTTAAATATATATTAGCTCCTTTGTTGATTTTTTTTGTTTAATTCTGCAAATTACCCAAACATAATTAGCCTAAGAAATCTGTTACTCTTGTTTTTTAGTTTACCTTTTTAATAGATTGTGTAATTGGTCATTAATTGATGATTAAAAAAACAATACTAGCTGCATGAAAAAATATTAGGTATTTCAGGATTCTCTGATGTACTTATATTGTTGAGGTCTATGGTATACTATTGTTTATTTCCACTACAGAAGATTTTTTTTGAAAAAGCTAATATGAACGTTATAAAAAGTGGCAAAATACAAGCTTATTATAAAAAATAAATTCAAGTGTATTTTTTAAAAAACGTGTTTTTTTAATAGTTATTGGTTTTTATAAAAAATTTGTGCATTAGTCAGTTTTTTATAAAGAATCTTTAAGATAAAATATTTTTTTGATTTTATTGTTTCATCTTAGATTTTGTAGCATATACATATTAAAACATGAAAAAATACTATTTATAGCGTCACTATTTTTAAAGAAATATTAATTTTTGTAATTTAACGCTGTTCTTTTAAAATTATTTTACCAAGAACAAAAAACTAGTAAAAAAACACTTTTTCATATATATAAAAAAATTAATTTGTTTTAGATCTTAATACATAAATTTATATAATATTATTATTTTTATAAATTTGATTAAATATTTTAGGCGTTTTCATTATAAATTTATATAGACTTTTCATATTATAATAAATATAAGTAGAGCGAAGCAAAAAGTATAAAAATATTAAAAAAATATTTGAAGCAGTTATAAAAGAATATTTTTCTAAATTAATCCTTGCAAAAACATTTATATAAATATATATGCGTTTTTATTGCAAGGTATGCAGTTCTTTGAAACATGAAAATAATTCCGATGCCATGTTAAAACAATTCATATTGATAAAAAAATATATTTTTAGATAAGATTAATCATTTAGTATTAACTAATTTCGTATATAAAATTATATATATTTTATTTGTACTCTATTTATAGAAAAAATCAAATTGAAAAACAATCATATTTTAAAGAACAACAAGTTATATTGAATGATAATTCAATATCCTTTGTTGTTTTGAGATAATTAACATTAGCGAAAATTAAGTTAGTTGTTTAGTTGTTAACTGTAATATATATTTTAAATCAGACAATCTTATTATAAAATAATCTTTTTTTTTGAATATTGCAATTTAATGTAATTTTAAACATGCTGTTTTGATTTCGAAAGGGTAATATCAACAGTAAAAAATATGAATAATTAATATATAAAAGTATATTTCCTGTATATTGTTGCTCGCATTAGAATGATAATAATCGCCAAAATATTTATATTTAGATATAAAAAGTACATAAAAAGTGTTTTTGGTTGCATATATTCATAAAAAAAATCTTATAATGTATTTTAAGTATAGTATTATAAAAAAACAACAATATTTACATGTTTGCGATATTAAACATTTTTTTGTTTACAACGTGACTTTTTTTTTATTATTGAAGTATAATTAAAATCTATGATTTATGTTAATTTAAGAATACTTCAAATTCGAAAAGTAACCAATTTTTCATCAATTGTTGAATAATTATGAAAAAAAGAAAAAAACAAGAAAAGAGATTAAAATACATAAAGGAAGCGATTAATTCTAAATTTTTTTTCTGTTTTGTTTTTAGCTACATTTGTATGGTGTTTTCTGAAATTTAAATATTTATGCAAAAGCTTTTTTTCAAAATAGTTCTGGTTACTTGTTTTCTTATCTAAAGTTTCAAATGTCCATAAATAGTATTTCTTTTATATACAAGTTTAGAAACTTTTCATCAAAATATAATTTATATTTATTTTTTTTATAATGAAAATATGTTTTACATGGATACATATACAATTTACAATTTTCTACTTATAAACATACAAAAAGGTTGTTTTTATATAGTTTTTCTAATGTTCTGATGTTTTACTTGTATTTTTCCTATTTATTTCTTATTTAATATTTTCTCTTATGTTTTTTTCTTATTCTAAAATACCTTTAACGTTATTAAGCTTTTTAAATATAATAAAAGATTGGTTCATGTGCAAAAAAAACAAGATTAAACGTCAAAAGTGAGTATAAAAAAATAAATGCTAGTGTAAATCTTCTTTTTGATAATCAAGTAAAGCATTATTTAAAACATCTAGAAAAAACCAATAATTCGTATTTATTCGATCTATAATCTATTAATTTATTCACACACAAATCATGTATCGATATTTTTAAAAATAAAAGGTTATTATGCGACCATTTGAAAACGAAAATAACAATTTTACATCATGGTTAGAAATTTTTTAATGTTTGATACAATTTTTATAAGTTTAAAATACTTGTAAAGGTATTGATAGGATGTGAATGTTTATAAAGGTAAATTATAGGTATATATATGGTGTTATTAAATTTGATGAGATTTTTACAACAATTAAAATCTTCACATAGCGTACAAAAGATACGCAAGTTTCACAAACGAAACATTTATCAAAATTGTTTTGATAATATATCAACTGCAGGTTTAGCAACTATTTCGAAAATACAGCGAAAATATTATCAATTGAAATTGTACTTTATGTAAAATATATCATACTATCTCATTCTGAATCTAGTATGTTTGATTGTAGAGTTTTACTGCTAATCATTTGTTGCTAGCCGGTGCAAGTGATTATTTATGCGAAATTTTTATACGATTAATAAGAAACATATTAAAAAAAATCGCAAAACTTTTCTTTTTAGCAATTTTTCTACTTTAATTTTAATCAAAGTATTTGCTAAGTTTATTATATTAGTTTCTGTTTGTAACTTTAATTTTTCATGCTTTTTTGGCACCTATAGTTCAATTGACAATATTAAAATAGGCATTAATGTAAATTCTTAATTGTCAAGCCTTTATGTACATTTTATTTCTTTCCCTTTCATGAATACAATGAAAAATATCTGTTTATACAGAAAAGATAAATTTTAAATTAATAAATATTGATAAAAATTCGAAATTTTTTATAATAATTGATATATACACTCTTATGTAAGTTTTTACTACGAAAATACAAATTAAAAAAAATATTTTAAAATTCATATATATCTAAAATAATATAAAAATTTTCTTTACTATTTTACTTATAAAAATATAAAAAAAATTTGTATGCGTTTTTTTCTTTTTTTATAAAGTAAATTTTCCTTGTAAATAATTATAGTAAACACTAATAAATATGCAAAGTCAATGAAAATTGTAACTTTAATGCCGTTTTATCTAAAAATAAACCTTTTTTTTTGTGTTAATTTATTTTAAATGGTCAACCTTTATAACAGAGATAAAATATTTTAAAGTGGTTTTTTGAAAATTAAAATATAAAAAACAAAAAAAAATTTCGAATAAAAAAAAATTAAAAAACTATTTTGTCAGACAATTTCTATTAAAAATTCTTATGAATTTAATCGTCAAGCATAGTTGTTCGTAAAATATTCTTCTATAAATAAGTTCAAGAAACATGATTATGTTTTTCATTTGTTTAAATACAATTGTTTATTTGATATTTAGTCTAAAAACATTACACTTTAAAGCTTTTTCAACTGTCTTCGGTATTTTAACATTTTTCAGTATTAACAAGAATAAAAGAAATATTATAAAAGTTTTTTTTTGAAAAAATAGCATTTTCCGGCTATATACATGTATATGGCTATATCGCTCATTTAGTGTTATTTATTATAATGAGTAATAGGGGATTTAAAAACAAAGTTTTTTTTATTTTACTGTTCTAGCTATTTCTAAGCAAGTATAAGTCTACCAGTAATTTACCTTGTACTTTGTCTACCCGCAAATTTATCTCTGATAGTTAACTATAACTTTTTGATTTCATATAATCATTCAAATATATTTTCATAACAGCTATATACAAAAAAGCTATAAATTTTTTAACATTAGTATAGTCTGTTAAGTGATATAAAAAACATAAGAATATATAAAATTTAGTATGTTGAGTTTATAAGTAAAAACTTACTCTAAATATCTCAGTTAAATGAAAAATATAACAAATAATATAATTTCTATAAGAAAAATATTGATATAATTATTATTGTAAAAATTGCAGGTATCTAATTTTTTATAACTTTTGCAATAACAGTGGTGATTTTTTTGCCAGTGTTTATAATTTATTTTGGAATATTCTCTTATGTTTATATGATTGAAATTTATGAAATATTTTTGAACTTTATTATTATCAAGAATTGCTATACCATAATAAAAAGGTTTAGTTTTTTTATCTGTATACACGTTTTAACCGATTTTTTTTGCTATCTTTATATTTTAAATCGCTTAAAAGACATAGAAGGTAAATATTTGGATTACTTAATGAAATTCAAATCATATTTTTCATATGATGCATTTCATAAGGCCAACTTCATGATTACCGCCATGAATAAATACTTATATGTTTTTACCTTTCTTGAATATTACACAGTAACTTTTATTTCGACTTCGAAGATCATTCTACAAATTTTGATTCCATGAACAACAAATTTTCGGTTTTTAATTTAGGAAAAATGAGATATTTCTATTATCACTCAAGTTTAGCAAATTCTTTGAAACAACATCATATTTTTTAAAAAAAAGAGTTTAGCAAATAAATTTATAAATGTAATTCTTTAAGATAATTTATCGTGACAGATTATAAAAATAATGTTTTTAAAAGAATCATGTTTTTATATAGACTTTATTTTCATAATACTTTATTTTTGCATAAATAAAAAACAAAAATCAATTTAAAAACAACAAAAAGGTAAAAAAAACGAAAATTTGGGTTCTTGTGCTTTGCATATATATATAATTTATTATATATATTAAATAAAATAATGTGTAAATTATGCTTGATTCACCATCTTTTGTTGCGTTGCATCTAGATTACTAATATCAAAAAAATATTTTGAACTAAAAAAAGCTTGATAATCAGATAAAACAGAAGACCAAATTATTAAAACTTTTTTTTTGTTTTATTTTCGTAATATACATATTTGTTAATTCTATCATTATAATAAATTATTATTAAATACAAATAAATTTCATTACTATACCACTTCTACTGTGAAAAATTTTTTAATATGAATTATTTATTAAACATATAATTTAATTATGAATTTTATGTTTTTTGTGCGTTGTTTAATATAAAAAAAATTTACTTGTATTGGTGTAACGCAGTTTGCAATTATTAAAATTTTAACTATCACGAAGGAAAAATTTTTTTAAAACACGAATATTGCTCAGGTCTAAAATCCGCAAAATAAAAAAATTGAATAAATGTGATCATGTGACTAAGAATTTTTTTTATTATATATAATAAGCAAATTAAACTATTTATTTAAGGCAAGGTTTACCATTTAATGTTGCATACAAAGATATTTTGTAATCAAAATTTTCATGAATTTTAGATCATTTTTTCTTGATACCACATACCATCTATTTTTTTGTCAGTCTATATCTTAAAGGGTTTTTAGTGATTGGATTAAAGATTATACCAGATAAAAAAAAATATCATTGTATGTTTGAAACGCATGCCAATTCTTTTAAAAAGTTCATTTTAAATTTATTTTAAATATTGTTATATTCAATATTGCAATATTTCAACACATATTACTTTTTAACACAGTGTTTTTACTATATCATAGAGCTTATTGAATCTTTACTGAAATTTTAGAGTATGTGAATTTTTACTACATAAAATTTAAAAATGAAAAAAATAGAATAATATTATCTTTAAAAGTTTGCTTCATAATAGATAGTTATCAATTAATAATACAAGGATATGCATCTTGATAGTTTATAATCTATTTTTTTTTCTTCGTGCAAATAATTTATATTTCAAATGATTAAAATAATTTTAAAATTAAAAATGTATCTGTAGGACTTTAGATTTTATATAAAATCACTAACAATAATACTGACACAAAAAAACATTCATCTACGTATTTTCTTTGTTTGAAGAGCCACATAATAAAATATTCTAGTATTTTGAATGATTTAGTAAAAAAATTATATTTAGAGATGATAAATGCCAGAGTAAAAGAATTTTTTGTTCATAAAATTTATATCATGACATTAATGAATAAGGAAGATATATAGTGATTGAATAATTGTTAATTTAATTGCGTAATTTTTTTTCTCAAACATGATATTTTGATTGTTTTGGAAAAAACAGCCTGTGCATTTTGTTTTATGAAAATTAAACTCGTAATTATTCTTCAATTTTTCTCAAACAGTATATTCAAGTTCACATTATTTAGTGATGATGGATAAATTTAGTGTGCTACAAAAAGTATAAAGATAGCAGCGCCTTTAATGTTTTTATCATTAAAAATTAAATGATTCAATGCTATAAATTCAGAAGAAAAATAAAACTACAAAATAAGATGATTTTGGAAATGTGTTTTGAACAAAGTTATAGTATTCTAAAGGAAAATCGTGGTAAGAAGCATAGATAATTTAAATTTTTAAAAATCAAGAATGTATAAATACCAGTGTGTGAAGTTTTGATTTTTCTGCTAATGAACATAAATGTATATTCAAATGTGAATATTATATATTCCGCATTGAACTGTGCCAAAAATTGTAAAAAGTAATTTATCTTTATAAATTTTATGACATACGAGTTTTATTATAAACTTAAAGATAAGAGGATACCTTAAAAATTTTTGTTATTTCTTTAGGTCTAGAATTTTTTTTTTAAAAAAATAACACTTTCTGAATGGTTTTTTATATTTCAAATTAATCTATTTCGTAAAAATAATATAAATCCGAAAATTTATGATCATATTATAGATTTTACACATAATAAGTTTATTTTTTTTTGCGAAATTTTAAAAGATCAGATAATATAGAAAGAAAAGATTTTATTAAGTATTATATTAACGTTTTTTTATTCACTATATTTGATATTACATATAATTTTTAAAAGAATTTATATAAATATATCGTTTTTAGACATTTTTATGCTAAAATCTGTAGTTGCTATAATATAAATTTCTAAAATAAACTAAGTTATCATGAAACTTTGAATCATTGACTTAAAAATACTTAATTAAAAACAATTTTTTGATAGCTGAATTTTGATTTAAATATTTTGTTTTTTAACATATAGTTTGTATTTGTTTTTTAATCAAATCGAAAAAAAATAATCCTTATAAATGAATGCCGTGTTGTCAATATTATTAAAAAGTTAAATAGGAACAATACTAAAGATAAATATTTATAAAAACCAGTAAAATCTTAAAAAATTTAAAATACTCGCTATATTATAAGTAACTTATACTAGAAATATATTAGATAAATTTCCTATCGATGTATGTTTTTTTAGAAATTGTAGTAGCTATAATCATTAAAATGTGTAAAATCAAACTATATTTCGGATTTTTTAGATTAATAAAAAGCATATTAAAATTTCTTCATTTAAATCAAGGCGTTTGATAGTGTTTAATTCAATATTTTCTTTTAAAAAATTATTATTAGGAATAAAAAATGCACATTATAATTTTTTTTCAGAATAAAACTCATTCTTTTTCAAAAAATACAAAATTCTTTCAAATGATTTCTAAATTTTTTTATCTTTTTATTTTAAACATTCAATGTTTTTTTTTAATTTACGCCTATTTTTCCTTGAAAAAACACTAGAAAGAAATATGATCTTCAATCATATAAAATTATACTACAAATTCAATGTATTGTTAAGTAAAAAAAGAAATGATTATTAAATCCTTTAGTATTCCTATAGTTCAAATGAAATATTTTTTCATTTTAAAGAAAATATATACAAAGTTATTATAAATTTCTTATATATCAAATAAAAAGAGATCTGTTCTATTTTATGATAAAAGTTAATATGAAAATAAACGGTGGTTTTTTTAATTTTTGATTGAAGAAAATTTTTTAACATGTAAAAAAGCATTGATAAGAAAAAAAGAATTATTTGATAGCGATCAAATAATTTTAATTTGAATATTTTGAACTAGAACATTTTTTTAAAATCAGATTCAATCATATTGAAAAAAAACTATGTTATCTTACTTTTTAATCAGTAGATGTGTCAAGAAATGTAAATCAGTAAAAATAAATAATTTGTCATTTTTTATAATAAAAAACACTGGTTGGTTGTTTTTTTTATTTAATTGAACTATTTCGAAATTTCCTGTTTTTTGATCTAGAAATATTATTTTAAAAACATGTAGTTTTCGGAATTTTTGTTTCAGAAATAGTTAAAATGCACAAAACAACTTTTTTTAAAAAAGTAAATAATGCAAAATACTAAATACAAAGAAATTTATTTTATAAAAAAACGGATAAAAAAGTTTTTTAAACACATTTTTTATTATAGTAGTTAAAAAAACAACGATTAATCGCTAAAAAAATCTTATTTTCTTATCAAAAAAGCATTCAAATTGAATATCAAATATAATACTTTATAGTTAATTATTTAACCATTTTTTTAATTCAAGAAGTTAGTTTTAGAAAACTTAACAAAAAACATTCACAGTTAAAAGAAATGTTCTTTAACCAATTGAAAATAATATGCAAATGATATTAATTAAAAACTAGTTTAAGAATTTTTTTAATATAAAAAACATAGATTCGAATAAAAATATAATTCTTAAATAGGGTTTCTAGCTCTAAATGCGAAATAATTTTTATTCGAGATATTTATCTTTACTTTACCATTAAAAATTATAATATGTATCCGCATTGTTTTTATGAATATATCGACAAGTATTTTCAAATTTTAGCTTAATAATAGATCACATTATAAATTTTTTAACCAATTTAAAATCTTTATTTTGTTATATTGGTAAATGTAACTATTAAATTGTTTTCATTCTTGTTGATATCGACTGGTAAATATTTTATAAACCATTTGTCTTTAAACTTAATTAGATTAAAATAAATAAATTCTAATTCTAAACAATTCGCTAAAAGAATTTTAAACGATAGTTTTTTTGAAAATTTAATAATTTCAAAGTTTTGAAAACGATTTACAAAAAAACATTTATTTTGATATTCTGTCAAATTGTTTTTAAAAAATGATTCTGTTTCTTGAAATTCAAGAAAAAAATTAAAATAACGATGTAACTTTGCCATTGTCTGTTAGTATGAAAATTTATATCTATTTGTAAAACGATAACTTATTAGTGTAATTCTAATTCAGAAAGTAGCAAAAAGGGTTTGAAGCATAATAAATGCGTTTGAGTTTTATGTTAAATTTGCCAAATTTTCCTATTAAATAAATTTCTTCAATATCAGATTTTAAATCTTCACAATTGATACAAAACCTTGTGAAAGTTATTATTTATATGCTGTCTTTTAAGAATTACACAAAAAAAAGACACAAATTTTGTAAAATTTTATGTAAACTCTTATATTTAACATGTTACAAAATTAAATTTGCAAATGAAATTTTTTACCTGTTTTTAATGATAAAAAACCAGTATTTTAGTTATTAGAAGCATCTAAAAAATTATACCATATTCTTCATAGAAATTTCTGTAAAAAATCATTTTAATTATATTTTTCTTCTGCCATACGGTTTCGATTTCAATTAATTTTATTGCAATTTTGTAATGTTTTAAATGAAATTAGTTATAATTTATCATATACCATTTTAATTTAATCTCTTTTATTCTTAAATTGGTAGTTTAACTTTTTTCATTTTGCATTTTCTTAATTAATAGTATCGATCAATTGTATCTAACATATTTAAATTGAGAATTTCATAAAAAAATTCAATTTTTTATGTGAAAAATACTCTTATATAGAATCAAAGATCCAAGAAAATAATAAATGACTCACATATAAATTATATTTCTAATTCAAAGACTATTTTTTATAGGCCGATCTGAAAGATTTTTTTGGGCATTTACAAAGAGATTCGAAAAACATTAGTAAAAATTTGACATCATTATCAGTTTAATTTGAGAATTTCAATTAGAAATGAACAAAACTGTCGAATTATGATTTATTTGTATTATATTAAAAATATGTTTTATAATTTGATCGATAATATCGTTTGTAACTAAAATATAAATAGTTTGCTTTTTAAATAAAAATTATCCTTAATATCATCTTATATGGATTACAACAAGCCCAAATATCTTAGAATGAAAAGCCAAACAGATGCGAATAATTTAAAAGAGCAAAAAGAAGTGCAAGATGGGCATAAAAACAGACAGAAATTCGTATCAAGAAAAGGATTTTTTTATAATAGCACAAATAAGTTTATCAATGAACCAAGAATGCCACATTTTATCGGTTTTATGCCAAAAAGATTTTCTGTTATTACATTGGAAGATGAAAAGGAGGCAGCTCTTGGCTTAGTAAAGCTAGGTACAGATTTAAATATTAATAAAAGATTTTAGTTACCATTGTAAATAAGTTTTTATTACTCATAACCGATCATTATGTAACTAACAAATCTTTTGAAAAAATTTATAATTGTCAATTTATCATGTTTTCTTGTTTTTTTAGCTCTTCATAAAATGAATGTTTTTTAAAAAAACATTTCACTGTCAAAGATGTGCACAATATTGTATTCCCCTTTGAATTTATCAAATATGAAAAATCTTGTAAATTAAAAAAATCGAAATTATTGTTTAAAAATTCTTTTTTCAATTGATGGCCGTCTAAATTATTATTTTTAAAGAAAATAAATCATAAATTTGTATTTAATTTTTTTCATCGGTCGATAAACAAATCAATAACTTCTATACAAAGAGAACTGGATTTTATTGGATATTGTTTTGAATTTTTTTCGTCATATTCTACAGAAAAAATACAGCAGTAAAATGTTATGAAATTATATTAGTAATTTGAGATATTTTGCCATAAATATAATATTCAATATGTTATATTATATTGTACTGATTAAATTATTGAATTGGTACGAACGACATTTATAATACTTTATTTTCTTACATCGCAAATTATTTAAGAATAACAGTAGAAAATAATTGGCTAATTTAATAATAGCAAAAAAATTGATTTTGAATTACTTAACTTAAAATTTTTTCATATTGTCACCAAGGATGTAAAAATTGATTTAATTTGTTTTTCATCATTATTTCGAATGTTCATCTTTTTTTTATCAATATTTTCTTTAAAATTACAACACCTTATGATATCATTAAAATGTCATAAACAACTAAATAATGATTGGATACTTAAATATAACAATATAAATAAAGGCATTTTAAATAGTAATATATGGTTGATTATTGTAAAATATCTTTTTTTACATTTTTTAACCATCCTAGTAGAATATATAACAGATTAAGCTATTGACTATTCGGACTTTTATTGCCATTTTCAATAATTTATATTATTCATTTTTTCTTCAATAATTATTTCTTTTATAGTTTTATTTGATAAATTAAAGATGAAATTGAGTTATTAATGAATATTATATTTTAGTCTTCATCAAACTTATTTATTGAAATTTTATATCAAAACTTAAAATTTAATTTATCAATATATTAGGAATTACATTTGATATATCTTAATCATTCTTAAGTGTTTTATATATTAATTTTTTATTTAAAATCAAACGATTTTGATTAATCATTCTTTTTGCTTTGATTCTAAAAACAATACAAAGTTGGTGTTTGAAAGTACAATTGCGCACAATAGCATAAGTCTGAATTGTTTCTGTAATTTTATAATCATATTTCTATGTATTAGTAGCATTTATTAGATATGTATGTTTTTTTGTTTGATTATTATCATTGAAATATTAATTTCTTCATCTATCAATGTGTAAATAAAGAATACACGTACAGAGAATTCCTGATATATATTAATTGGTTGAATATATAATCATTTAAATATTCTTTTTTTTAAAAATAATTTACATTGCATTTGAATGGTAACTTTGATTTGATGATTAACATTAACTTATATCTAACAAATAAATAAATATTCTTTCTCAATTTTGAAAAAGGTTTAAAACCTTAAAAACCTTAATATTACAAATAATTTCCAAAGTTTGAGAAATCATTGTGTCCTGTAAAGAAGGAACAGTGTTTGTTTTAAAATAAAATTCTAAAAGATTAGAAATTTTTTTGTTGCTATATTTATTATTGTTGTCACTAAAATGATTACTACTAATATCATTACTACTAAAATTATTGCTACCAATATGATTACTTCTAACAAAATTGCTACTAATATTATTACTACTACTTAATTTATTTTTATTATGTAACATTCTCTTTTTCCTTTCTCCTTCTTTTTTTACTTAAATAACTTTTTGTGATTTTTTTTATTTCTAAAAAATCACAAAAAGTTCAAATATAGAAATTTTTTGTATTAATTTTTTACGCATACTAATTTCTTTAATTTTGAAAATGAAATTAGTTTCACAAAACTATAAACATAAATTTATTTTTAGAATGTTAAAAATATAAATTATAAACACACTTCTTTAATAACCAATTTTTAAATATTAAATATATATGATATTGTATATCGCACATTGATTTCAAAAAAATGTTTATCGTCTCCAAGTTAATAATTTTTTAAATTTTTTTTATTCCAAGAATATGCTACGTTATATTTTTAGACTTTAGAAATAATATATAAAAATAAATATCAACATAAACTAAAAAACACATAATTCTATTTAATAATAGCAATTTAAGAGCAATATACTTATTTTATCATTAAGATATTGTGATTTTGTAAATTTTCTTAGTTTTGTGACATTATACTATTTCACGCTAAAAACAGCCTTTTTTTCCCTGACTTGGTATATAGTAGCTATATATATTTTTTTTAAAATATATTAAATATATAAAATTTATACAAAAAAGTTAAATATGAAATATAATTCAGAACATAAATCTCAAATGAGTCATAAAACCATCTTATTTATAATTTAAATTACTTTTTTTAGGAAATGTAACTAATTCAATCAAAAATTCCAACTTGTGATCATAATATAATTAATAAATTCATTTTCTTATCTAGATTCTAATTTTTTTGGTTTACACTAATAGCGTGTGTCGATAAATGTAAGGAATGGCGAGTTTCCTACTCGAACAGCTGGTGCAAAGATTATAAAGAAATATTAATAGTGGTAAAAACGAAATTTAGGAAATTATTGTCTTTAATTACTGATATATATGTTAATTTAGTACATAATCTTCTTTATCTTTTTCCCTTTTGCTTTCCTCTCTTTCTTTTCTTTTTACCCAAACAATCGTCAATTAATTTTTATATTATAAGTAACATCGCAGATATTTTTTTTGAATCTTTTTAATTTACTGTCTTGCAAAGCGTGTACAATGACCGAAATTTTTTAATTTTTCAATCAACATTCGTGTTTTAGATACAGATTATCGTAAGAATTATTTTATCTAATAATTCTACGTTTAATTTTTGGTTATTTTTATGGTCTAACCAAATATCTTATTATTTTATGAATCTTTCTAGCTTTAGACTGAAAATTCAAATGCGCGGTTTCATACAATTGCTGGTCCAACAAAATAAATATACAAATTCTAATGGTATCATATTGTACTACTTAACTTTGGTAATATATTGATTTATATGCTTTTCAAAACAATTTAAATTGTTATTAAGAACAAAATAAACTGTACGAAATACCCAAATCTAGGGAAAATATAAAAACTGGATGTTAGTCATTACTATTAATGTAAAAAGGGCATTATTATTGTTTTCGTATAACATACGGTTGAAAAAATTTACTTATCAATAAAAAAAAGTTTATTGCAAACATTTTCTATCAGGAAAATATAATTATAATTTAAGGGGTAATTAAGACAAAAATTATAAATACAGCATCGATTGACAAATATTGATTACAATACAATAGATCTTCTAGTAAATAAAACTAATTTCTTAAACTTGATAGATTTTTTTTACTTTTCATTTCATGGATAACTGTGTTTGTGGTGTTGTATAATGGTTCCTTATTCTAAGTACAATCTTTTTTTGGAAAAATTCATTAATATTAGTACAATATTTTTTTACCTGTATTCTTTATTTATCAAAATTAAATATAAAATATACACATTGTATTTGTTTTTCGCTACGATCTACAAACAATTTTGATGCTTCTATCCCATTTATCAAATATATATCGATGGTTATATCTATATCAAATAAAAAAATTATTCTTAATAAAAATTTACTTAAAATATAAATAAAATTTCATATTTTCGAAGTCAAATATTTCGTATTTTATAACTTTTTGTATGTTTATCCTTTTAAATTAAATACATACACCCTATTAAAAGAACTCACATAGCTTTTTACAAGTTTTTTTTAAAAAATGTAATTGCGTTTTTTGATGTTAAGATTGTCCGAATAGCATATAAAAATACCTTAAATGAGTAAAAAAAATTATAAAAGGTTTCTATCCTGAACTTTCCGGTATGCTCTATACTTGATATATACCTCTTCTTAATACTTAAACATATGTAAAAATTAGTCAAAACAATAGAAAAAGCACCTTAGTTAAGATCATTACTATAAATCCGAATTCCACAATTCGTAATATATTATATCTGAACAGGTTATCTTTTTTAAATATAACACTTTCAAATATGTTTATTTTTTGTTGGTATGTATTTCAATGATTAATCTTTTATTTATGCATGTGCATGTAAAAAATAACTTCCTGTTATAATTTTTATATTTGGTATGTATTTTTGAGAAAAAAAAACTACTTCATCTAAAACTGAAAATGCTCACTAAGATTTACCGAAAATTGATATGAAAAACGCATCATAAAATTTTAAAATGCATTTAATTGATATCGGAGTATAAGATTGTATAAATAAAAAATTGAATGCATCAAGTATTACGATTTTGATAGTAGTGTATAATAGAAATTAGCCTGATTTGAAGAAGCAGATATAAATGAAAATTGGGTATTAGAATAATAGTTGAATGATCTTCTATAATTTAATCAAGAAATATAGTAAAACTTTCACAAGCAACAGGAGGTGTCCAAGACATTTTTATAAAATTTTAGTTATTTTTATAAATTGTAATTGTAAATAAAAAAAAATGATTTTTTATACTATTTGATTATAAAATAACGTAAAAAAAAATCTTTACAGTTTTTTAAGTAAAAGAAAAACAGTTGATATATGCAATTAAAGATAAAAATTTTTTATCCAGGATAAAATAAAAATCTATTAAATAGATTTATAAAAAGGCACAAATTAAAATGGAATATAAGGTTAAAAAAATATATATTCGAAACTAATTTTTATTTTTTTAAAGCACCGGTTATTTTATCATAAATTAATTATAAAATAACAATCTTTTTAGAATTGTTTTACTAATTTAGTTCAAAATATATATTTCCAGCGAAAAAATGTGTAACCTTTTAATTCTATATATTTTATCTTCTTATTTCTAAAAAAATTTTAAAATGATATTTATCATATGTTCCTATTACAATTTGTTGTATTTGTGATATTAGAGGTTTGATCAAATTTATTTTCAAAATTGTTTAGTTGTTATTGATTATTGATACATAGCTTACCAATAATCGAAAAAGATTAATTTTACGTATTTTGATGAAAAAAGCTTTAAAGAAGGCACTGAAAATAAATTTATCAATAAAATATCTTTTATTTTCTATACCAGATATAGCAATAGTTAAAAATTGAGAAGACCACGATTTCGACTTAGATTATCCGTACTTTTAATTCCGTTATATTTTTCTATACATGTGCATTATTCATTAAAAGAGTTGTCATTTGCTTTGTTTAATTATATGTATTAGAATTTACCAAAGAAAAATTTTTATACAGATAAGTAGATTAAAATAAGTACCTTCATATTAGATCAAACTTTACATAAATCATCTTTCATTTATGGATTAATATTTCTTAAAAACGTTTTAATCTTAAAAAACAAAAAAAAACAAAAAAAACATCATAATATATCATACTATAAAACATAGAGATATTTGTTTAAGAACAGCGACATTATATATTTTTTGTCTTTTATTTAATTTATTCCTTTGTTAATTTTTAAATCTTTTGAATTTTGATTAATTCTATTTTCCTATAATTATAATTAAAATTCTTCAATTTCAAGGAATTCAACAAAATATTTGTTAAAAATAAAAAAAAATGCACAAATATTGTTAAAAATAACTTTAATTGCATAGATACAGATAGAAAAATTAAAACAACTTAAATAATAAAAAATGTACTTTGTGATTATTCTTACCTTATGCTATTTGTATATCGTGCGAAAATGCAAGTAAAAATAAAATTACAGTTTTTAGTGTTATGCTGTTTATTTTGCCTGTATATTTTTATTTTTCAAATGTCAAAATATTCAATTTTATTCATAAATAACCCTAGAAAAAGCCTTTATACTTCTCTCTAAAACTTTATCAATGTGACTATAAAGAGTCAAATGTGTAAAAGGCCAAACCTTTTCCTAATTGCAAAAACAAAGTCCTACCACACATATACCATATTCAGAATATTTTTATGTAAACACGTCAGTAATTTATACTTTCGTTTATATATTTATGTTTTATATATAAAATTATAATTAATTTTTAATTTGATGGTTAAATTTATAGTGCAAAAAATTAAGACGAACAATGAAAGATAAAGAAAAACATATTTAAACTTGAATTATAGAGTTTAAATAATATTGAAACAAAAAAAATTATTTTAAATAGTTTAAAATCAAGAAATTTATTTAATTTTAGAATTTTGTCTTTATGTAAAATTTTTGCAGCTTGAGATAGATTATAATTACTGGTTTTGTGTAAATCTGTATTTATATGAGTTGTAAAAAAAATTTTTAATAGAGTTTGTGCATCAAATAATATTTAATTAAATATCATCGGGTTCTCCATTTGTTAATAAAAATAAAAAGAATACAATAAAAGTATACGAATGCTAAAGACATGATCAATGTCATTCTGATGATAGAAAATTTGTATCAATAAGCTTTGGTACTTATATTTTATTCTTTAAAAACATACTTAACCATTTTCTTTCATCATACGAGTTATGAAAATTTGCAAAAGAAAATTTCATGCAAATCTAAATTTTTTCAAAATTTCATTTTAAATCAGATTACCTAAACCAGAATTTTACAATTTCCTTTATTTTACGAGCATCCAATGTTTGATTGTCATTATTCCCGAATTCGTAGAATATGTCTCTTTTAGATTACTCGGGTTTATATACTTCATAAATTTTTTACATTTACATCTATATATTTTTTTATTGATAAATAAATTTAAAGTATCTATTTTCATATATATTTGAATGTTGTAATAAATAATCCACAAAATAGATTATTTACAATTATAAATTTCGTAATTTTATTCATCATCTCGACAACATAATTTATATCATAGTTAGGCCACCTTTATAATTATTGGTTTTAATTATTAAAATTAGTTTTTTTTTGAAATCAATCTAATTTTAAAAATAGAATATTCGAAAATGCGATAAGTATCATCATATTTTTTCTATAAATGATCTTATTGAAAATATTTTTTAAAATTTAATTTCTCTAAATGTTTTATGATTTCTAATCCGTTATTAAGTATTCTTTTTACGTAGAAAGAATATATATAAAAAATTTGTAAGCACCATCTAATAATGATTCGAGCCATAAACTAGCAATAACTTATATGTTTTTCGCCGACTAAAAAATACTTTACACAAATTTAGGTTTCAGTTTATATATAAAATCCAAATAAACATATGAATTTCTGTTAATAAAATCTACAATATAAACTTAGTAATATGTTTACTTTAACATTACAATATATATATATTTTTCTAAAAAATATCAATATAAAGTTTTACAATTAAACAGATATTAATCAGGGGGTTTAAAAAATTTTCGTATCTTTTATCTTTAAATACACGTTATATTTTTTTTAATTAAAAGAAAACGATGAATAAAAAATAAAAGTGATTAAAAAAAGCTATGTGCTGTTGCAGGAAGGGACTTGGTTGCATTGTAGGGAGTACTCTACAATATTAAAAACACGCCTCGAATTATCTGAGGACATTGGTTCTTATTTATCACCTCATTCCTTGCCTAGCGGCTGTGATACCGGTTTTTATTGAACATTAAAAAACATTTTTTTTATGTCATGGGTTTAATTATTTAAAAGTTTTTTATGCTTGTTTTTGTTCCGAATTTTTTAAATTAATACTAAAATAAAATAATGAAATTAAACATAAAAAAGCATAACATAACATTTAATATTCTCTAAAAAAACAAGATACTATAATTTACACTTTATTCAGATATCGGTTTTAGTATTTGACTTGTTTACCACAATATGTTAATATAAATGGTTTTTAATACATTTTTTAAAACATATGGTTTGCGTTTTCTTTTAATTCAAGTTTTTTACATTATGAAAAGCAAACACTGTTTGTAGGAATTATTTGACTTCATTAAATAATTTTGCATGAAATATACGTAACATTCAGTCGGAATCGAAATTGCCTTAATCTATTTTTTGATTTTTTGACCTTTTATTCTAATTTTACCAATTTATATATATATATATATATATTAGGCAAATCATAAAATATAATAACAAAAATACCAAAATACTATATTAATGTAGTTTTTTTTCTTTTCAAATTGGATAATTTTTTTTCAGAAAACAAAAACCTTTTTTATAATCTGCTATATGTCGAATTAAGAAATATAACGGTTTTTTAAAGCAATTTTTTATATTATTTATTAATAAAATTTTCTCTGTTTACTTTTGTTTTAAATGTGTAATTTTAAATTTTTTATTTTATATAATTAAACAATTTGTGTTTTTACAATTTAATATTTTTAGAAAATTTTGCATTTATTTCCTTTTATTGTAATCAAAAGCGTAAACGCAGTTTTAAAAAGATATTCTCGTTTTTTTTACTATTAACTATGTCTAAATTTTTACTTTTTTATACCAAAATAGCTTTAAGATTTTATTTCCTTTAAGAAACGCCAAAAAAATCAAAATATGACTCATAATCAAAGCGTTATAAAACTTTTCATAGTTATTATGTTAAAATGTGTATTTGGATACGTAAATAGTAGTTTTGAATATACATATGCATTGCAAAAAAAATTGTGGAAAAAAGTGTAAATAAGATATAGAAGCTGCATATGAAATAGCTTTTATTTTCTTTAAGTTAATTAGAATTTTATGTTCAAAGAATACATTACGATGATTTATGTACATTTAAAGGGCTTAAAATAATAGTAAAAGAATAATGCATGATCAGAGAGTAGTAGTTAAAACACTAACAAATATTATATTTAAGATAGAAGTATAGAGTTCAACCATTAAAAATCACAGAAAACGTTTTGTCCTTTGTTTTTTTGTTATTTTATGCAAGCAAAGGATTTTAGTTATTGAATTTTGACACATTATATGAGCTTTTGCTATTTTCGCACCATTTGGTTCATGTATTGGCATATAAAATGGAAATAATTTAAAAATTATTATATAATCTATATTAAAAATTCTTTAAAATTGAATTATGTAAGTATCATAATGGAATTAATGCATATATTAGTTTTAATTTATAATTTTTTTAAAAATTGGAACTGTTGTATATTCAACATGAAACAATTTATAAAGATTATCATCAAGGTAATATTAATCGCATAAAAAATAAATGTTTTATTCATTAAGCGCACATTTTAATGAGAAAATGTATTTATAACACATCCAATTATCTTTTCACTGTCTTAAAAATATAAAAAAATATACATAATATTTTAAATTCTATTTTTATGATTAACATTTATATCCAAATGGTTGTAAAACATCTCTCATATAACAGAAAACAAAAATAGACATAAAAATTTTTTTCAGTGTTAGAAATGCTAACAAATGGAAGAAATAATAGGGGTGCGAATTTACTATCAAAAAAACAACTGACAGCCACTTGATATTTCCTTCAATTCAATTATAATAGATTTATTTAAGAACCCATACATATATACATATATATATATATATATATATAACAATCTCAAACACTATATGGGTGTACGAAAGCATGAAAATAAGGTGTTCGATGGCATAAAACTCACACTGAAGTAAATAAAATACCCTTAAAATATATTTTTCTTTACAATATTTACTTGCACCACTAATTTTTGGTCTAAGTCTATTTGAAAATTTTGAATACAAAGTTTATATCCCCCCTTTTTCAATTTTGTATATTAAAACGACGGCTTATATTGTTATTCTTCCAAATATAAAAATCATATTGCAGTTCGATTAGTTTACAAAAAAAATTCAAAGTGAAAATTATGCTATTGCAAAATTTGAAAAAGCACACGTATATACTGTATTTTGAAAAACTTAAAATGTAATAATCTAATGATTTATGCTGAGAGAAGCAATATTTACAATAAATCTTAAAAATTCTTAAATTTTTAAATTATATGAATGATTTTTAAAATCCGAGTTAATGTTGCCTTAAGAATTCAGAATTGAAATATTTTGATTTGATGTTCTTATTTTTTATTTTAAAGTATATATACCAAAATACCTTGTTTTCATTATCTTTTGTTCAGATATTCAAATACTATAAAATAGAAAAAAAGGCTTTGGAGTATTTATATTAAACAATCTAGATGAAAGTAATGTGTTTATCCGTAAATCTACAATTATTATATATTTTGTCAAAAAGATAAGGTGTGATAGGTTAAAAAACGATTTTTTCTTATATATCTATCTACGTAAAATTGTATCTAATAGTTTCATTACATAGTCGCAAACACTAAACGGTTTCTTTACAAGACGAAAAATATAAAAAATATAATAATTATTTTCTTTAAGTAATATTATCTTAACTTTAATTCAGAAAATTATACATTATATTTTTCTTTACAATGAAATTAATTTCATTTTCATTTTTTTTATAACCTTTTTATCGATAAAAAGAAAGTTATTACGACTATAAAAAAATTAAATTTGAGGTACCAAAAAATATTTGTAATATCCTAAATAAAGGTTGAATTATAAATTTTTTTATTGCTTTTTACTTTTTCGATTTTTCTTAAATCGTATACTTTTTGATACTACTTTGTGTAAAGTTTTTGCCTTAATAAAGTGAATTATTCATCAAAATAATTTTTAAACGGTTTTTACCATATTTATTGAAAATTTCAAGTGTTATGTATTTTATTTTTGCAGAAATAAAACTTTCTCAACCATGATAATCATTGTTTTTGTCAGTATCACATGCAGAAAAATTATACTAAAAAGCTACTGAACGCAACTACTATAATATAATTTTAAAAAAAATAGTTAGCATAAAAAATAAAAGTTTCCTTGTTCGATACCAATATTTAATATTTACGAAAATTATTGAATTCTTCTTCTTAGTTAAATTTAGCAACAGAAATGACGAAAATATAATAATTATTTCTTTACATTGGATAAAAAACTAAAATTTTTTATGAAAAACAAATGCTATATGATGTAACTATGAAAGAAAACATATTTTTTCCTTTTTGTATACATATATTCTACAGATGCCAGGACATTTTGGCTGTTTTTATATAACTTTCATATTCATTTTTTTAGTTTGAATTTAGTTTTTTCAAAAAAATATAAACAAAAAAGGTTGATTTTGTGTAAAATTAAACCATAGATTTATGCTTCTTAATATGAATTACTTGATTTTTTATGATATAAAACTTTACAAAAAAAAACGTATTTTTTAATGTTTCGTTTTTTGATATAACTTTCCTTAAACAATGTTTTTTAATATTCAATAATATAAAATTTGTCTTTCTTAACCATTTTCTGTATACGTTTTATTTCTGGTTCCAAGAATTTGTAAATGTTTCGTAAAGAATTGTATAAAAACGTTGAATACTTATAAAAAACTAGTTTTATCATAAGATAAATATAATTTTTTTATAATTTGTTATAATGTAACATTATTTAGGGATATTGATATTTGGAAAACATGTTTTCATTTCTTGTAAATAATATTTATCATAATATATTTAAAATATTGGAAATTATCAATAAATGGTTGACCACAATCACAAAAAAAGTGATTTTAAATATTAATACCATTATTAAATACTAAAAACTGAAATTTAATAATAAAAAAATTTCACAGTCTTAGAGATTTATATTATGTTTTTGTGAAAGGAAATTGTTTGACTCAAAATAAATGTTAAAATTTTGTTTTGGTGCCTATATTTTAGATTTTTATATCTTTATTTTTTATAACGCTGAACAAAAGCACATTTTCACAGTATTTAAAAATTTCTTCAAAAATTCGATGCTTATTTTTATGTGATTTAGACCATACAATTTAATTTAAATAAAATAAAACTAAAAATATAATATGTACAAATAATCTGCGAAATTAATCTTTAATAGGGTTTATTACAACGATTTTTTGAATCTAAAACGTTTTTCATCTTAAATAATATAATAAAATTCTGTCTATTGCTTCTGATGAAATATTAAAATTATCCGAAAAATAATTTCATTATTTACTACAACAATTTAACAGAAATAGATAAAAGATTAAAAAATCTGTTATGCTTTTTTTATCAATATTCAATATTGAGATAAATATTTTCTATTATTTTTTGCACCAAATATATTTTGAACTTATATAGTCTATAAAACCTCAAACATTTATGTTGAATTATTGAAAACTCTTATTAAGATATTATCTTTAGAGGCAATCAACTTTTTAACTTTATAGTTAGTATCTTACCAATATTAAAATATAATTTTTTTTATATTTAAAAACACACAAAAACATATAAACAAAATGTGATCAATCAAGCAAGCTTGTTTCTCTTAAGATCGGTAGCTCAAATTTTAATAATTTATGAGTAATTTTATATTTTCAAAGTAATGCAACATAAATCCTTAAATTCATAATGATATTTGTTTTTATTTATGAAATATGTGTGATTATAGCGAAAAATGTTGTAATAATATACTTTAAATAGGCCTATCGGTTGCTTCTTTTTCTGAAATTTTTTAATTTGAATTCATTTTCATGTGGTTTACTGTACAAACAGGGTGTCTTTTAAAGTATATTTTTATAGGTCTATTTATATTTTTTTGTAGATTATATGTTTAGTTTTTGTAAATTCTGTGTAAGGTTAGTCATATATTTTTATATGTAATCAAAAAAAGGCTAAAATATTATTAATGTTATAAAATTACAAAACATAATTTTTGAATATTTAAAGAATTTTTTATTATTGAATACAGAATTATAACATATATTTTCTAATCTCTTCTTTTAAATCGATATTTGTTCGACATAGGATTATAAAAATTATTTGTTCAATAATGCTTATTATTACTATTATGATTTTATTTAATCATTCTTACTTTGATAATACAATAAAACTATATTACAACAAATTTTAGATTCTATTAATTTTTTAGCAAATTATTTACCATTTATCTAAAAAAAATTAAACTGTAATGATTAATGTAGTTATCAGTGAAGCGATCGCATCGATAAAATTATTATAAAGGCAAAATGTGGACGATATAAAGAAAACATTTTAGCAGAATTTGGTATAAGGTGTGATCATCTACTTTATTAATATTTATGACGTTTAAGTTCCTTTAATGTTTCGCCATCCTTCTAAAACGTGTGTTTTAAATAAAAGATCACTGTAAGTTTGAATTACAAATTTTTATCATTATTAAAGCTCGTCTTACAGAAAAATCATCGTCGTCGTTATGGTCTATATTCATCCATTTTAAGAATTTTTTAACAAATATTTTATATCGCATGCAAAATACAAGCATTGTATAATCACGACAAAGAAGTTGGCATATATGATTTATACGAAATTAATCAATTATTGTATCTTTTTCAAAAAGAATACAAAATCTCAAACATGTTTATCAATTCGATAATATCAAAGTTATTAATGATAAAAAATATCATGTTAATTAACTATTCGTATAATATTTGCGAAAAAAACACATTTAAACTTTTATTCGAAAACTTCAGTAGGCTCTGTCGAAAAGAAACCATCCTAAAAATCGAAAATAAACACATGATTTTCAATGTTGAAAAATAACAAATCATTTACTAATAATTAACTTATTTATGTTTTATGTAGAAAATCCTTATTCATGTTTTTGAATATTCAAAAGTCTTGCAATTTAAATTTTTGAAGGAATATAATTGCAATAAATCTCACAAATTATATTAAAAAAATGTTTATTCTTGGATTCTATTTTATAACAGAGATCAACTTTTATATGTTTGTAAGCATAAAAAATATAGTACGATATCGATTCACGCATACTATAATTATTTATATAAATTAAAAAACAAGATCTTTTTTAAAATCAATATTCTTTCATTTTTTATACTTATTTTATAAGATTATAACGATCGGAATGCCCATAGTAAGTTTTTAGCTGCATTACTAATATTGTATTTAAGATTTTTTATCATTATAATAAAATTTTAAAATTTATACAAAAAGTAAACTTATTTAGGTTTTTTAAAAAAGTAGAATTTTGTGTATATAATTATTTTTTTACATATTAATACACAAAACATGGTTTTTTTTATCAAAAATGTTCATATTACAGCAATAAACAAAACCTTTTGAATACAAAATTATAATTGATTTTTAAACTCTGCTCTTTTAAGAATAATTTAAGAAGTACTGTAAATCATATAAGTGATATTTGATTTTATATACTACCATTTAAAAAATATTTGCACATTTCTCTCTAGGTAAAACAATTTAAAGAATATATCAGAACAAAATTTATACATTTAAGCAATATTTATCAAATTATAGATTTCAGGATTAATATGCGGAAATCAACAATTCTTATGCCTGAGTATATATCATTTTTTTAAAAAACAATATAATTCAAAGTGCATTTATATGATACTATTTTTAAAATTTTTAGTTTATAATGAATTTTTATTGATTATATTTTTAATATAAAACTTTTTTTCAATTCTACACAAAGGTTAAATCATTTATATCTTGCAAAAATATATTATATTCGAGATCCCTAGATCATATAGTATTTCATATTGTTATTTGTAATCGAATTGATTTGTAATGAAAACTTTATTTTTTTTGCCAAAGTTCATTATATTTCGGTTTTTACATTGTGATAAAAGAAATTGCCTTTATGGACTATTAAACTTGTTTGTAAATGTCCGTAAAAATTTAAAACACTAAATTGTGTGACTATTTATTTGTGTTATTCTGAATAGCGGGTTCCTTTGTTATATTTTTTTGGTACTTTTATAGCTCAAAGAAGATTTTTCAATAGATTCATAATAATAATTTTTCATTATATACGTAAATCTGCGGTTTAGATTCAATTTTCTACTGTATAATGTTTAAAAATGCAAAGTGCAAAATGATTGTATTTTGCATTTCAACTGTCGAGCTTTCAAGATTGGAAATGATCGATTTATAAATATCAACAAATAAAGATCATTACGTTTTATAAAGAAACTTTTTTATTTATTACTTTATACCAGCTTGTAGCTTTATTGTTGCTCTCGTACTTTATCTTGTTTTAAAAGTTTTTACTTGATTTACATTTAAGAAATATTTAAAATAATTTTGTAGAGGAAATAATCCTCTAAAAAAACCATAATATCATTTATATATATTATTCAAAAAAAATCTGGCTTTTAAAATTTTTTAGATCATAAATTGCTAAAAATTTTGGACTATAATCAGAAAATAGCAAATTATTAATAAAAAATTTGATCTTTTTAGCAATATTATTAAGCATATATATACCGTTTATTTCAACTTCTATCTAAAAAAATAGGTGCGTCTATTTTTTATGATGTTTTTCTAAAAAAACAAATAAATTCACCTGACAGAGTTATCATCTTTCTAACAATTTGGTTTATTTACAGTATAAATTTACATTTACAAACATATGTTTTAATCTATTTATTTAGATAAAAAGCTGAGATTTGATAAACCAGATAAAATATTAGTTATTTTTTCTTTAGATATGGTTGAGTATGTCTTAAAAATAATAAAAAAAATCAAATTTAAGCGTTTTTTTATTACTATGCTTTGAATTAGAAATAATAACAAACAAAAGATCATCGGGCAAAAAAATACGATATTAGTTAGACAAGATCTTTTCTTTATATTTTTTGCATATAAGATCCTAAATTAAATTGATTATATTCTTTTGATAAATTTTTTGCGTTGAATTTTGAGATAATCAGGATACTTTATATAATAAACTATGTGTTGAATTATTTTTCTTGCAATAATTTTACAGTATGAAAAAATATTATATCAAAACAATTTAATGTTAAATCAAGATATCTAATATTACAAAAGAATTTCTTTTTTCATAAATGGGTTATGTTATGTTTCATTTTATGAATTTTTTCTTAAACAAAATTGACATCTTTTTTTTTAGAGTCAATTGCTTTTCGAGATATTATTAGAAAGTTTTTTTTATAATTAAAAAATAAATTTCTAATTTTTAGAATATTTTTGTGCTATACTTGATGGATGGTGAATTCAATTTTTAGATCAAAATACAAATTCTGTATTTACATTTTAATCTTTCAATTAGCACCAAAAAAGTATCAAACCAATCGAAAATTTTTGTTAAAATTGCAGTTAAATTACCAGTTAAACAACAGATGCAAATATTTAAGTAAAAAATTTCTTTATAATCACATAATATTGACTGGGATTTTTTTTAGTTATAGACAAATCACAGAAAAATTTGAGTTGAATGATTTTTACAAAGATGCTGGAAAAAAATTTTTATCGATCGACGCATACAATCATTTTTTAAATGAAAAAATTTGTTTATAATTTCATTAAATATTTAACCAAAATTCAATAAAATAAATATTATATTTCAAACTATATTATATCCAAATTTAAATTTTCGTATGTTTTTAATCCGTAAATTTTTTTTAATAATGGATAACATTTCAGAGAAAAATTATATCTAAAGAAACATTCTAATCTAAAAAACGACTTATATTTAAAATAGCTAGATGTGTATCTTGCACAGAACCTTTTTTATGTTTTAATAATTTTCATGATATTTTTATGCTTCAAAAACATATATAATTTGTATGTTATTCATACAAGTAAGGCTATCTATTTTCAAAATGGATTTTAGATACTAAAATTAAAATTTAAATTTGTATTTTTTATAGTTTTTTAGTATGTTTTTAATGCGATGTAAGAAATTGCTATAAATTTTGAAGTGAATCAGACGCTGTTAGTAATTATTCGCAATCTTATACCATATCTTGGGTATAAATTAAATCAGATTTAAAATTTATTATATTATGTTATGATTGTATAAACAAATAAAATAATGCATATTGTGTGAAATTTATAATTTTTACTAGAAAAAAGGTGGTTTATCTTTACATTTTCTCTGTTTATATTTAAAGAAAAATTAATTAATTAAATAATGGAAAAAATGTCTATTTAATATATTTACTGTAAGAGAAGTCATTAAAATAACATCCTAGAATAGAGATTAAAAATTTTATTAGAGTAGAATGAAATAATTTCGATATCAAAAGCTCAGAATATGCATTAACATATTTAGCATATATAAATCAATATTATGATTGTTTTTTTATTATAATTTATTCCTTTAATAATATTTTTACTGTTATGAATATATTACTTCCGATGATATAGATAGATTCTCTAATTAATTCTCCAATTTTCACACATTAACCATTCGATTTTTAAAAAAGCTATTAAAAAAAGTTTAAAATAAAAAAACGATGGGTTTTTATTTGATAGATATTTTTTCTTTTGTTACATATATGTAAAAGTATTCTAGTTATATTGCTGAAGTAAGAATTGTAAAGACAATCATGTAATTTTAGATGATAATTATAATTTGCAGAATTTAAAATATTTTTAGATAGAATTTTTTTGCCCGAATTGCTATTTATTATTCCTTCTACCAGCAATTGCTTCATAGGAATCTTTTGAGAGACAATGTTTATATTAAAATTTGTTTATAAACTTATTTAAATAAATTCTAAACTTTTATTTATAAAAATCACCTTTGTTTTGGAACTAATCTTCAAATTTTTGTTATAAAGGAAAGTTATTAACATAATATTATCAATCCTTCTGATTCACGAAAAATTTTAACATTCTTGCGAGATTTGTTAACCAAAAACTTATATTTTATTTATTTAGCCAAAAAAACACAAAACAGATTTAGTGTGTTCAAAGTATTTACTGAAACTTTTTATATTTTATTTATTTCGGTAAAAAATTTAAATTTAGATCAATCTTTTTAATATCATTAAATTGATAAGACAAGTTTTAATGTTTGTATTTCAATTAACATAATCTATTTCTAAATGTTTTTTTACGCACAAATTTACATATTTATGGCTTCATCTACACCAAAAACTGTAATTTTCATAATCTGTGTATTCCAAATTACATTTGTACATTAAAAGTGTCTCAAATATTAAAAATAATTTTAAATATTATTGTAATTATTGCCCAAACAATGTATAAATTTTTAAAAATCACCGTAAAATATATTCTAATATCATATTGCTACAGCATCCTATCGCTATATTTACATTATACAAAAATGAAAGCGAAAAATTTTTGTTACATTTTATATCATTAGCTAAAAATGGTATATATTGAAGAAATATTTTGACACATTTATTTAAATATACACATCTACTAAAATTGTGAATCATATCTTATCATTTTCTAGATCAAAAATTATTCATTTATTGGCTAATTATATAATGAAATTAAAATATTTAAAATTTCTTGTTTATTTCACTGTATAGATACATTTTATCAAAAACAGCTGTTTTATAATTAAATTGTTGCAATTTTTCGAGTTTAAAAAAAATGTGTATAAATTTTATTAATCAATCTTGTTATTATGTACCAAATTCAAAAAAAAATTTAATTTAAAATATATTAAATTTTATCCAAAAAATTGTTTGAAGAGAAAATTAAATAATATACTATATTAATAATGGTCCTTTGTTAGGTTTGATAGTTATATAATGTGGTATAAGATATTTATATTTACAAATTTCAAGCTTCTGTGGCGCAATAGGTTAGCGCGTTCGGCTGTTAACCGGAAGGTTGTTGGTTCGAGCCCAACCAGAAGCGACACAAAAATTTTGTGAAATTTATAAAATAAGGGTGACAATAGGTTGTAATAAAAATAAGATTTTCGAAATTTAAGAAATTATCGGTCAAGAATAGTATATCGATGTGGGAAAAAGCCTTTAAATTTAAATATCTTTCAATTCTAGGTTAAAACATATAATGTTATATATAAATATGTGTTAATTAACGGCAGTGTTTCTTTAATTTTTATACGATTCTATTGTGAAAATAAAATGTTCATTTTGTTTGATTATTTTAAATTTTTTTTTACAAAAGAGGATTACCAATGTAAATATATTAACAAATGATTATAATTGAATGTTTAATTAATTTGTTGTTAAATTTAGGCGTCATTTTCGAAATTTATTTTTATTTATGGATTAAATATGAAGCAAATAATAAAAATTAATGAAGCCACTTATTTTATAAAAATAGTTTGTGTAGCAGGATATATTTATGATTTCAATTTGAATTCAACATACTGAAATCTCTATTTAAAATTGCATTGAAAAATTATTTCTATTATAAAAGTTTTTTTATGTGATTTTTAATAAAAATTTTGTTCATTTTTAATCTATTTCAATTGAATTTTTTTGCTAAATCTAATAAAAAAAATACAGTTAAAAATTATTTTATTAACATATACATGTACATTTACAAGGTCTTATAATTTGTTTTTTCAGACAATCATATTTACCTAATCGTAAAAAACATAAAATCTAAAAATTTTTCTTCGTATCATATCAAATTTACGATAATCACAAAATCGAAATATAAAATTACAATCTTTAAAGAATAAAAGCAATATTAATTGCATCCCCCGTATTCTTTAAATTTTGAAAAATTTTGCCTTTTATCGTTTATGATTAAATTCATCAAAAAAATATTTGATATTTCAAGATTAATATAGAATATTCTAACTTTAATTTTAACATTTCGAAATTAAATATATTAACTTCTGTGAAATTGGCATTTAAAAGAAGGAAATAAAAATTTATATATTACTCCAACAATTTAAAAATAATTTTCGGTTAGTTTATCAACCAATATTAAAAAAAGAAAACTCAAACAGTACTTCGACAAAGAGTAAACTTATAATTAAAATATGTTTATATCACATAAGTTTGATGATTTTTGTCACCGAGCGACAAAGTTGCCTTTGTTGTAAAAGAGCAGTGACAGGATTAATTAAATGTGATAAATGAATTTATTAATTAAAAATATATTAGCATTAAAAATTTTAAAATTGAATTTTAAATTAAATTAAATTTTATAAATTAAAAATTCAAATATTAATATACTTCACTAATTAAGAAGATAATTGAATTGCTGATTGATAAATTGTGGTCTTAGAAAACAATTTATCACAAATTCCTATAAATAGAGGTGGCAAGTAGAGAACACTCCTCGAAGAAAGAATTCATTGAATTAATATTCTTACGCTCAAGTCTTTAATTTTTACAATTTAAAATGTACAAAAACAAAAAATATCTGAATCTTATAACGCATAGTTTATTCTTCAATATAATGTAAAATATATTAATATGACATTAATTTACAAAATGCCAGTTTTTTGTATTCTTTCTTGTAATTGTACCATAATTATTGTAAAAAATAAAATCTTGTTTTTTTAAGACATTGTTAAAATCAATTGCAATTTTTTAGCATAATTTTGTATCGCTTTGCAGAGATCACACCAAGTAGTTTGATTTTTAGTTTCTTTAATGTTTTTATTCATATATAAATTTACCAGGATATTGGACATATTTATAAATCTTTATTTGTTTGTAAGAATCATTTTAATTGATTTCTTTTGTGTTTTAATTTTATATATCACCAGAATGATTGCACAATCCAAATTTTCGATAAGAAATAAACACTTTTTTACTATTTAAAATTGTTCAATGAGTAGAATCCATTTGAAAATTTGTATTTATCTCATTAAGAAATATATTTTCAATCAAAATTATGAACCATGTAAATCAGAAAATAGAGTTTAAGATAAGCAAACTAGCAAATTCAAACAAATATTTCATCTATAGTTTATAATTACTCAAATTTCATATAAAAAAACAACCAACTTATTATGCATTTAAAAAAAACTTTTATTATACTTTTACCGATGATGTAGAAATATACAAACATAAGATGTGTATTATATGAATAAATATATTTTAAACACTTTAATTAATAAATTATTACAACGAAAAAAAATTTCTAAAATTTTAGTTGGAATTTTTGATGTGTGCTAAAAATAGAATGCTTGTTTCTAAAACAGAAAAATAATATTCAGTATTAAAAATATTTAATCTTTGTTTTTTAGTATTAATTTGATTTTATAAAACTATTTCATAGTTTATAAATAAAATTTCTAATTAAATTAGATTTCTTTAAAGTCTTTTAAATTATATATAAATTTTTGTAATATGAAAATAAGGAAATTTTATATATATGATGTACTATTGATAGATCTATCATTTGAATATTTCGATTCGCATTGTGAAATAATGATGTATATTAATATTTATTGTTTTTGTTAAAACAAATATTTGTGTCATCACGCTTGTAAATGATCCTATAATATTTTTTGCAAGGAAAAATAGCAGTTCTTAGTTTTTTGTCGCTTTCCGATCTATCAAGGTAAGTTTTAGAGACCATTCGGAATATAATTGAAATGAGTTAATTTTTATGTTTTTCAATAAATGTCTAACTCTATTTTTTACTAAATCGAAAATATTATTTTTTTGTAAGGAATCACCATAAATTTGTAAATGTTTCATATTTCTCAACGGTTTGCTGTATAAGCAATTTATTGTTTATAAACAGCTATTTATAGATTTATCAACTCATATTTATTATTAGAAGGATTCTCGTTCGTAAATCGGAAAAATAAATTAATATCGACTTTTGCATTATATATCTTCCATTCTGCATTAGGTTGAATAAAAAAAATTGTTTATTTTTTTACACTTTTTTTAAATAACGGTTTATAGTCTTCAAAAAGACAATGTGTTTTTTTCATTGACGAATTTATGATAATTATACACAGTTGAAATATATAACATTTGTTTATATTTTATGCTTCGTGAATAAAATAAATAAAGGAAATATATATTGAAAAGACAGTGAAATTCTTCTGATAAGGTTTTTTTGTTGCTCATGGCTCAGAGCATCTCTGGTCTACACGCGTGACTGCTTTGGGTAAGGTGTAGGGTGAAGTTGTCTTTCTGCTAATTATCGAAAGTTTTTTTCCACTGAAAATTAAATAGTTGTAATTGACACTTAAATTTTGTGAGCTTTGTTTGATTAATTCTAATGATCGCGAAAAATTCTATTGTTCTAACCTTTCTTTTATACTGTGTCGCGTAGTAATCTACTGAATTATGTAAATACGATTACATAACAAACAAAAATAATAATAACTAGGTGATTCTGAATTTTTCTAAAGAAGCTTGTCGATTTACCTTTATAAAAATTGCAAATTCAAATTAAAAGATCCTTATAGGGTAGGGGTTATAGAATCCAAGGAATCAAAGGCAACATATATTACAGCGCTTGCATTTACTCTCTTAACGCGTGAAAGTCACATTTTTTAAATAAATATTAATTTTCGCACATGCCTTATTTTTAAATTATATCACTACGTGCATAAATAATCAACGAGGCGTTGTTTTTTTGTACATAAAAGTAAAAAATAAGCAATTGTAGTAATAATCAGACTTTAATCAATTTTTTAGAATTAAAAAGTCTTAAAAGGTATAAAAGATTAAAACAAACCATTTCAAAAGAAATTCATATAAAAATGCTAAAATATTATTTTTTTCTCTGAAATTCATGGTAATTGAAATAAAAAGAAAAAATTTTTTTTTGTATTTAAATAATTGAACACTGAAAAATAAAATATCTTAAAAAAATAATAAAAAAACATTTAGACGAAATTTCTGCAAAAAAACACCTATTAAATCAAAAATAAATTCAAATAAAAAATTATTAAATTGAAAAAAAATACAAAAAAAAATTTTGAAAAAAGCACAAAGAAAACAATTTGAAAAACTTAAAAGTGGGGATTTTTCTATTTCTTAGATATTTAAAAATGCCAATTTCTAGATTTTTTAATTTTTGTTGTAAATTTTGATCTAAATATATTAGAAAAATTATTAATAATTATGCGCAATATAAAAAAGAGAATACGAAAAATCCTCTTTATTATTCTACCTTCCTGTAATGAAATCAAAATTAACGCTAAATATACGTTGCATATTATTCACGAAGATAATATGTTTAAAACAAGTAAATATGTTTCAATTTCAGAAAAATATGTTTTTATACGATTTATATATTCAAAACATTAGGGTTTGTTAAATATTAGCCTTTTGTGACTAACTATTTATTTATAATACAGAAATTGTTATCGTGGACAGCTATCACTGCAGAAACACAATTACATATTTGAGAATTACATATTAAACAAAAACAAGAAAATTTTTTAAGCCATGCGTTATAATTTATTGAATGTATGCATATTTTAAAAAATTCTAGTATTAATCTTGGCTTTTTAGACAAATATGGTAATTGACGAAATGACAAAAATTGCTGTTAAGAAGAAAAATTATGTGGTAGTTGTATCAAACACACTAAATTATACTTAAACTTTTTATGCCAAACCATCGTTCTATATCTCATCAGAAACAATCTTTTTATATTGTAGTAAACAGTATTATTGTATAAAAAATATTATTTGTATATTTTATCATTATTTTACATTGTTTGTTTATACGGTTTCAAAAATTCACATTTATCTGAATAAAAATCTCGATTTATAACTTTCTAAAAATAAAAAGTAGACAGGAAATTCTCTAACTGAAAAAAATTAGAAAATAGAAATTAATATAAAATTAAATAAAAAAAATCTACATCAGAGAATATTTAAACAATTTTTAGTGTAAAAATATTTCTTCGTAACAAATACAATATAATTTAAAAAAATAAAAAACTTTTTTAACAATAAAATATGTTTTAACAGATTTTTAGCATTTTTTTGTTGTTTTTTATTATAAAAAAAACCTTTTTTAAATTTTTCATTGATTATATCGAATAAGATTGTATGACATGGTAATTTTTTTTACTTTAATACTTATTTTTTAGCTAGTTGAATATATAAACTGTAAGTTAAATACACCATAAACCTAAATTTAGAACTATCTGATGTTGTCTAAGTTTTGTTTTAAATATAATAATTCTACATAAGACTTAATTTTCTAAATATCTCAGCCCTTTTCTCTGACACATATTATGCATCTCAAATTTGCAATTATATTATGATGATTGACGATATCACATTAAAAAAATTGATCAAATTATTTGAAATTGAAATTCGCATAATTAACAAAAAATATTAAATCCGTGAATATTTTTTATGTGCGTATTGTCACAAATACAATATGTGACATTTAATCTATGAATGTTTATTAAAAATTGTTGTGTAAATACGTAATATATTGTTTAATTAATTGTTGACTTTAATTATTTATTATTTATTAAATGATAAATAATAATCGGAATTAAATGAAATATTAGATTAAAGATTTGATAAAAGATTTCAATCTTTAATTAAAAGAGGATAATTTTTTATTGTGATAAATTAATACAATTTATCAAATAAAAATATTTAAAGGATGAGAATGAAAAACTTATGCGGAGAATAAATCCACATTTCAATAAATATTGTATGAATCAAGTCCTCAATATTTACACGTATATAAAAGCATATTAATATAATGAACAAAAAAAAGGTCAAATCATAAATAAAGTTTTTTTTGCAAGAATATATAAGTTATAATTTTTTAAGAAAAAAACTGTTTGTGTCTGATTTAAAATGTTTTTTATCTTTTGTATTCGTTTTAAAGCAAAAATTTTTTTTCAAAAACACTTTAAAATAAAAAAAGGTTTTTTCATGAACCAAATATATTTTACGTTATTTTATATAAAAAATTATACCTTTTGACAGAAAATTTACGATTTTATTATATAAGATGAAAACCGTTGGAATTTATAATTTTTTTAGATCCGTGCAATATAATATGTACGTTAATTGCGGAAAATTTATAATTTTGATGCATAAATTTTGTCTTTTTTTTTTCTGAACTGAAATCGATATTATATATATTGCGATATTCACGCACAAAAATCAAATTTTAAAAACTTACTAATAATAATACATACTAAAAAAATTTTAAATTGAAATTAGGCAAAGAAATATTTTTTATTATATATTTTTTAGAATAACAACTATATGTAATAAAAGGCACCGAAAGCTATAATTTTCAGTTTTTTTGGATCTTTGTATAGAAATTTTCCATCAATATATTTGTAAAACCCTAAGTACTGTACATATATACAAAAAAATAATAATATCAATTTTTATATATTAAAAATCATAATATTGTAAATAATCACATTTTTTGCACAAAAAACTCTTAATTTTGGAATTTTGTTTTTTTCTATTTTTACAAAATAAAAACCAGGTAAGAAATTTATAATGTAATAAAAACTTTTTCAAATGCATGTAATGTGATACCAAATAAAAAAGCTTCAATATTCAATTTTTCATATGAAAAAGGTGAATTTTTAAAATTTTGCATTGAAAAATCACATATTTATTATAACAACTATGTATTTATAGTTTTCTACAAAACAAAAAATAAGTAAACATTTTTTGTAAGTTTTTTGCTATAAATTATTTATGTATTTACAAGATTAACAATTTATATTATTTTGTTTATCATATTTTAATTTTCCACAAAATTATGTATAAGAAATCGATGTAGACAATAACTCAAATTTGTATCATGATAAATAATACAAGAAAATATATTTTATAATTTACTTTATTCGTTATATTTTTGGATTAACCAATAAAATAAATTGATTATTGATATTTTATTTATCCAATATTATTGTGTGTTAGAAACACATTTCATTTAAGAAAATGTCTATTGAATTTGAAGTTACTATTGATTACGAATATTTATTCTTCTAAAAATCAAATAATTGATATTTGATGATTGGTTTATTAACTAAGAATAAACATTGAAAGACTTTAGTAAATAAAGAGTGTTTTGGTCAGGATAATGAGATCGATATCTTATGTAATTCAAATAACTATTTTTAGTTTTTAATTTATTTAATAAATTATTCATCTTGACATTGAATAATTAAATGTGAGCATTTATACTCATTACAGCTAAAGTGAAACTTATGTTTCTATATTAATATTATAATTTTTGGTTTATTTAATCAACTTAAACTAATCATCTAAATTTAATTGATTATTTATTGATTGAATATTGGAATCAATTAAATTGAATAAATCGTGAATCAATGAGATAAATATGTTTATTGATTATTTTTCACGATACTGTAGAACGTAAAGAAAAATCAATGTTTCATGTATTTGTAGTTTTTTTATTAAATTAGTATAAAATTCATACATCATTTAATTTAAAAAACGTTGAAGAAGCTTAAGAGCAACAACTCTTTGGATTTACTTGACTTTATCATGGCGTTTATTCGTAGGATTTACTGTAAATCGGGTATTTTTTATAGGCGTAAAGAATCACAAAAAAAATTATTCTGAACAAAGATTGATCAGATTAATACATTTTGTTTTATACAAAACTAAATTTAATGATTTAGCGTAAATTATGCCGTAAAAAATAAAATTAATTAGCTATTGACAAAAATTAAATGAATACCAATTAGAAATACAGCTAAAAAAATAAATTTAGAAATTATTAAAAATTCTTGTTTTTTTATATTTTTTGTATCTGATATCAATGAAACTACGTTCTTTCACACACCAAAGAAATTATCATTGAAAAAAACTCATTGTTTTATTGATTTAACTGATCTTAATAATATATTATATATTATATTGTAGACTAAACTCTAAATTTGAGCATATATGTTTTAAATTTATCCGAAATATAACATATCTTAAAACAGATTTAACGATCGCATTTTGTATTTTTTTTATTTTATTTCAATAATTTTTTTGCTAAATGAATACATTGACACCTTTTTAGATTTTTGTAAAAAATATAACTTATCTACAACTTAAACAATTTTCTTTTTTTATACTGCCGCGATAAAAACATTTATTATAATTTATTGTTATAAAACTTCACGTTTTTCCGAGCTATTTATATATTTTTTTTATAAAAAAGTCATGAGGTTCTCTCTTTATGAAATTCGTGTATGATATAAATAACATGTGACAATTTTTGTGGTTATTGTTATTTTTAAAAAAATTTTCGCATCGTATGATACCATTGATTTATTTAATAAAGTTATAACGCTGATGCATTAATAGATTTTAAATTTTTTTATATTTTCTGTATCTCCATATAAAAATAAACTCTTAAAAATATAATTTTGCATCTCTTATTATTTATATTTTATTACCACTTTGCCAAATATAACATATATTGTCTACCAATACAGTAAATTTGATAACATTACATTTTTTACACCAATAAAAAATTCTTAGAAATAAAAAAAATAAATTTTTTTACATTTTTTAGACATTAATGGCTGTATATGTTATAAAAGTATATAAAAACATTATATAATTTTAAGCTAATTTTTAATATAAATCATATCTTTACTGCTGTATTATGCGCTATTTAATTATAAAAGTTCTAAAAATAGAAAGTAATACAATTTTATTTTTGTGATAATAATATAGCACGCAAATTAATCTAAAAAAAATGTTAGTAGTATTATCATATTTGGAAAAGTATCGATCTCATAATATTCCCTCCTATAAATAAATTTTTCTCAACATTTTTTTTATCTTTAAATTTATGCATCAAAATTCTTATTATTGAAGTATATTAATTTCTTAATCATATTTTAATTATGGAAAAAAACCATTTGAAAATAAAAAACACATATCGGTTTTTTTATATACAAGAAAATATTAATTCTTTTTTACTTGAATTTCACATAATTTTATTTAGTATTAAATTTGGTCCATTTCGTTTCAAAAATTTATATTTGTTTTTTTTGTTGCTTTCGAAAATGGCGTAAAACTAGAATCTTAAATCGATATATTATTCGATTATTTTTTATCATGTGAATAGATTAACATTTTTTTTAAAAAATCTGCTAAGTGCAGTCATTATCAAAATAAAATATTTTTTAAATATTTATTTTTTTTGCATATTTAATATATCTTGATTATCTTTCTTTTGATGATTGTTAAAAAATAACATTATAAAAACAATTAATTTACTATTCAACAAATTAAACATTTTTCTAGCTTATAACTATATTTCTACATATTTTTCCCATAATTCAAGTTTTATATCTCTAATTTCCCTCCAATGAAATGGCAAGTTCAAATTTACTCAATACATTAGATTTATCGAATCAAAAAATTCCACCACCTAAAAAATTAAATAATATATATTTATGCATAGAAAAATATATTTTTTGATTATAAAAAATTTAAATAAAAGACAATAAATTATTATTTTGTTTACAAAACGTTGAGTTTTTAACTTTTTTTATTTTGATATATCATAAATATTAAAAAAAATAAATACACTGGTTGGAAGTTCCGGTTCGACCTCTCGGTCCTAATAGTTTCATAACTTCAGATAAATTTAAGTTAAAAATGGACATTTTTCTTGTTCCTTTTATTAGCCAAAGCTTTATTATTAGCTTTTCTTTGATCATTTAGACCAATCATATTTTGATCAAAGGATCAAGAAATCAAAAACCTTTCATTTTTGTTTATCAGCAAAAATGCAAAATTAAACCTTAAATAGCTATCAAAATTGATCAAAAAACATGTATCATTAAACATACAAATTATAATGAAAAATGTCAAAAATACTTTTTTTGTTGATTTGGAAATTTCAACTTTGACAAATGAAACATGAACCCTTTAGTCAAATGAAAACACTATTTCCTACTAGACTTAGTATCTTTGTCTCTACTTAAACCCATAATCTTGATATAAATAATAAAAATTATCCAAATATAGTAAAATCAGAAAAATGTGTAATACAAACATATAAAATGGTTATTTGTAAATAAAGGTCTTATTAACATACGATTCTATTAATTTACAAATATTTTAAATACTTTTTAAAAGTTCGTACAAATAAAAAAAACATTTTAACATTATAGATATTTCAAAAAAAAACGTTTTCATTATAGTTTTTGGTATATATATGCTTATGATACTCTATAGTATACAAAAATCACGTTTTAATAATAGCAAATTAAAGAAAAAATAAAAAAATTAGAGCCAAAGATTTAATGTATTTTATTTTTTGAAACGATATTTTAATAATAAATTGTTGAACGAATGTTTTATTATTAAAGTAAATAAGAATATTTTAGCTGTAAATATGTAACAAATACATATATTTCAAAAGAAATTTGATAAAAAAAATAATGCATTCTATTATCGAAAATTTTTCATTATAAAAAAACCTTTATCTAAATCTTATGACAATAAAATTTTGCTGCGTTTGAAAAATAAAAAAAACCATTAAAAAAACAAAAGGATTGAATTCACAACCTTATGAAAAGTAAATTTTATATTTTATCATTGCATGATATTTAGAACTGGTATTTATGTTATTAGTTTCATGAAAGTACTTTGCTAACTACGAATTTTAGATCCAGTATCTTCAAATAAATTTGATTCTTGAACTAATAAAATTGTTTTAAATAATAGAATTTAGAATCAATTGACAGAAAACAATGCGAAAACATATAAATTTTTCAACGGTTTTTTTAATTACGTTTTTTTATTGGTTTTTATTGATGCTCATTTTGTTTATTTTGTAAAAACAAGATTTTTTTGTTTATGCTTGTGGCATTTTTGTTTAAAATAACATTAGGTAAAATGAAAAACTTTAAGTTTAATTAGAAAAAAATTGCGGCTTTCTTATATCTAAAATCTTAAAGTATGTGACCAATTTTGAAATTTAATGGTTTATTCTTTTCTTTTTCAAAATTTACTATTTACGAAGTATTATTGTTCAATATTATCATCTTTTAAAAATTATTATTTTGTCGTAACTTGTGTGTCACAGCATTCCAGCGAGATTTGATCGATTGTTGATCAATTAAAATTGAAAAAAAAAGACCAATCAGAAAATCAACAAAAAGTGCGCAAAAACCTTCGAAAGATCCCTGAATGAATAAAAAGATAAATAGTTGCGATCTTAAAGAAAAAAAGGAAGATGAACAATGAGAAACATCAACAAGACTTTTGAAGAGACCCCGAAATAGACGCTGGTTAGAAACCAATAAATATAATATTCATAAAACCTACTTATTTAATTTTTACATTCGTAACCATCATTTAAATATTTACGACACCGTTTATTTTAATTGTTATTTAGTACAAATATGAGAAATTTCAATTGATGCTTATAGTATTTTTACTGAATTTTTTGCAGAGGATGTAGTCAATTATCTCAATTTTTATATAAAATGATCTGCTACTATAATTTTAGAATTTTATAATAATTAGAAGCGAATCCGAGGAAATTTCTTACAAAGAAGAGAATAATTTCCTGTTAGTGTATTTGGAAAAAAAATGTTGTCTAGTAGCTTTTTATGTTTGAAATATTTATAAAACCTCTTCTTTAAGCTAATAAACAGTTATATGAAAGTATCAATATCTATTTATAATGAATATACTGATAGAGTTATTGTGCCAATTTATATGTTGATCAAAAGTTGGCCTGTTAAAATGAAACGTGAACTTCGTCACTTGTTGGTTAGAAAAATCAACATGATTTACAATTCATCAAAACATGAGTAAAAATTTTTATCATGATACTAAGAAAAGACGTTTTTACCTACCTCTTTTTTTAATATAGCACAAAAAAAAGTGATTGTATAATAAAAAGTTGCTGAGAAAACAAAATCGAAATCAATTAAATGTGTTTAAAAAAATTATTGTGCCTAAAAAATAAAAAGATTTCAAATCTACGTTCAATACTGAAAAATTTCTAAAATTATTTTACTTTTTTTTCTAAACTTTTTTGATCGTTATGATAGCTTTTTATAGCCATATATTTGTTTTTATAATAAAACTCTTGTGATTTTTGGTTAAACTACCTTTAATTATATTATAATTTCTATTTCTTTATTTATATACTAAATGTTTTCTTCTATTCCATTTTTTCTATTAGTTTTATAAAACATAATATTTAGTCAATCTAATTGTTTATTTTTTTTGTTTAACATTGCACAAAAATAATATTAAAAAAACAATTCAAGGATGTATTTTTTATAATAAGAATTTTAAATAGAATATTATTTAGATTAAAAAATATTAAATTTTCTTTTTTTTTCGACATACTGAATCACTAAAATAAATCAACTATAGGAGCTTTAACGCTAAAAAATTGACAAAATGATATTTTTTCTAGTATTCAAATATTCATTTTAATTTATTTATGAAGTTTTTATAAACCAGTCGATAAAATTGCATGTGTTGTCTTTGTTTTAAAGTGCCATCTTTTTAAAAGAAAAAAAATAATATATCCCTCTAATTTATATAGAAATTTGCCAATTTTTCATAATTTATATTTTCGGTAATTCACAGCATCTTTTTCTTAAATTTATATTCTTAGTGACAATTAGCTAGAACACAAACAAATTAAAAATGATACTATATTTTTTTATTAAAGCTGTTTTTGACATGCATTACAACTAAGCACATTTTTTTGATATGAAAAAAGTAATATAAATTATAGTATTTAATTTTATTTATGATGTTATATTAAAAAAATTTTTTTATCAAATAAGTTTTCATCGATTAATATGATTATCAAAAAAATATTTAGCTTGATAGAACGGAATTATACATTAAATAAAACATCAACAATATTTTGTCAATAATTCATGAGAACGAGAGTTGTTAGCCTAGGAATTCCTGATCATAGAATTTTTGGAGATTAAAAGATAATTTTGGAGATTAAAAGATAATTTTTCCAAGTATCTGTGCGATAAATCTTCGAATTTTTTGAATTAAGAAATCTATAATTTTTGAAATGTAATCAATTCTTTAGATAAAATACATTGATATTCAATTAAGAAGATGTAAAGGGGCAATTTATTTTACAAATTATATTTTCTAATGAATTTTTTTTATTTAAAAAATGTAAATAATGAATAAAAGAATACACAAAGTTTCTGGCTTTGTAAATAGCACGCGACTATGGTTTCTAAACTATAAAAATTACGAAATCGATTTTTTAACTAAAAAACCTATTTATTATAACAGTACGCAAAAAAGTCAAATTAAAATCGGTTTTGAAGAAAATATTGTATAAATTATTGTTGATCATGTAAATTTTATTAAATTTTTGGATTTTTAGATATTAGAGTTGACTTTCTAATAAACAAAAACATACATATGATCTTAAGAAATCGATTCATTTAAGCCGCCTTATAGAAACAAATTTTAAGAAAACAATCTCAATATTAAAAATATGTTAGAATTAAAATTTAAAAAAAGTAAAAAAAAAGTTTGTATTTTTTGAAATTCCACGAACAAATAAAATTAATCTAATGATGTCACGATTTAATCGACATTTTTCTTAATCGGAAACGGTTATTTGACATTTATAAGCTTATTTTTTAAAAAAAATTATTATTAAATTAGATCAATCGTAAAATTTGCTTAAGTTTATATGCACATTATCTTTATTGAAAATTTTTTTAGACTTCAATTTGTTCCATTATTGTGTCTTTATATTAAAATCAATTTAGATTAAATTTTTTAGAATGAAAATAAGCTTTTTTTTCACGGTGCTGCATATAAGTTTTAGAATAGCAAGATAAAAATACATAAAACTTAATTTTTCTGGAAACAAGTGTTAAATATCATCATATAATGCCTACATATTTTTTGGCTTTCAATCACGAATGTTATGTATACATTAATTGTTTAATATGAAAACCAATTATTTATAAAATAAATATCCTAAAAAGAATAAAATAATATTGAAAAACAAAAATTTTACCGAATTTGAGCATTTTTGGTTTCAATCACATATTCTTTTAAAAAATACCTGTACATATTAAATAAATCATAAATTAAAAATAATATTAGCAACGAGGAGAATATTTATTTATTTTTATTTTTACTCTAAATTTCACGTTGAAATTTATTTATTTATTATAGATATACAAAAAATTCCAATTGTATCCTAAATATAAAATATTTGTTTGCAAATTGATAATTTTACTTATGTGTTTTTTATTTATTTTAATCGAACAGATTGATGGCGATATTAAGCATTTTTATTTTATTCAAAAAGTAAAACTTTAAATTACCAAATTAAGAACAATAAAAAATATACTGCTGCTAATATGCAGTTGTAAAAGTAACAGAATATTTTACCACACATAAACTGAAATTAATAATCTATATCCTTTTATGCCTTTAAAAATTTTGTACCTAAATTTTTCCAATCTGAAAATTTATTCACCATAAAAGGTACATTGATTTTTTTATAATGATCTTCATATTTTAAATAAGTGTTTTTATGATTTTTGCGGTGTATAAAAAAATGGAAAAAATGAATTAAAAATTCTGAAAATATAAGCAATCGAAATATTGTATTTTGACTAATAAAAAAATCAAGCAAAATAGATAATCGAATATTTCGAAAATAGTTGGTGGTATATAAAGATTTTAATAAATAGAAAAACAAATAACAGTCTATACATATAGACTATGTGCTATGTCTGATGAAAAGTTAGGCAAAACATATAGATGAATGATAAGAACGCTTTTCTGATCCGTATAAAACACTTATTTATCATTTTTGTAATAAAATTTATATATTTTTTAGCATCGATTGAAAGACAAAAAACATAGAATATTGCATATTTGGATTATTATCAAAAAGCATATTTAATAAAAATTTTTTGTCAAATGAATTCTATAAACAAAATATTTATATTTTAACACTTAAACTAAAATAATAAAATTTTTAATCAATAATTGAGCAACAGGTACTTTTTCAGATACAAAAAAGCTAAAAATTTGTAAAAATCAAATAATTCATAAAAACTCTATAAAAAAACCAAAAAATATACAAAATAATTTAACAACTAAAAATTTGCAAGTTTTTAATTTTAGATTCTTTATTTCAATTTGATTATTTTCAAAATTTAACCGAATCAAATATATCATCATTGATAAAAATAGTTTTGAATTATTTAGTGTTAAATAAAAATTTATAATTTGACATTAATATATTATACACCTTTATTTGACATAATTTTAAAAAAAGATTTTGTTGTGTACCTGATGAGATGGAAAGTTCTCACATTGATAACAAAATCGAAACGAAGATATTTTATAGTTCATACACATTAAAAGTTTGACTATAATAAATTTTTGAAAAAAAGTAAAATATTAAAAATATTTTTATGATTTCATTCGTTTATATCAATATTATATTTAAATTATAGTTATCAACCTTTATTTTAGTCCGTCTTTGCCTTATGATAATTCTTGTTCTCGTTATATCTCTTCACCTTATAGGAAACATATATGAATCATCTTTACTCAAATGATTCAGCAATACATCATATAATGTCACTTTTCACATTGAAACCTCTTTATTCTTTTATCATAAACAGAAATGTTGCAAAAAAACAAAGATAAATAAATAAAAAAAAATTAAATCACATTACTATTGGATGGAGTTCGATTAGAATCTTTAAAAAATGAAGATAAAATTAAACATTGTTTTTTATGCATATTTATTTAAAAAATAATTTCTTTATATAATTTATTTTGGTTTTTTTAAACCAATCATCAATCAACAATCATCAGTCAATAAAATCAATACTTAAAAACCACTTGATTTATAGTAAACAATCAACAATCATTTTATGTCAATTTTGGTAAAAATAAATAATTTACATTGGTAATGATTAAATTAGCCAATGACAATTTTTTATTCCAAATTTTTAACAATTTATGACAAGATTAATTTGTCGAATATAATTTTTACATTTCCACAAGTTAATGACGTAATTTCTATAAATAAATACTGTAATTTCCTTAAATATATAGAATTTTAAAATATCATGTTCGCTAAATTCTTTATGCTCTTTAATATTCAACAATTACACGACTTACAAAAATTATAAAATAATAGCTAAATTTTTTTGATGTCAGTGTTGTCATAAAGGGCGTCTAAAAAATTTTTTTTTACCACTGAATTGCTTAAACGGCACCATAAGCACTATTAAAAGCATTATGTTCATTGAAATAAGAAAGATTATATTTTTTTTAAAATAAACTGATTTATAATGCAATTTTTTCTCTATTTTTTTATCTTTTACAAATTAAATTATGAATAGAATCATAATTAAATTGGCATCCTATAATTTTTATATTTTTAAACTTTTCGCTTAAGTATATAAAAATGCAATCTAACCATCATTACAAACCAATAAATATTCTCTCATAAACTCTTAAGATACGGAGTAACCCAAGTTTATATTTCAAGACTACTATTCAGCGGTAACACTAGAATATCTCAGGATAGTAGTATTTTCTACAATACAGAAACGTATTCGAATACAAAGTACAAAAAAAGCCAAAAGAAATATTTATATTTTAAATTTATTCTTTATTATATGTTATTTCATATTTTACATTAATGATAAAAAAAACTTTCAAAACAATCCGTAAAGAGTTACGATTATTCGATAAGCCCTTTTTTAAAAATAATATACTTGTTTTACAGAAAAAATATTGATACTATTTTTAATTTAATACATTTATATTTTGAAAACAGCAAATACTATAAAATCCATATATACCTTTTCAAAATCAACAAAAAATTCTTTTCAATTTAGGTTTTTTATGTGTTTTTATATACGGTTTCTGTATAAAAACCAAAAGGATGATGATAATAATAAAATATTGGAGCAATAAGAAGTCCATCAGTTATAGAATTTTTATTATGCAAGAAACAAAACATTTTTCGTTTATTCTTTGATCTAATATTATCTTAAAGTAAAAATTTTTTTCTCACAAAGATTAAGACAAAAACAATATATTTTTTTCAAAGGTTTGCTTGATTAGACGCCCAAATATAATAATATTTTGAGAAGGTTTTTTAGATTTCTTTAATTATAATAAGACGGCACAGCCAAAACAGCATAATTCAGTAGATACTACAATATTCATGTTAGTTGCATCTATATATAAAAGACGAGGAATAACATATAAACGAAAATTCGTTGTATATTTTTTTTTCAAATAAAATTTTATGGCTATAATTATAATTTTTTATAAATCTATTTTATTATTGAAGGCTTGAATATTGATTAAGTAAAATAAGAAAAATAGTTGGGTTTTATAGCAGTTTCTTTTTTTGTTTTCGTTTTAAACACCGCTCTTTATCTTAAACACATAATGAGGATTATTAATCGTTTAAACAGTGAAAAATTACAAAAGAAAAGTTTATATAAATATTTATTAAAACATACCAGATACATATTAAACGCTTTTAAAAATATTTAAATAATATTTTTCTAATACTTATATTCATTGAAGCCATCGTCGGGAATAAATCTTTATCTTTTAGATTTATAGCATGATTTAACAACCATTATATGAAATATATAAAATTTTGATATTGAATACTATTGTATTTGTTTATATAGTTATGATATTTTATTTTATTAATACTAAGATATTATATATTTTAGTTGTTTTTTTTAAAGATTTCTTATGACTCTTTATCAGATAAAATCAGCATATGCGATATAGATGCACAAAAACTAATACATTAGAAAAAAATGGCTAATTTATATAATAATAAATTCTCAAAACATTATAGTTTAGTATTTAAATCTTGATAATTTGGTAAAAAAAATGAATAATGTAAAATATAAATCGATTTAAGATTTTTTTTATAATGTTTTTTTTTATGTTTAGAGATTTTTACAAATTATTCAATTTAGTAATTATTAATGAATAGAAATCTGGAATTTTTATTGCTGTGTACATGGTTGTATACAATTTAATGGCAACTTTTCAGCTTACACAAATTAAAAAACCCTTTAGTTTATCAGATAATATTTCACATTAAGACAGTAACAATAATACAATTTAATGCCAAAAAAGACACTCTAAATAACCATCAAGTTGTTAATTTCTATTTCGAAGCCAAAAAATTCTATAGAATACTGTGACAGCAACAAAATAATTTCACGTAAGTTAAAGTTACAAATCGCAAAATAGGCAACTTTTTTACAAATTCACCGAAATTCATGATTAAATAAGAAATTGATTTTGTGTGTTTTTGTGTTTTTACATTTTTTGGATATTATAGTCGGCAATTTTTGTGTTTTTACGGTTTACATTTTTTCTATTTTTATTTGTTTTTTTTTGAATATCTTTCTCACTTGATAAGCATTTGTAGAATAAAGATTTTTCGCAACAAATATAGCGTTAAATAATTAATAAAATTTAAATTGGTTTATTTTACTGTGTTTTTATTTTGTCGCAAATTTCAATTGGGATTCTAAAAATGTTCTTCCTTTAATATTTACTCATGGAAAAAAAATGAACGATTAAATCAATCAAATTATGCCCAAGCAAGAGAATTAAGCAAAATTTACATTGACTATCTGTTCCCGGGCAATGATAGATCGTTCGAAAATAATTTTATAAATAAAAGATTGCTTTTGAAAATAAAAATTTGGTTTATTTGATTTCCTTTGCAACTCATACCGAACACCGTTTGAGTGCGTCAGTTAGTTTTGAAATATCTAAAAAATTCAAAAACTATTTTTTTAAAAATTTACAGAATTTTTATTCTTTTTATTATATTACTAGCAGATCTACTAAAAATAAATTTTTTTTTATTTTACTTTTGGCGCTAAATAATGTGCTATCCTCAAAATAACATCATTAAAATTGTAGAAATTATGGATAAAATAGTTTTTTCGAAGACATTTTTTATGTATAATTGTAGTTCTTTTTGTAAAAAGATATCTTTTGTGTGTATATCATAAACAAAACAAAATTTATTATAAAATCAAAAGAATTTTTTTCGTTTTATACGCTTTTGATTGAAGTTTATAAATTATATTATTTTTTGATGCAAAAACAAAACAAAAAATGCTGATTTATAAATAGAATCTGGCAAAAATAATATATTTCAATTGTAATTGACTCGTTATTTATATAGTTATCAAAAAAAACATAAAAATATATACAAATTTTAAGAATTTTTGTGTGAAATATAAATTTTTGTTGTCTTTACAGATTTTCAATAATTTGGTTGTTACTTTCTAGTCAACTCTATTAGGGCTATGGTAAATATAAAATAGTGATTCTAACAATGTTTTCATTTAGATGTTAAGGCCAGTTGTAAAATTTTTGTATTTCTTTTAATTATTATTGAGTTAATGTTTGAATGATAAATTATGTGAAAATGAGGTATATCGAAATCAATTACTATTAATACTTAAATTATAGCTCGTATTTGTGTTTCTATTAAATAAATATCACAAGGAGAATAGTTTGTGATTTATATTTTGTCTACTTGATGTTCATTTTATCTTTTTATTATAAATATTACAAATGTAAAATAGATCGGCGTTTGCATTACTTTGGATTATTTCAAAATTTCAAATTGGTTGATATCCATTTTTTCATATAAATTATCATCGTTTGCCTTTTTATAATATTTTTCAGAAATTCATAAATTTATCAAGAATGCTTTTTTTAAATTACAATCTTTTATTAAAATTTTAATTCAACCATATTAAAATATAATTCAAATATATAAAAAATTTAATGAAAATCCTATTACTAAAAACCAATCAATTTTTAAATTCACAATTTGTTTAAATAGTTTTTTTCATTAGATAATCATTAATACAATAAATTCGAATTTACACCCTTGTGATTCGGTGATCAATAATGTTCGATCACTAGACAGTGACATTTATCATTTTTTGTTTTTCCTTATGTTGATTTAATTGGTCTGTACGAAAAAAAAAGTATATTTTTTTGACATGATAATGGGATTCTGATTCGGCTTACCTCCCTCCCAATTGATTTATTTGAAGGATGTTGATTTTGATCATTTTAAATCCAATTATGATTGGTATGTATAAATTATAAAAATGTAAAATTTCTTCTAAAATAAATGTTTATCGAGTTATAATATTTTTTTATTATATCCAATATTTCTAAATCGAAAAAGTCAGGAAGGCCGAGAAGCAAGCCCCGATCATCCAATAAATATTATTCTCAATTAATGAACCTTTATTAACAAATAATACCACACAGTAAAAAATAAACATGCATTACACCGAAATAATAAAAAAAATTGGATAAACAAATCTTTTTATTTGTTTTTAATTTTAAAATACCATTCTATTTTAAAATTAACAATATTTTATTTTTCTGTAGTATTTTCTAAGACAAAAGAACATCAAAAAAAAATTTATGTGGATCGAATTTTCTCCAAATTTTTGTAAAACACGTTGAACAACGAAGCTAACGAATTTTATTGATTGAATAGTGTTTATTTTTATTTTTTTTCTTTTTTTACAATTTTTTTGGATTAATGTGCTGAACATGTTTATTTCATGCTTTATTGAAGGAAAGACATATATTTACACAATTTATTTTATCAATATTTTTTATATTAAAAATTTAAAAAATTTGGAAAATATAATCAAATTATTATATTTTTTAATTTATATTAAGGCATTTTATCTCGCGTTAGAGTAAAAAAATTACGACATTTGTTTTCTTGTGAATGTATTTATAAGAATATTTTTAGATGTTTGGTTATATTTATGTGGTAGATTGAGGATTTGAATGAAATTCAAAATAAAATAAGTATAGTTCGCTAAAGAATGGCGGTTAAAATGATATAAAAATGAACAGAAAAAGATAAAAACAAACAATCAGTATAAAAATGTAAATATATCGGATTAATTAATTTTTAAAATACTTTAAGAAATATTAACATTTTTTAACCATTAATCTAATAAATTCTTAGGATAATATTTTTTTAAGGATTATAGTTGAGTAATTTACCCTTTTAACGTACCAAACGATTTTTAGAGAATCTTTTGTTTCTTTATAATTCTTATATGTCTTTTTATGAAAATTGGTTTGAATATCTACAGTTTTTAGTTTGTTTTATTCTTAAATTTAGCCAGTTTTAAAGGTGGTTTAATTTTACCTTTAATAAAAAAAATAATACATATTCTGTTTTAAAATTGTGATAAATTCATTTTTATATTAAAAACTTATAAATCTTATATTTTATTTCAAGAATTGTCACCGAGCGACAAAGTAGCCTTTGTCGTATAATTTTTCCGACATAATTAAAAATTAAATATGAATAGATTTTTAATTTAAATATATTTTAATCTAAATTTATATTAAAATTTATGTGGATTTTAATCGTGTTTAAACATACTTTAAAAAAAAATAATTATAAATTTTTTTTTAACAAGATAAATTGCTGAATTGAAAAATTGTGATTTAATATACAATTTATCAAAAAAATATATAAATAGAGGCTGAAATTAGAAAAGATGCCTCGAAGAAATTACCATGTTAATAATAAATATTCAAACAATAAAGTCTTTAATCTTTACAAGCATAATAAAGTATTATCTAATTAACAAGAGAAGTTTAAACTATAAATTTATTTTTTTTGTAGCCTGAAAGAAAAATTTTGCGGCATCAAAGTTATAAAAGCCGAAAAAAAAAAGAATTTTACGTTTTTATTTTGTGTGTTTTTTAATCTAAGAATATTCCAGACACGAAAATTACCAATACAGTCAAACAAAAGCCAATCTTGAATCCTGTATATATTTTACTGTTTGATTTTTGATGTGTTGATGAATGATTTGAAGTAACTTCCAATTTTTTGAAATCAATTTTCTTTTTAAAAGACTTAGAAATTTTTAAATTTCTTCTATGTTTAGGCACACCTATATAATTTGATATTTTTTTCATTGTTTCATTGCTGGAAATTATTTCATTCATTTTTTCTTTAAAGTTATTTGTACAATTATTATTTCTAGCAATATTAGATTTTAATTTTACAAAATGATTGATATTTGAATGTGGGGATTTTTGTTTGTTATTATCATTATTTTTTAATTCTTTTTGCTGTAGAGTTATTTTTGTATATATAAAGGAATTAGTATTGCCTAAATTGAACTTACAAAGTATATTTTTAATTTTGTTGTTGTAAAAGTTGTAATATTTAAAGTATCTGATGTTGATTGTGTTTCTATTATCGAAAAATACAAAATGTTTCAATATTGTTGTAAATGGTGTTATATAAATCAGAATAGCAAACTTATTGCTGATTTTTGTTATTTCATCATCAATAAAATAAACTCTTTGTGTAAGTAAATCGTAATTAGATTGTAAAATTCCCTTTGATTTTCTACTAGTTGTTTTTATCTGCTGCGACGATGATTTTCTGTTTTTTATGTTCAAAGAACTATCAATTTCAAAATAAAATAAGCATTTTAGTATTGGAGAGCGAATATACCTAATAATTAAAAAAATTTGCAATCTTACAAATAACGCATGATCGTATTCTGAACATTTATCTTTGCTCGTTATTTTTTGTTGTTTTGCAAATCTTTTGTCAATTAGAAAGGGAAATAATGGCTTTTTCAATATGTGATGTCTTTTTAAAAGCATAATTTTTGAATATAAAACATCAAATGCAATTTTTTCTACCCGAGATTTCATGTGTATTCTCAAATTTTTAGATATTAATGATTTTTCATATTGATTCAATTTATGTTGCGATTTTTTAGACCAATTTTTAAAATAAAAATTAAATTTTTGATTTCGATACCACTCTGATATGCAATCTAAAAATTTTTCTTTCATTTCACCAGCGATATTTGATTTATAAAACCATCTCAAGGATTTCATAAAAATAAAATTATATCGACTTGTAAAACTTTCAATGCTGATAACACCGCTATTTTCAATAATTGCGTTGTAGAAAAGTTCTCT
>AFBI03000071.1:146206-173298 GCA_000230595.3 Edhazardia aedis USNM 41457
AGATTATTATGTTCATTTTGAATCGAAAAGATAGATTCTTGATCAGATTTACCTACATTTATTTGGATTGTGGAGATACGAATAATATCAAAATGATCGATTCTTGTTTTTTGGTCTTCAATTTTATCTGATTCAATATTTTTAATTATATATGTATTTTCATTTGTATCTTTTTTCAAATATGTTGAACTTGGTGATGTTTCATACTTTTCTTCTGCAATTTTATAACTAATATCAGAAATTTTCGTTTCTACCTTGCTTAAATCATGAGCATCTCGATTAAGTTTGATTTGCAAGCTTTCAGTGTTAACTGTAGATTCCTGAATGAATTTTTTTGAATTTGGTAAAAATTTATTTTTATCTAATTTTATTTTTGCTAAGTTATTATTTTGTTCTGATTTTTTAACTGTATTAAAATATAAATCTAAGTTTTTATTTGATTTTTCATTGTGAACTTTGTTTAATTGGTTTAATTGCGTGTGATTATCGTTTTTAGTTGACATACTATTATTAGGCTTATTTACCGATGTATTTAAAAATAATTGATCCTTAGCGATTAATGCGTTATGTATGGTAAATTGAGATAAATTTAATGTTTTAAATGTTTTTAAATTTTGATCCTGTCTATATTTATTGCCTTTGTTGGTCGTATTAGCCTGTTTTGGATCAAAGAAATATCTTTCGCGGTTTAAATTTTCTTTTTTTGTGCTCCAAAATGTTATTTCGTTGTCTTTAATAGTCAAAGAGTTAAATTTATCAATATTATTAACTTTTTCTCTGTCTGCGACTTTCACATTACTTTTCAAATCATTTTTAGATATAATATTACTATTTATATCATCTTTCTTTGTAGTTTTATCTTCTAAATACGATTTAAAAACTTTATTAGATGATATTAAAACATTTTTATCGTGTTGATTATGCTTTTCAAGAATCAAACACGATTCGATATTAGTATTTTTTGGATTAATGTCATTTTCTTTGTCATTTTTGTCAAATTCTTGGCAATCCGCAATTTCCATCATTTCTATATCAAAACCAATACAATTTTCATCATTAATATCAATATTAATATCTTTTTCTTTATTATTGTTGGCATTTTCCAAATCTTCAACTAACTGATCATACATTTCAATTAATTTCGAATCAGTCAAAATAACCAAATCAAGGTCACCGCCTCTCAGATCTGTATTATAAAATGTGCTACCAGTAATCGCAACTCTAGCATTCATTTTATCTTTGAGTATCGAGCCAATCCTAGCAGCTTCAATTTTCTTCTGATTTGATTCTGTTTCTGATCTTAATTGACTTGCTTTATAGGTAAAAAAATTGTCGTATATGGAATAATCTGGTAAATCCTCAATATAATCATTTTCATCACACATCTTAGGGATATTTTTCTCGATTTGTTTATAGATTTCTAAAATCATAAAAAATCAAAAAAAGAAATTTAATAAATTAGATTATATTAATTAAATTAAAAAAGAATAAAAAAGAAGGAAATATGAGAAATCATTACTATTTGAAATTTTGCCAAAATATCTATTATTTTTTGGTTTTCACTGCATTAATCAACTTTATGAATCGTTGCTTAAAAAGTTGTCTACAATTTTTTGCACAATAAAAATTAATTTTACACCAAGGATTTAAAAAAGATACTGAATAAAAATAATAATCGCAATAAAAAATTACAACAAAATCAAAACCATCATACTTGAATGTTACGAGTAGAAATTTTATAAAATTAAACTTTACATTCAAATCGACTTTTATTATCTTTTTATCCAAAATAAATAGATTTATATGCTATATATTATAAATCATAGAATCAATAAAACTTCAAAATGCTTGACTTTTTAAAAAAAATAATTTTTATTTGATAAATAAATATATATTCGCATAATCCTAAGTTGCAAAAAACCTGATCCCATCTCGTAAAAATTTATTTTATAATAGCAGATTTCAATCTTGATTTTATATAAAAGATAGGTCAAATTTGTTAAAAAAAGTTTGAATTCGTTTATCCAAAGTCTTATAATTGTAAAAATTTTTAATATCTTAAGAATAGCATTTTACAGGCAATTTTACGCTTTTTACGTACGAATTTTATAAAATATTTATACTTTTTTGTTGGATAGGATTTAATAAATCGATAACAAATCAAATTATAAAATAATGCGCAAAAACCTTTACAACCAATATTTACTAAATTATACAAATTCTCAGCGCGTTCGTCTAAAATATTTAATTCGATATATATGTTGCATTAGCAACAACAAAATTTAGTTTTTTTCGCATATTGCCCTTTTTAGGTCATCTATATATAACAGATAGATTTTAGTTTTGATATTTTTAGATACGATTTTTTTCTGATTATCTACAGTCTAAATGAAACACCAAAAAAGAAAATTTGGTAAATTAGTTATACTTTATCTATAAAAGCAATATTAAATTAAAAAAAAATAAATAAAAAACGAAAAATAAAATTTTAATTTTTAACTTAATATTGATTTATATTAAAACAAAAACCAATATGTAATTAGCAAAAGCAGTATTTTATATCTTCTTGATAATATCTTTGGCAAGAAAAGTATTTTTGGTTCTTGCAACAATATAAAAACTAACATATACGCTTGTAATTTTATATAATGGTATACTTAAAAAATATTCAGAATTCTAGCAAAATATTTCTTGAAAAAAAAAATTTTAAAAAAATAAAAATCTAAATTTAGTATAATATATAAAACTCAAAAAGGTGTATTAACAAAAAAAGGTACAACTATTTTTGTTTTGAATATTTGATGCTAAAATAATATTTGTTTCTAAAAATTTATTTTTCTAATAAAATAAAAAAAATTAATATAGATTGATTATATATTCATTTGCCATAAAATCATGTGTTTATTCATATTCTATGATTTAAATTTTTATTTTATTAATATTTTTATATTTTAATCATTCTAAAAACAGAAAAATATATTGTAACCAGTTAGTTGCGAATGAAATCATTAAGTTTTATAAAAAGCAGTAGGAATTTTATGTAATAATTAGGTTCTTAATGATGAAAATGATATAAATATATATAGATTCGAGATAAGAGATTTCATAATATATAGAATAAATATTTTACAATGCACGAAATTTTAAAATTTATTCAAAATGCGTAAAAATCATATTTTTAAAAATAAAAACAAAAATCGCACCTTTTCAATACAATATGGTTAAAAAAATTACAAATAAAAACTTACTGTTAGATGAGCCAAAATTAGACAAGTTTTAAAGTGGAAATAATAATTGTTTTTCACGCTTTTTTTGCATATATTTTAAAGTATTTAATTTTTGTTATTAGAAAGTATCAATATAAAGTTATAATCACAATTTTTAATAATATTTTTATTGATTTAAATAAAAAACAGTAAATGCATCTTGTTTTCTATCTTATATTTATACATTATTCGATATTTTAGAAAAAAACACATTTTTTTACTTTACCATAATAAACTCATAATTGATGTATTGCTGAACGAAAAAAATTAGCTCGAGCTAAATCTAAAACCGTAGTGAACATACTTTCGGCATAAAAATAATGTTTGATTTGATTTTTTCATTTGAGTAATGAAAAAAGGTTACGTTTAAAAATAATTCAATTTTTATAACTTATATTAATGACCATTTAATTTTCTTATAAAAATTATAGCAAAAATTATGTGGTAAGAATCACTAGTAAATCTATATTTTTGTGTCTTTTTCAATTCAGACAATATTTCTTTATCCTCTGCAGAATTATTCGAATATAAATGAGCAATAAAAAACTAGATTTTTTAATATTTCTGCTAATTTTTTTTTATAAATTTCTTTTTCTTCCTGTTTATTTTTTTTTCAAAATAATGTTTTTACGAAGATTAATAACTTTCAATTAGATCGAGTACATATTGTCTATATTCTTTAATGATCTTATTCAGGATTCTTAGTATCGTTTTTCTTTTTTTATCTATTAATTTACTAGTATGTTAGTCATTTATTGTCACATTTAATTCAAGTAATAACACAAAAAACAATAAAACTCCTAATTGATATGATATGTGCTTAAAATATATAAACAAATATACAATCAGGTTTGCGCTTTCTTAATAAAAAAACTACATAAAAACTAGTTCAAATTAAAATTTTATAATATTTCGCTATTGTTACTGAAACAAGATATATGTTAAAAAACAAAACATAGACATAAGAATAAGCATAATCGATTGATATTTGAAACAAATTACGCTATTTATATTGTATATTATGTTTTAAAATTTATGAACTAGATTAAAAAGTGAAAGAGCTTCAGAAAATAAGAAAAGAAAACAACACATTGATTAAAAAATTCGATAAGTGGTGAAAAAGATACTCTTAAATGTAAAATGAAAGGATCAAGCTTCTTTTTTTCTCTTAAAAAAAATGCTATATTTTTCTCTGATATATCCAAAAAAATATTTTAAATAATTAGTTTTTATGATACTTATAAAAATTTTCTGCCTAAAAATCCATATCTTTTTATATCTATAAAGGCATTATAATATATATTTTGATTATAAGATACTATAGTACTAAATTTAAAATCAAAGCATTATAGCAAAAAAAAACGTTCGGACTGAGTATTTTAGTTCTTAAACCAAAAACATATGGTTTTTCTATTCAATATTCATCTTATTTGAAGGAGAATAACTTATCTTTAAAAAACTTAAAAAAATTTAGATGTTGGTATAATGATTTATCTGGTTTATAAAGTAAAATTTGTTAAGAAAATCGTTTTTTAAACTCTGCAGATCATAATTTTTTTTGTGCATAAAAAAACTATTTTGACTGTAAAATAGAACGAGAAAATATCAATTGATCTTCAATTTTAAACAAAAAAAAATAAAAAAAAATCAAAAGAAACCTGCATCAATAAATATAAAAAAAATCATTAGAAACCTGCATCAAAAAAAATAAAAGTCGTCATAAAGTCTTTATATATTTTATATACAAACCTTTTTATGATATTTTGATTATTTTAATTTTTACTATTTAATCTTACCATATGTTAAATCACAGAAAATCGATATTTTAATCTATTTCTATATCATGTAATATTTTGTAAAATGATATAAGTTCGGATTTAATTGAATTCATATCATATTTGGGTTTATTTGTATTGTTAAATTTTACTCGAAATATATGTTTTATTTCTGGGCATTTTGGATGAATAATTGATTGATCACAATTAATCACAAAAAAGTTTTGATTTTTATAGTTAAAAATTCTCGGTTTTTATGATGTTTCTTACAAAAAACATTTGATCTAATCTATTATGACCGGCAGGAAAAATAGTAATTTTCGAGGGTCCAACCATATGAAGTTTATAAATGTTCCAAGCATCTTATCTTTTTCTTAAATCATATTCACAAAAACCTCGTCTTCCAAGGAATTTTCAATACAATACGTTAAGGCATGAAAACTATCAATGAATTGCGAATTTTTTAAAAAATGTATTACTTTTTTCGTGTAAAAGTTTTATCAACAGTTTTTTAAATAGATCAATTTACATAATTAACCACAAAAAATTATATATCATAATATCTCGCAGTTTTAAATACCAGTTATATTAAAAATATTTTTAATATTATATGTATGTTTAAAAAATTATGCAAATTTTATTGTACAAATATTAGAAAATATTATTTCTTGTGTTTTTGTCTCCCAAATCTATCTTTTGTAGTTTATAAAATTGTTTTAAACCCCATTCAATGTGTTTATATGACTATTTTAAAAATGTTTTTTTTGTATTATTGTGTTTAGATAAAAAAAGGTCTTTTCTAGAGAGAAAATTTGTATAAATGTAAAAATTTAAAGCTGTGTTAATAAAAAACACTAGAAATCGTCCAGTTTTCTCTAAAATTTTTTAAGCTCAGTAAACTTCTCAAATGCTTGATCATATAATAAACATTAGAAAATAGAGCGAGCAACGAGACAAAAAAAATATTTTTATACACTAAATGAACATAAAATAACTTGATTTGAAATATTCTGTATATACTTTTACTTCATTAGTTTATCACATTGTATATTACTATATATTTTTTTATTTAATTTTATGACACGGAATAAAAACAAATGGTTGCACTATAAAGTCTAAATTTAGCAATTGCAAGGCATAATAAAATCTAAAAATTCTTGAAAAAATTGAAATTTTTTGCAGTAATATTTTTTGAAAGTTTTTTGGTTTTCGAAAACATTAATTCATGATATTCAAAACTGCTTCAAACAGATAAATAAATTTTTGTGTTTAAACTCATTGATAATTATGGTTACATGATGTAGGCTAATTTTGAATAATATTATTGTCGGCATTCAATACCAATTTTTATGTGTTATATGTAGTTTAAAAATTCAAAGTTATATAGTTTCATTTTAAATTTACAAGAGGAACATCAGGAATAATTATACGTAGCATCGTCTATATTTCTAGTCGAGTAAATCCAATAAATTTTATTTTTTATTTTGATAAAAATATATGAATTGCAATTACTCTTTGAATTTACAGATTTTCAAAATTCAAAATAAAGAAAATTTTCCACAATATTATTTATAAAGATACATTTGCATCGAAAAAATTCCAGACATTCTGAGTAGTTATACATCAGTTGCTCTAGCAAAGAACTTAGTATCAAAAACCGCTATTATCGAAACAAAAAAATGCATCTTAAAATTCAACATTGTCTTCATCTACATAAGCTTTTCTAAACAATAAAAAGTTCTTAAATATTGTACTTATATATATAAAGGTAAAATATGATTTAATATATTTAAGTTTTTCATAAATTAATTATTCAATTTTCATATTGTATTATTATTGAATGCTATTTTTTTTAGAAAATTTAATTTAAAATCTTTGAAAATTGTTTTTTAAAGAAAACTATAGTAATAGAAAGTAGCCACAAACAACTCCACACTTTTTTGTACAAAAAAAACATTCTTATATGCCCGATTCTATTGTCTTATGCACATTATTGCTGTTTTTCGTACTTTTAATACAAAAAAAGTTAAAAATGCACGTTCAACATTAAAATATACGTTTTGTTCTCCTTTATACCAATTACATTTCAAAATTTGATTAATAAGGTAATATATAATAAAGAACATTATAAGAAAAATTCACTCGATTCACTAGTTTTAGCACACACATCACAAATTTATCATATGAGAATCTTCTAATTTTTTTTATAACAACACAATTTATATGATAGAAAAAATCAATGTAAAAATTTGTTTTCTGTAATTTCATTAACTTAAAACCAAAAAATAAGTTATACATAGTTATTGGAAGGCTGAGCTACCGATATTTTATTTATTTAGAATTTTTCTTTTCTACAATCCAGAATATTTATTCTTGCCATAAATAAGTGCCTGTCACTGAAAAAGAGCGAAATTGAAAAATTCAAATGATTAATCATAAACATTATTTTGAAAAATTTCCTTTTAAAACATATTTATTTATTAATCTTATTATAATCTAGAAGTTTTTTAAAATATTATATGCGTCATTATCTGAAGATATCAAAGGAGAAAAAATTCAGCTGTCTCTTTTTTCTTAAATTTCAAATAGTTTAAAACGTAAAAAGGAAAATCTTGCATTGATTCCCAACAATAGTAAATATATTTTTTTTGCAAGTAATAAAAGTTTTTTAATGTTGATTTTTAATTGACATATGAATCCTTTCTAAATATTTCTTCTCTCTATATGTTTCTGTTTTTTAAATAAAGCTACTAAAAAACTTTTAGTTTTTTTTGTAATCTGTCGGAATTATATATTTCATGTGTTATAATTTTAGTGAATACAGAGGTTATTGTTTTTTTAAGCTGTATGAAATACATTCACAAATTTAATTTGGTAATTTATCATCTTTTTTACTTGTTTCTTTGATTGGGAATGTATAATTATCATATTTTTTGCTAATATGATCTAGCTGCTGATTTTTATTTTTTTATTACCCTCATAGCCTTCACATCATTAAGCAGCTTAAAAAAATTACCCTATTTATTGATACTAATAACGACGCTGTACATTTGAATTTATTAAAAAAATGGTTTTTCTATAAATATTTTTTGTTTATTTAAAATACTAAATTTCTTTTTTTTCATAGTAAAATACGGGAATCAAACTGTATATTTTTCGTTCTTTCTTATTTAGTTGTGGTATTTCAATATTTTTTTTTATTATATAAAATTTTGCGTTTATATAAAAGCAAATGAATTCTGATTTTTAAAATTGCATTAGTCATTTTATTATTGTTATTTTTGCTTTTTAATTATAGTGTGATTTGAAACCATATTTTTTTATATAAATGCATAATTTTATTATAATTTCTGCGTATAGTTTAATTTTATAGTCATATTTATATATAAAATAAAACGCTTTATATTCATAATGATAATTACATGTCAGAAAAACGTTTTGATTTCTCAAATCTCTTATATATGAGTTAATGTATATCTTATTCTATTTTGTTCTTTTGTATATCTTAAATACATTATTATATGAAAATATTGGTATTTTTTGTAGTATCTTATTTCTGTGTTTTAATGCGTTCAATTCTTTTCCGAACCACCAAATCTAATAGTATAGTAGTGTTTATTTGATTATAAAAATCAAAAATTTAATTGTCTATTTCTTAAAAGCTCATAAATATAAAAGTTTTTTGCTATAAGATGTAGAATATCTTTACATACGTATAAATCCAAAATATTTTTTAAATGTATTTGAAAGTGCAATATAATACTAGAATTTATTGGAATTTTTTTGTAAAAATATTTAAGAACTCTTTTCAGATAATATAATCGAATATGTTTACTTATTAAAACACAAAAATATTTTCTTTTAAAATTAGACAGAAAAATTTTAAGTGTATATATAGATAGCTGCTATATCCTCAATATTCACATGAATATGATTAAACATAACTATATAATCTAAATAAAAAAATAACAACAACGTAAAAAATATGTATGTTCAAATTTTTACAGTTTTTTTTTGTTTCTTATATTGTAAACAACAAAATAAGTGAATTTATATATGTATCTAATGTAGTAATCCATTTTTGAATGATAAGAACAAACAACATAATCAAATATAATAGCATTTTGAAAATTAGTCTTTCCCGGAAAAATGTATTTTAAATATTCATAATTGCAATAAATGAATAAATATTGACAGAAAACTTTCCTCATTTCAATAATTTTTAAAAAGAATTTTTTTTAGAACAAAAGGGGCATTTATCATGTCCAAAAAAACAAAAAATTTATGTATTTTATGCTTTCTACGTTTTATTATTATTAAAATCTTTAAATACAGCGTTTATTAATTAAAACCTTCTATCATTAATTTCAAATTCTTATATTTTAAAACTAAAAAAATATGAATGAAAAAACAATATTCAAATTTAAACGTTAGATAACTTTTAGAAAATATTTTGTTTTCAGTCAAGATTTTTTCGAAAACGATTTATGTAAACAATCTTATAAATTTTATGTTTAAAAATTTTCTCATATTACTTTTATAAGTTTTGAAAGTCATAATAATAAAAGAATGGTTATATAGTTTGTAAATCTAAGGTTTTTCTTGTGTAATTTAATCTTATATCTTTTATTTTTAATTGTAATTATTATAAGCTGTCGATCAACACATGTATTTTTGCTTTTTTGAATATCGATTTATTGTTGAATTTTTATGTAAAGAAAGGTTTTTTTAATAATTTATATTTTTTTATAATATTAACGGAAAACTCTTGATTCTATGCGAATGATATATTGCTAAATCAATAATTTAGTCACATTTTTTGAAAAACGAATCTATTCCGCTATGATTCAATTTTTTTTCTTTCTTGCATTTGGTTTATAGTTATTTTTTTGCCAAAAACATAAGAATTTTAACTATTCTTATTTTATATACATTTTATATCGTTTAATTAGTGTTAGTTTATGAGTTTGTGATATATCAATCACAATGTTCTATTTTGAAAGTAATAAAAATAATAAGACTAGAAACGATAGTAGAAGAAATCACAATAAAAATGTATGTAGTTGTTATAGTAATTGTAATTTGAATTATCAAAAATTAAAATAATACAAATTAAACCAATATTTAATAAAGTATTTTGAATAATTAGAATTGATATTATTGTAATATTGATTAAAATTGTAATTTTATTCTTGAAATTAAAGAAAAATAGTATAGAATAAAAACCAATCTCTAATACTGCCATTTTAGAAAAATCACAAAATGTTATTTAAGACTAAAAATAAAGGAAATAAAGAAGGAGAAAATGTACAATAGTTTTTAAAAAAATAATGATGGCAAGAATGATGATGAAAATAATCGAAGTAATAGTAGTAATAGTAGTGATGAAAAAAATCACATAAATAAATTAATAATAGTTTCACTAAAACATATTTAAATCATTTTAATAATATGCTATAATTTTTTTAAAAAATGAACTTTTTTTTTCATTATAGGACAATTTTAAATTCAAAAACACCACAAATGTTGCGGAGGAGAGCAATTATTTTGAAAAAACAGAAAAAAACACAAAAATTTTTATTACATTGCAAATACAAAATAGAACATTATATTAGATATATTACAGATATATATATATATCAATATAATGCAATGATCTATCAATTACAATGAAATTCAAATCAACAATACTATTTATCCATGGCTTGAGAAACAATGCACTTTGTTTCTGAAACTAAAACAGATTTATGTGTAAAAAAAATGATTTGTTTCATTATCGATATATAAAGAAGAGTATTCTTGTATTTTCTGGAAATATAAGATTTTTTTATAAATGATATTATTTTAACTTATGTTTCGAGCAGGTATTTATTTATCTAACCAGCAAAATTGTTAAATGTACAAAAACTTATAAATATTCAAAAATAAGCCAATTGATTATATTTTGAAAGTAAAAAAGTTTAAAAACAAATTGCATTTAAAATATCTGATGGTGAATTTTTTATTTTGTTTTCGATAAAGAGATAGATTATCAGAAAAAACAGTGAAATCATATATTAACCAACATAAAATTCATTAAATTGATCCTAAAAATTACTAAAGATTAAATTTAATATTTTAAGAACGGTAAGGAAACATCCAATGGAGAGCTTAAGATTTCAGAAAAGTAAATAGAAGACTATAGAATAGATCAATATTTTTAGAGCCGAAATAATCAACAAGAAAAACTTTTTGGTGATTGAAAAAACTTAAATTGTAATAAACATTATGAAGATGCTTCCTTATTTATTCTTTTTAACTGTAGAAATTAAATTTATTTACGTTATCTTTAGATCATATTTTCTTCTTTCGATTTTGGTGGCATTACTACTTACTTCTGTTTACTTAATTCTCACAGGGTTTTTTTCTTTGTTTGAATAGAATGAACGGAAAGAACTGCCAAACACTTGCCACATTAAAACTTATTTGTTTGTCTTCTGGTATTTTTTCGCTTTTTAAGAACAAAAAACACAAATAATGTTATTCCTTTTTTATTTTCATATCTTGATTATAAGGTTTAAAGGAAATGGAACCTTTTTTTTTAAAAAAAATGTTAAGTAATATATTGATTATGTTTTAAAAATATTGAATAGCGTGTATTTTTTAAATTTATGTTGAATTAGAGGTACTGGTTTGTATTTTAATATAAGTTTTGCAGTTAAAAATTAAATATCAAATGTTAAGGTGATGATTTTCAAAATATTAAAAAAACAGAATTTATATTTTTCTTAATATTTAAACAATTTTTTTTATTATTCTGAGAAATACTTGAAAATATGGTCTGGATTATTGATCATATGCAATAGGCGAAACAAATTAAGAAGTTTTATATGGCTAAAAAAGTAAAAGAAATATAGAAAAACCGAAATTGTGATCGAATTTGAGTTTCATTTATATATAATGATTTTCTAAAATACATTATAGTGTTTAAAAGGTCGTAAACCGCTTCATTTCATGGTGTCCTGTAAAAACATTAGAAATCACGAAAAATCATTAATTTTGGTTGGATTAAAATAAAACATTCATTCAAAAACAATTCTAAAATAAATAATTATTCTTTATGAAAAATGAGATATGAAATATCTATATTTTTATTTTAAATATATCTTTTAAAATTCAAAAATAAAGATAAAATTTGGTTTCATTGCGGAAAAACTTTTATTTTGATTCATTTAAAAAGTTTCAGATTTTTTGGTCTAAAACAAGTATAATTAAATTTACTAGTAACAGACACATTGTTTTCAAAAAAAATGAAAATTAATGTTTCCATTGGAAAAATATTGAAAATATGCACTTTTATTAAATTTTAAATTATATACAATATTCAATAGATTTCAATATTTCGAATTTCTGACTAAATTTTTCTATAAAGTACAAACTATTTCATTTTATATAAATTTTATATACAAAATACACAAAAGACCAATGGGATATTCAAAAATTTCAATAACCTAAAATTTTTATATATCTGAATTTTTTAAAAACCATAAAAATCATTAAAAAAATATGTTTTACTTATAATTTTATAAATATTTTTAACAATACCAATTTTTTTAATAAATAGCAATGAATTTTTAAAACAAATGAAATAATGAAACGTATATAGTAAGAATTCGAAACTATTAAGTAAATGGGAACAGTGAAACATCCACAAGAAATAGCGAAATATGATATGATAATCTTAAAGCACAAACATCTATATAAAATTAGAGAATGAATGACTTAAAGCTTAAAGAAAATACTATATTATTAAACTAGCAGCAAAAAAATGAACAACGAAAACATAAACATGAAAATAATGCAATCAAGTTTGAAAAACACAAAAAAAGGAATTACTTTCACAGAATTCAGAGATTTCGTTCCACCGAGAGATTTTATTCTCAAAAACATTTGCAAACCATTCTTTGATCACATAAAGGGAACATATGTAAAGGTTTGTTTTTACAATGGATACGCAATTTGTAAGATTGTTGATATATTTTATGATGAGGACTATAAATACGAATATAACAAACAGCCATTTCTTACAGATGTTTACTTGAAGATACAACATGGAATTAATATTTTAAAAATACCAGTAAATATTATATCGAACTCAAAGATCACCGAAGAAGAATTTGCGAGATTGAAAATCAATGAAGACTACGATGCAATGAAAAATCATGTAGAAAGAATAAGAAAACTGTTTAATAGAGATGTAAAAAAAGAAGAAATAAAAATATATGAAAATGAGAAGAAAAAAAGTGTATATGGATTACAAAAGAAAGTTACTATTTATACCGAGAGGTTGTGGGTTAAAATATTTGAAAATGAAATAGATAGGAATTATAAGTTGGCCGATGAAATGTATGTAGTTTATAAGTATTTAGAGGAAAATTCTATTAAAATTACATCTAAAGAAATTAATCAAATTGCAAGAAAATATAATTTGAAACTTATTGATGACTTGGAAAATATTGAAATGGTAACAAAAGTTGATTATTTGTGTAAACCAGCTAAAGGAAATATTAAAATGAATTGAAAGATTTGGTATTAGATGTAAATAAAATTGTTCCATAAATTTATTTTTTTTGTTTTTAACCTAATATAATTTTTAAAATAAATATTGCAACAAAAATAAAAAAATTCAAATTATGTTTTAAATAATACTGATTATAATTACATTTAAACAAAAAACCATGATATTTCATTTATTAGATTCGCTAAAAAATTTCTTTGTGTTTTTAAAAGATGGATATAAAATAAATTCTCAAAAAATAAAGCCTTAATTGATAACAAGCTATTAAATTTCTTTTATTGTCCAACATCGAAAAAACATAATATATAGTAATAGATTTATAATAAATTAATTATGAAAGCAAATATTTGTTATAAATTTTTTAAAATTGCAAATTTTGTAGGAAGCTTTGTTGTATAAGTTATTAGAAGTATGAGCTCTCTAAATATCTATATCATTAATATTAAATTATCTGCGTAATGTTTAACGATAAAAATTGGTCCGCAATAATATTAAGAATTTTTAAATTCCCTAAGTTAATTCTGATGGATTCTAGAAATAAATCTAATAATAATTAACAGATTGAATTACAATTATCAAAGATGTCAATTTTGTTGATTTCATATTTTTAGGGGTTTTTAACAGATATTCTTCAATTCAAATTCTTTTTTTATAAAGTTTTACAACTTATTAAAGTGTTTCGTTTTTTTAAAAATGAAAGCCCATAATACTATTTTTTCCTTTTCAAAAACACATTTTTATTTTAATATCAATCCAAAAATAAACGTTTATTTCAATTGTAATTTACTTTAAAACAAAGTAAAAAATATAGCAGATCGTATATAGATAATAGATTTTTCTAGATACTGCAATTTTATGCCAAAAATAATTTCAAATTTTATTACATTTTCAAATATATTTTCAGAATTTAGTTCTAAACGCTTTTTGACATTTTTTTTGGGATGAAAAAAAATAATATTATTTTAGTTTGATGAGAATATAAAACATACATTAAAATGGTTTAAATGTAACATTTGTGAGTGTAAATTCTTTTAATACAATTTCAAAGATAATAAATGTTTACATCTAGGCATTTTACATCAACGGAGCACAAACGCGGAAAAATGTTACATAACGAACATATAAATATTTTTTCCATTATCAGGATAATTTAATTAAAAAAAATTATCAAAATTTAAAGAATAATTAGAAAGCGTGTCTTCCGTTAAAGCATCCAGAAATAACTTTATCCCTTTGACATGCTCAACATCATCTGCGCTAAAAATAAAAACCGTGGATTGATAAAAAATAAAAAAAAATATGATGCACAATAGATAAGAAAATGAAGATGAGGTAAAATTTATAAAGAAAATATTAAAAAAAATTGATAATAGTAGGATAATAGTTGTATAAATTAGAATAAAAAAAAACTAGTGCTTAATTAAACAAATACATTTGATAAGTTTATGTTTTTAAAAGTTTTTTGTATGAACACAAATGTTTTTGTTTTTTTAGAGTTTATAAATCTCTATACCTGATGTCTCAGGTTTCTTTCAATAGTTATTTAGCACATTGGGTTAGTTTATCGTAGCTGCCCACCTGCTTGCCCGACTTTTTACTGTTTTAGAATCAGAGATATTAAAAGACGTTTTAAGTTTTATTTATTTTAATTACTAGTTCTATTAAGACTTTTTTGTCATCATCAGTGACCAATAATTTTCATTTAAATTTTAACACCAAGATCTTATCTTGATTCCATAGCTAAATAAATTATCAATAAAAAATTATTTGATCAAAATCGAAATAAAAATTTACAATTGTTATTATTATTTATGATAATGCACTATAAATTAAACTAGCCAGTATTTATCACTCAAGAACACTGCAACCAAAACATTGTTTTTTATCTTTCTTTTGGAGAAAAAATCTTATATTTGTTTAATAAAAAATTCCCAATAATTAATTAATCAATGAATATAGAATAAAAAATAAGTTTCATACCCTTTTTATCGGAATATATACATATGCTTATATATTGAGGCAATAATATTGCAGAATATTGTGCAGATATAACAGTCTAAAATACGGAAATATTCCTTTCTACATTTTATGTGGTTAATTTTTCGATTACAGGTTGTCTTTTAGTATAGAAGCTAGATAATATCACTAGAATTTTCTTCTGCATACATAAAGTCGTATTTTTTTAAAAAATTTATTTTTGTTGCAATTCTTCTTGTTCGATAAAAATTTAATTTTTCAGATTTTTTCTTCTTGAAACGATTTTCTTGTAATTGTTATTTTAAAATTATATTTATGATTCTTAAAAATACTACCAGATTAATCAAATAATTTGGTTTTATAAAATATATAAAACATATCATAAACAATTAAAAAACATATAAATTATTGTTATAACAATATATGTGATATCTAAATTTGATTTATATTATATTTTAGCATAATTGATTTTGTAAACACATTTCACAACATTATTGGTTATTTGCTAATTTGATGCAAATTTAGTCTATAAACCACATCTCCTTATAAAATTTTAGTTTTCATAGAAAATTACATCATTTTAAATTTTACAATGAAAATATATGTCCCGCACAATAGACTTAGAACATTTATATCGATTCTGGCAATGTACGATCTTTTATGAAAACCCAATTTAATTAAGCTGTCTTTTGTGTAATCGTTTTCTTTATCAAAAATATACCTCTTTTCATAATAAATTTGCTTGATTAATTTAATCATATATCCATGTAATTACAATGTTTTTAGTCGTTCTAGATAAAATTTGTGCTAACAGAATGTAAATCAGATTTATTGTACACATAATATAATTGTAAATATCAAAAGTCTATCATCGATTTAAAAAAATTCTATCAATAAATTTCACAAAATGCATATATTGCGAGCTTCATGACATAAATTTAGAAAAATTATAAAAATTATAGATAGAAATCGCGAAATCAAACACATATTTTTTTTAAAAAAAATATTTTTGCAATTTTTTTCAATACACTTATTTTTTATATAAAAAAAGTTTATTTATTCTTGCTATCTATAACCATAATATGAGATAGTTGATATTATCAAGAAAACATAAGAAGACAGGAATATGAATAGAAAAAATTTAAATTATATCGTACGTGTTATAAACACATTTTTGGTAGTACAAAAATAGTAATAACACCAATATCATTAGTGATAGTGGCAATCCAAGTCGTATTTTTTTTTTAAAAAAAAACAAAAACCATATAAATTAAATTAAGCTTTAAAAAACCATTTATTTGTATGTTTTTTGTAAATTTAACGAATTTCTCCTTTATATTTTAGAAAAAAAATCATAGGAATAATTAATTAATGTCCACGAATACCAGATGCTATTTTTGGTATCCTATGTCTGTTTCTCTTTTTTTACCTCTACCACCATTATATGCTTCAATGCATTAAATTAATCATTGAAATAATTAATTTTCTTTCGAGATGTTTTTTTGAGCAATCTGATTGGCTCGTGTCAAATGATTGCAAAACTCTATTTATTTCAGCTCTTTATTTTGAAGAAACACCATTTGTTATGCTAATTTAAGATTTATAATTAAATAGTGTATAGTGTATGCCATAGTGTATATGTAAAAAATTTGAAATTAGTTAGAATAGTAGAATATTATCAATGTTCTTTTTTCGCATGTAACAGTAAATTTGCAATTCAAATTGTTTTCCACAAAAAAATTTATTCTTACGCTCAAATCCAAAAGAAAAATATTAAAAATTGTGGAACACAAGAGCAAGCATAATTTAGCTTAAGACATAATTTTATTGATTTGAGAAGTGAAAAAAACTTCAACTTATTATACAAGTTAACACATGTTTTTAAATATAAAATTTTTTGAACTTCACATTTGAGATTTCTAGAAAAATTTTTCCCATTCGGGTTAATACACAAGAAGAACTTGCTGCCTACCAAAATTACTGATATTTGTAACCAAACCTATATTATAATCCTTGGAAAAGCTTATTGTTAAATTAAAAAGCTACTCTATAGTTTCAAATTGGCACGACTTACCTTTCATGCACAAATTCATACATTTAATAACCATTCTTCAGTTTGTATTTAACAATATTTTACAATTTATCAAAAAATTTATATTCGTTATTCACATGAAATTGTTATTCTGATCGATTAAAATTATATTCGTTTTTGTTCTTTTTGTAAACCTGATTAAATTTGGGAAACAATTTTTCTCTACGATTACTTATTAAAAACGAAGAAAATAATTGTTTTATTTCACTGTATAGTATCTTTAAATTACTATTTTCATGTCTTTGAATAATATAGAAGGCCCTCTAAAAAAACACCTAAATTATGAGGCATATCTTTCTATACACTTTTATCTTTCATAACAATAAAAAATATTTTTAAATATTTTCTGTCGAAAAAAACTTCATAAATGTAAATAATCAAATTGAATAAATAGTTTTTCTTTTATCCAAATCTTCTGATCAATAAGAAACATTTTTTCCTTGCTTTTTTTAAAATAATTTTCTGTCTATGTTGGACTGATTCTGTATCACCCTTCCTATCTTAACATTGTAACTGTTCTGATTGAACTATTTAGATTGCCCTATGCAATTGTTAATTGTAATTTTGCACAAATCAACTTAAAATATCTATATTTACATATTATTATTTTCAATAATCATTTTCAATTGTTCTAATCGCAAGTTCTGTAAAGTAGCGGCTCTACATTCATACAGTCTTATGAATATATGTTTTATAGTATTGGTTTTGACCCAATTAGCAATTTTCTTAAATGCAAATTCTAATCATTTATCGGAAACCGTAGTATAAAAGTAGGAATTCAATTGTAACATCATTCTAATATTCTCGTGTTTTTATACTATTGATGCTGGCATTCATTTTTGATTTTTTTTGAAAAATAGACATTAAAAATGATTCCTAGACATTAGAACTAAAATTCTATTTAATCAATACCGATCTAATAAATGAAAGATATATTTTACAGGTATACAGCATTATGAATATTTCTTATCAAATCTAGTTTAATAAAATGTTTATAGAAAATTTTCTTGTTATTATTTTCATTTAATTATGTTAAATTATTTTTATTTCATTTAATGCATATATATTTTACGAAGAATTTTTAGAATTATTTTTTCAACAGCATAATCTTTTTTATGTGTTTCTACTCAACTTAAAGTAAAAGGTTCTAGTATTCGTGGTACTGATGTATAAATTACATCAAAAAATATACAGTTGAATCTTTCAACCATCTAGAAACACGTTCAGGTCTAATAAATTTTTTTTAGCTTTTTTAAACTGTTTGTCTTTGGTAGATTTAAATTTGTTACATAACTACCTAAATTCGAATTTTTACCAATATGCGCAAAAACTATACACACTGTAGTTGAATAATTCATTTAAACTTCTTTTATTATCTTAAAGTATTTAAAAAAGACTTTTTCCTTAAAACAAAATCTCACCTAACCCACCATTTCATACGTTGGTTCTAACAGAAAATCTTATACCCAACTTTATTTTATCATGATTAATTTTTTCCTTAAAAACCATAAATATCGCTATTTCAGTTTTTATTTTCTACTAGAAAATTCTACTGTATCTTTTCGTATAAAGTTTAAATTGAAATGATAGCTGTTTAATAAATCTTCTGTCGTTATTCTAAAGACCTATAAACGTTTTAAATATCTTGGTATATTAAGGTTTCTATAAACAATTTTACCTTGAGTTCTATTTATTAAGGTTTTGTTTTACCTTTACCGATACGATAGATCAAAAATTGAATTATATTCCTTTTAAATCATTTTTTTAAAATTTTTCGCATAGATCAAATTCCTTTAATCCATTTATTATTTTTATAAATTTTCAATGTGTTCGAGCTCTGATCTATAGAAAATCAATATGTAAAAAACTTAAGAGTGATAAAACTATCAAAACTAAATTAAAGTGATTGCCTTGTGCCATACAGAAGCATTGTTATAATTTATTTGTGGTATTTTCTTAAACATACATATGAATTTAATAACCATAAAAAGTTATTTTTTTGCGATCTTGTATTTCGATTCGCACATGAAAGATCTCATATATTATATTTATCAAGCTAAAATACCTTTTTTCATATAATATACTTATGTTTTTTTTAATTTTTTAATAATAAATATAATTGGTCAAAAAGCTCATTCAATTTTTTTACAAATACAATGCAGCTGTTTTCTATTGTTCTTGGTGCATAAATTGTCGGATAGCATCTTAAAGATGCACTTTTTGCAATAATATCTCTAACGTCCAAATATTGAATTAGTTGTTAAAATATATTTCAAAATAAGATTTTTTATTCGATCAGCTTAAACTTTTGCCTACGTGAATATCATGATATCTTACAATTGATATATTTTGGCTCTTTTTTATTGAGTCAAAAAAAATGCAACACTAGGTCCTTTAAGAGATATTACTATAATTTTAAACACTATAAAGGTATAGCCTTCGTATATTATTTCCGAAACGAAACTTATTTATTCTTTCATTGAATTTAATACCAAAAATTGTCTGTCTTTACTATTTATCTAGAATTAATATTAAATTGGTAACAGAACGGATTTTCCCTTTAAGAATAAAATAATTTATTTTTCTTTAAAAAAATTATATCAAAAAAATATGACTAGCTGTTTTGTAAAATAATTAAACAACCTTTCACCTAAAAATCTATTTTCATCTATATACATTATCATTCAAAACATTCATAGCGTATAAATATTTCTATATTATAATGAAAGTATTAAAAAGTACCTAAAAATAGTATTTTTTGTTTATTATTAAATTTCTTTAATATTTGTATTTTATTTTAAAAATTTCTTTATAAAGAAATTTCTCAAATAAGCATGTTTCAAACAGAGATGTAATTTCTAGTGATAACCAGCTTCCTAAATTATCATATATATGTATGCTTTGTGTTAATTTCTTTGATACTTCCAAAAAAAACTTAGAAAAAGAACCTCAGCTCACGAGAAACTTTTATAGATCTAAACTTTTGAGTAAACTTTTATTCTCCATATTTTTATATATTTTTAATCATCTAAACACTTGAAGAAACTAGAATAATTGGTTTCAATATTTTCTTTAGTACAAAAATCAATTGCCTTGTTTTTCCAGCCTCCCTATTTTCAGAAGACTTTAAACATTTTTTTTGCAAAATTACTCTTTAAAACATTAATATCCACTCATAGAAACTCTGGTCAGTGTCTCTCAATCAGCTAACAGTTATACAGTCGACACAAAAGTAAAACTTCCAACGAATACAGATTTATAATCACTTTTTATTATTTAAAACAACGCAAATTTCAATATATATTTTTTTATATTAAAGAGAATTCATTTATAAAGGTCTTTTTTCTATATGAAGATTTACATAAAAAGCTACTGTCTGAGCACAATTCATTGTAAAATATATATTTTCACCATTTTAAAGGTTACTTAACAATTTTATATTTTTGTACGTTTAGGGCATTAAATACTTTATGCATATTAAAAACTTTTTCAGCCAATCAGCTTTTATCCAATAATATTGAAACATGCTTAAAAAATTTTTTGGTTTATCTCGAATGTTTATTGAATTTGTGTTTTAGCCATACGAAATTGCAAGAATACATTTATTCTATCGAAAAATATAATAAATATGATATAAAAAATTATTTAGATCTCTTTTTTTAAAAAACAGATAAATCAAGATTTTCACTGTTTTCTGTTACCTGTGCTAGCTTTACCGATTTCAAGATATTTCATATTTTGCAACAAAAATCAAAAGCATCTATACTTATTCTAGATACATTGAATTTTTTTTTAAACATTCTCATAATTTTTTGCGAGTATTTAACTATTTTATTGAAAATAAATATACACAAAACATATATATATATAGTTTATCTTGTCGACAAAAATCAACAAGCGCTTTTTAAAATTGTATTGAATCTAAAAATTCATCAATTACCATAAATATCAAAAAGACAAAAGTGTTATAGACATAAGTTTTTGACGTTTAAAATTATGAAAAATCATTTACAAAACAATAAAAAAAGATTAATATTGACACAAAGAAATATCTCATGTGACTATTACACGTATTCAAATTTTCTAAAAGAAGAATTTAGTATTTCTACCTATTCATTACTAAATTTCAACTGATTACTTTTGTTTTTTAAATATTATTATCAATATAAATTAAAATGTTATATATATATTTTTTAAATTTTTCATACTAAACAAAAAAGAATATGCAACTTTTCCCGGTTTAGATATTCTTTAAATACAAATATCTGTATATTCATGTTATAAATTACAACGTTATTATATTATTTTTGAAATACAAAAAAATTCATAGTGATCTATATGTAAAAAAACATTTTTTTCCATAGTTTTATTTTTCAACTTCATGAAATGTAACTTCTTCTTTTTAAAGCTGAAAGATATTACAAAAAATTTAAATTATGAAAAAATTGCTCATCATAAAATGATAAAAAAATATTTTCGAAAAAATTGATTTAAAATATATATGTTTCTATCTGTAAAACAAAAACAAGTTTTCTATTTATAATTGTAAAATGCTATATATGAGCGTTTTTATAACCATTATAATCAAATAATTTTTTTTCTACTAAAACAACACTAAGTAAATTTGTTATATATTTTAGTAGAATATAGCTTTTTTAATACAGTTATCTACATAAGCTCTACAAAAATTTTCCTATTTGTTTTTTGCACATGAAAATAACAATTTATTATTAATCTGCCAAAAACAAAAACCTGCAGTTTTTTGAAATTTTAATCCGCAAGAATTAAAAAAAAAATAAATTTATATGTTATACATAAATTTTCTTTTCACCTGTGTGTATCATTGGAATAATAATGATGCAACTTTTGAAAGTCAATATTTTATAATAAAAAAGGAGTATTATATATTAATGAATTAAAAATAACGTTTTATAATAAACGTATCATATGTTTTAATTGTTTTGTCTTGAAAAAAAAATTATAAAAAATTTTTTATAATCTTTTGTAAAAGAATGAATGATGATCAAATTGATAGGCGATTCACAATTTAAAGCGTATGAAAAATTAGATTATGTGGAAAAAAAGAAAAAAGAATTTTTCAAAACAAATTTAACCTTCGCCTACCAACATTTACGATAGCTAAATTCTATAAAAAGCAATTATTCTTTTAATTTTTACAAATACAAATGCAAAAAAATATTGAAAATTTATATTATATAAAATTTGTTTTTTAGTTTTTGTAATATAAAAAAATCGGTTCTATATACTAACTAAAAATTCTTGCGAAGTTTCTTGTTTATTGTTTTTTTTGTGTAAAAAACATATAAAGAACCACTTGAGAATAGTAACGATAGAATCAAATAATTTATTGAAACATATTAGATAAAACATGATTTTCTAAATTTATTTATGATTTTTAAAAGTTCAGAAATAATCTAAAACACATTCATAATGGGACTTTATGTTTTTATTAAAAGTTTTTTCTTTTATTGAGGAATTTATTTAGAAAAAAGATTATTCTAGCGCATTTAATATAGATAGATAGTATTTTATAATTTTCATACGCTTTCACTGTGAGATTCTAATTTAATTATAGATAAATTGAAGTAGCATAAAAAAGAAATGTAAAAAAATATAAACATCCAATATTAATATACAAAATTCATTTCAATTTTGAAAAACCTCTTTTTTGTTTGTTTTACAGCCCCTCTTCCCCAATGTAAATTTTACAACTAAGCTCTTAGAAAAAATATTTTTCCCCCAAGAAAATATTGCATTTAATTGAAGCATTATTCATTTTACTCCGAATAAAAAAATATAATCACCATTTTAGCATTTTAAATTACATTTTTCGCGTTAACAAAATAGTATGGTCCAATCCAAACAATTAGCGTATTAGATACTGTGAAACAAGTCAACCACCTGATTTGAGAATTTTTTTCTGAAAGAAAGTGTCTTTAAAAGATAATTGGTAGATCATAAAAAATAGTTAGAATCTAACAAGTAACAATAAAGTCGATTAAAAGGTAAATATTTTAACGATTTATTTTACTTGCTTTTTTAGATAAATTTTTTACTTATCATATAATTCTTTTGCTGTACTATTCGTTTTATTTTTTTTTATGTTTTTATCTTTCTTTATCTTCTTAGAAAAGTCGGGGTTTTAGCTTTTACCATTTTTTGTACTCATTTATCTAGATTTATGATCTCTGTGTATTTTAGACCGCAAAATCTACCATAGAACATACAATCACAATTTTTACATTCGAATCTTTTTGGTTTGTGATCGTTACGACCGTCGCAGATACTACTACACTCGTTATGGTTGCATTTATTTCTAAAAGGGAAATACATTTTTGCAATATCATTGTTATATTCATTTATTTCTTATATCGAAAATCGTTGCATTCTAATAATAATATTTTCATAGTTAAATTATGATTTTATATATTTATATTAATGAAGTAAGATTAAGCAAGTTATTTTTCTATAGATGTTTTTTCGAGTTCTGTTTTAAAAAATACTATTTTTCTTAAATTGATAGTATATTTCCTTTAATGCAATTTATGAAATAAAAAATTTACTAATTTGCATACGCCTTAGCAAACAGATACACTAGAAATTTTATTCTGAAAAACATTAAAAATGTTTAAATGTGGATATAGTGTTTGAAAAACAGTTAAAAATATAAATTTAGAAAATTTAAGTATAGTGTTGGTGTTGAATACACGGGGTATTCTTCTCGGTATACCGACATTCCCATAATATAATTATTTTTTTAGAAAAAACAATTAACTCATCGATTTTTTATTTATAAAGCTACTTAAGGCCTATAGTGATTTGTTATAAGCGATCACATGTTAGATCAAAACAGATTAAGAAACTAATCACCCTAAAAATCACCAAATTTATAGATGTCTTGTACCAAAACAAATTACAGTTACAAGTTTTTGATCAAAATTTTTAAACTATCAAATAATTCAAAAGTAATATTTTAAAATATCTCATGATATTGCAAACCACACATATAAAAGTTTTACGTTCAAATGATGGATTAAAATCGCCAACTATGGGATTAAAATTTCCAAAAAAAATCCCATATAGTATAAAATAAACTGTACTTTATTATTTAAACCAAAAAAATGTTTGCTTGTAGCAAAAAAACAAGCAAAATAGAAAATTGTATAAAATGATGTTTAAAACACACAATTAATTATATAAAATTTTTTATTTTGAGAAATTAATTTTGCTTTGTATGCCATATTAACATATTTTAATCTTTAAGAATATATTAAAAATAATTTTAAGGTTATTTTATATAGTTTCAAATAAAAAACGTTTTTTTTTAAAACAAAACTTTCCCTCAAATCATAATTAAAAGAAAAAATATTATAACTATGGTAATTCTGGTATATCGAATTTACGAGTTTTGTTTTCCAACGTTCAAGATTCACAACCTATTCAAAGTAAAGAAAAAAATTATAAAAATCAAGGCTGCTTTAAGTAAAATTTTTTTGAAAAAAATCAATATTAGTTTGTGTTTAAATTAATAAAAAATTTTTATCATGAAAGTTTTTTTTGGTTGCCTACTTTTATTTTATTTAAACCCATAAACAAATAATATAAAAAATAAAATTATAAATAATATTCAATTATATTTATAATTTCTATAAAAAATTACCTGAAACTTCCTAAATTCTTCGCTATAAAACGTTTTTAGTATTATATTGCGCCACAAATTGATAAGCTTGCAATAATTTAAATTTTGAAAACAATAAACGAATGCTTAAAATTGTAAATAGAAAATAAAATCATGTTTTATATATGCTTTTTCTGAAAAATTATTTTTTTACTACTAATTATTTTTATTAGCCATGTTGTTTATTGTATTTTCTTATAAATAAAATACATGGTTTATTAAATCATTTGATTTTTAACGTGAATTTAAGAGTATCAAAAAAGTTCTGTATTCAAAGAATTGATAGACAAGACTTTGAAAGTTTACTAAATTCCCATTTTTTTCTTCCATCAACCACAATTCATTATCTCTAAAAGGCATTTGTCGATCCAAAGATTTGATATTAATTTTTTCCAAAATAGAAATTTCAACATATATTTGGTTTTAAATTCAAATCTAATCATTACATTATTTAATTCCAAAAATGAAATACTAGGAATTGATAAATCAAATTTATTTGTTTACAAAAATCACCAAATTTTCTGATTTGCTAAATTTGACACACATCAAATATCAAATATGTTTGGTATACAATATACAGCACACAAAAAGATTGGTTTTTTTTCCAACAAGTGAGACTTTCATAAAAAAATCTTTGTATTTTTCGTGGTTTAGAAGATATTTTCTTGCGTAGCAAAGGCAAAGAATAAAAATTTGAAAAAGAAAATGAAAATGAAAATCGCGATTTTTTTAAGTAAAATTTTTAAAAGCATTTTGTTTTTTTTTTTGACTTGATAAGAGCCATTTTTTTTGTAATCGCATTAATACAATAGAAAATAGTGTGTTAATTTTTAAATAAAATTTTTATAGCTGTTTCATAGTTTATTTTTAATATTAAATGAAAAAAATACAAACAAATTTTTGATGTTTAAATAAATGTTTTAAGCGGTATAATTCAATAAAGTTAAATGAAAGAAATAAATTTAATTACATAGATAAATATGTTTTTTTTTCAAATTACCAAAAAATATTTCAATTTTTCGTCTATATTCACTTCAAAAGCAATAAAATTGTGTTTAATTACGTTGCATCCACTCGGTATTTTGTTATGACTAGAATAATACTCTAAATATTTTTGTTATAAGTATTAATATTATGTTTGAAAGAAAAGAAAAAATATTTTTACTCGTTATTTTTGTTTTTTAATAATAAATATAAACTATTCTAAATTTTTAACATTACATATTTTTCAACTTTTTTCTTTTTTTTACGATTGGCAAATTTTGATAAACCGAAGACACATTCTATTTTCGGAAAACTAAATTTTATAAACATAATAAATTCGTATTTAATTAGAAATTGAAATACAAAATCACATATTTCACCAAACTCTAATTATACATATTTGCTATATAAAAAAAGAATATTTTTTACTAATTTTTTTTTATATTTTGATGCACCACGAATTTATATAATTGTTTTTAGATTTTTTTTTATTAATATATGAAAAAATTATAAATACTTATTACAACTATGACAGAATTTTATTGTGTTTTTTTGCTAGAACTTATTCGTGATTCGAATATCCAAATAAAATAAAAATACTGACACCATAAATGAATTTTAAAAAGCACGAAAAAACACAAAAATATATGTAAAATGAATAGTTTTATTTATAATTAATAATCGATTATCGAATGGCTTTTACATATAAAAATTATTTATCCTATGATGAGGTATTTTTCCT
>AFBI03000071.1:174376-208808 GCA_000230595.3 Edhazardia aedis USNM 41457
TCCGAAAACATAAACATTCTTGCTCATAATATCTTATGGTATCGCGGCGCATTGTGATTTTATTAACAATGTGAACCAATAATATTTGTCATAGAATGTTTATAGATCGCTTCTTTCACAAAAATTAGTTCTTAGAATGTGAAATTTGTGTGATTTTTTGTTAAATTTACACGAACAAAATTTACTTTACTTACCTTATAAAGATAAAACTTTTTTTTTGACTGATTTTCGAAGACATATATTGTTTGAGTATTAGACTTTCATGTGTATTAATTAAATTAAAGCATATTTTTTGTAATGCGATAATATTTTTAATTATTAAACTTATAAAAAATTGAAAATGTATTAAAATTTTTCTTAAAATTTTATGTTCATTTTAACATCAAATAATTTTTGCTCTATATTAAACAATCAAATTCTACATGTATTTTTTTGAAACGCATTCTTTTTTTAGATTTAATAATTTAAATTAGAAGTTAAATATGGTGCTAATGTATGAAAATTTGATTTTATCTATTTCAATAAATGCAATTTTAGAACTTAATAATATCTAAAATAAATTATAACATTTTTTTATATATTTATAACCTAAAGTAACTAATAATGTTAAATAATTTAAAGCTATCTATTACGTATATGATAAATGTTTATTTATTATACAAAACAATCCTGATATTTATTTTATTTCTTACACTTCAAAAAATTTCAGTCTAATGAGCAAAATAGAAATTCTTATACAATTTAAAAATGAAAAATTCTTTAGAATTTGGTTTTCGAGAAGGTTTTTATTTAAGAATTAGATGTTTCTTAAAGTAGCTTACAGCTAGTAAAAAATGACTTAGTTTAAGCCAAAAATGTTCAAATGTGTATTTCATTCACAGAATTGTTACTTATTATATTTATTTATAAAATAATATACTTAATTGATGAAAATTTTGCATTTGGCTGATATTTTAAATTTTTGGTGTTTAGTTAAAATTACAAATAAATAAATTTAATAGAATTGACTAGCTTTTAAAAAATGTATCAGTGTATTAAATTTTGCAATATATAAATGTTTCAATTGCATTGCTAAAAATGTTTATACTAATTTTTTCGAAGGAAGCGTAATCCTTTTTGATTTATAACAGATAAAAACCTTCAAGATATTAATAAAAGACATAATGATCCAAATACTTATTCTAAAAAATTATTATGAATGAAAAAAAAATATCAAAAATTTCAATTTCATCTGTTTTTTAACTTCAATTTTGTCCTTAAGAATTATTTACAAAAATACATTACATCTCACATTTTTTAAAAAATGCAACAATAAATTTATATTTTATCGATTTTAAAAAATCTAATAGGTTTAGTAATCAAATATAAATATAATATACCCCAAATAAAAGACCTTTTTTGTAATATATTGATTACACTACAATTAGTTTTTGTTATTTGAATTTTTTTGCTAAAAAATACACTTTACAATTAATAAAAAGATACTAATATCGTAAGCTTTGTTGATATAATTTTTATACTTTTAAAAAATGTTGTATCATTCGAAAACTGTTTGCTTTTTTGTTTAAATACTTTTTGTGTCCAATATTCGTTTACTGATTAAATTTACTTCATCTGCAAATAATAAGATTTAGTTTGATATATATGCCTTTCAAATGCAAAATTTTAAGTATATGTAATTTAAAATATGCACAATCAAAACGTTAAAATTTTTAAAATCAGAATGTTTATATGATTTGATCAAATTAAACCTTTCTAATTTATTAAAGATAGTAAATTGTTATTAATATGGGACACCTAGCGTATGACCTTGACAGAGAAGGACCTACACTATTTGAATCGTAAATAAAAACAAACAAGAAATATTAGTATGGATTTTAAAAGTTTTTTATAAATATAGATAATATGAAAATAATATGATTTATTTCTTGATATGTTTTTAACATTAGTTATATGCACAAAATAAATTTCAACTGATATTAAAAAATAGCAGGAATCAATCACAATTTTGCTTGTTTTAATACTAAAAATTAATTTTACTGAAAATGTTGTATAACATACAATATTTTGAAATTAGCTAAATTAGCATATTAAATAGTTAAAACGAGAAAATCTTGATTTCGCGTTTTTTGAAAAGAAATTATAGCGTTAAATTTTTTAGTGAAATGAGAATTGTAACGAAAATTCAGGTAGTAATAATATTAAAAAAATGTGTAAATCATTATTGGATACTAGCAGATTGATTGATAAAGGTATAAATATATGCATGAAAAGTAATGATTCCAAAAAAGAATAAAAATAAATAAAGATTCCAAATGACTAAGTTACTTTTCCGAGTAATAAAATAAATGTTATACATATCAAAAAGACAGCAGTTAGTAATTTAGACAGTTTTAATTCGTGATGAAATACATTAAACATTAATGAATATCATTATATTTGAAATTGATATTTTAAGATATTTTAGAATTCCAAAATATATGAAAAAAATAATAATAACATGATTGCATAATTTCATTTAATAATTTCAAAAAATTTTACAATTTTTTAAATTATTGTTTTTTATAATAAATGCGATTTTTCTTGATTATTTGTGCAGGAAGCGCTAAAAATACCTTTGCGTCCAAAATAGTTCTCAAGAAGAGATAGACAAGTATTTTGGTTATATCGATATAAATTGGAATTCTTATAAAATTTATTATTAGTATTAAAATCAAAATTATAATTGTTATTCATTTTTATATTTATTTTTCTTAATGCTGCTTTTATAGATGAAGCATAACTAATTTAAAACATTTACCTTTTTAGTAGTTTTCTAGATTTGAGATAAGCAATCATTACACATTTCTAAAAATGTCAAAACCAATTAATCTCTTATCTATTGAAAACCTAAAATGGTAAATGTGAAAAAAAAACTAATTATTTTTGTTGCTAATGCAACAATTTGTTTTCATTTTACCACATTTTTTACAAATGATTACAATTTTAAAGTCTCTTTTAAAATATATTTAGCGCAATATGTTTTCAGTTTGAATGTGTGCAATAAAAATTAGTTTTTATACATAAAATAAAGAGTCTGCTCGAATATATTAGTATCTCGATATTTTGTCATTTTACCTTTTTGCACATTTGCTAAACCTAATAAATAAAAAAAATTCTATTTTAGTACCAAAAATTGAGAAAATAAAACATTTTCAATTCAACAGTGGAAAACAAAACAAAGAATCGAGCATAAAACTATATCATCTGTTTATTTAATTATAAAAAATACATTTTCATATATACAACCATAAACGTAATTTATCTATGAATTAATGTAATATAAGTCAAATTAAAGAAATGATGTTGCAGTAATATAGATTTATTTTTTCTATTTTTTATGCTTATTCGAAATAATTCCATTTTAATAATTATAATTCGCTATGATTCTTAATTTTGAGTAAATTATTTACCACATCCTTCAACTAAATTTTGTTTCTGGTAGCTTTAAATCAAAATTTCGTTGTAGAAAACATACAACATAAATATTGATAGTGATTTATATAAAAATATACAGATTTTTGTTTTGTACAAAAATAAACAGAAACCATATAATACTTATATTTTCTCAAACTATAATAGCTTTTGTGATCTTAAGAAAATTCTTTAATAAATAGAAAACAATTTTGAATGAAGTTTTCATGATTTTAAAATGAATAAATATAATGCAAAAGTATATTTTATAAAAAAAGCTTTTGTATAATTTTATTCTTTAAATTTTCGAGTATAAGCTAATCTTTCAATTTACTACAAAATATATTATTCGAATACATTTGAATGTTTTATTGTTATAATACTGTATTTATTGTTCGATTGTGTTAGTTTAGGATTTTTTTACTAAATAGATGTTTTAACAATCTAATGATTGCTTAAGACATTGCAACATACATTTTTTTGTTTTGCTTGTACAAATTTGATTCTATCGTTAAACTATCTATGGTTTTTGTATAAATATATCTACAATTTTTGCTAAAATAGAAATAAATGATAGATTAGTTAAGTTGAAAATATATACTTGTTTTTGGTTTGTTCCGCAGCGGCTGGCTCTGCCATGCTGGAGACGCACTGGTTAGTAGAGCTAAACCCACAAAAACTTAAAAGATCATTATTCGCCATTGGTATAAATTTATTTAAATTATTTGTATTAAAGGAAAAATATGGTATTATAATAAATTATTAAGAATCATCCTTAAAGCAGATTCAACATGAAATGGGATTAATTACTCAATAGAAGCAAAATTACACTTGAATCTCTTGTTGGCATAAGCTTCTGTGGATATCCTTACAATTTGAAACACAAAATAGCAACTAAAACCGTAAAAAACGTCTATTTAAATCATACTTTAAAAAATCTCTATATTAAATTTGATATTTTTTAGCCTTTCAGCAAATTTCAGTATAAATTTATCATTTTACTCGAGCGTAAGTTGTTTAAAGAAAATATATGTGTTAAAATATGGTTATTTTTAACATACCATCATTTCAATTTCTAAAATATAGAAATTAAAAACCAATGAGATATTAGATTTTTGAATAGATTATGATGTTTAGTAAAATTCTCGAAAAGACTTTGCATCTTTTTGTGGTTCTTTTTGTACAAATTTTTTTTTATGCACAGGGTTTTAAATCAAAGTAACATTATATTTTATAATTTGTAAAGTAAATACAATTTTATAATGCTATAATAAATTGTAAAGATTAAAGGTTAGCAAAGAACCAAAGTGGTATTTAACAGACATTTGCACGACATTAACATCTTGTCGTGGCCTATAAAGTTTAAAGTTTATAAATTTTGTAAACTATAAAGAACTCTAAGTAATTAAAAAATTATTACCACTGAAAATTTACAGTTATCGTATTGATTTTGCTTTTAGGAAGTAAATATAATGATATCCTTCTCCCATATCAGTACGTTGAAAATGATATAACAGGCAATAAAACAGGTGCTATATACCCATAATGTCACAGGGCTATATAAAAATTATATTTTTTAGTATTCGGTATACATTATTCTATTTTCTGGCTAAATACTACTAAATCATCAGTATGTTATAGCCATAACACAGGAAACACAAGGAAAATACCTATACTAATATACGAATACTGATGTTTTTTTGTATGAAATATAGCCCTTTTCTATACTTTTTCGCCTTGAAAAATATTTATTACTGCTATTTTTCGTTCTTCTCTTTTTTACTTTCCTCATGGTTTAACTTTATAAAAAATTAATAGATAAGATAGCCAAGTTTGTCTTGAATATTTCCCTTTTTTTAACAATAAAACCGTTATAAATATTCTATAATCTTTATGCTATAATATAATCATTGTTTATACAATAAATTTTAGGTATGATATATTTTAAAATATGAGCATTTTTATGTGTAATTAAATTTAACAAGAAAGGTCTTTAAATGCTAAATTTTAATATTTAACAAAATATCACATAATGAAGAATATATTAATGTTTAAATATAAATGAATATACAGATAAAACCTTTTCATAATGTTATGTTGAATTAAGTTTTAACAAATTAATTATTATGAATGATTTTATAGAAGGTTTATACACAAATAGATAACTGTCCAAGAATCATTATAAAATTTAGAATTATTATACATAAACAAATATATTCTAATTAATATAATAAGTATGAAATATATGATAATAAATAATTTGGTTGTTTTTATTCTAAAATATTGTCACAAAATGCTGATTTTACTGATATTCTAATTTAACCAGTTGCATAAAGTCCAATATAAAAAGATAAATGACAATATATGTTATTTTTTAAAAAAATCAACATATTATATACTTTTCGATACTTAAATCTTACATGAAATATAATTAATAGATTTTTGACAGGTGAAATTGCATATATTTCACTATAATTAGCGAGATTTTAATCATCACGTTTTAAATTATTGATTTTATTCGTTACAGAATATATAAAAGTGTATTACATTTATATAAAAATAAAGAAAAAAGAAAAATCTGTATTATATTATAAAAAACCCAAATCAAACTTTTTATAATCAATGAGCTTTCAATGTTCGACTAATTTTTTCGAAGTATATAAAAAATAAAAGCCTGAATTTTTGGCACTTGCACATATACGCACCAAAAAATGTTTCAATACACTTAAAAAACGTTCGATAAATTTCAAGGTAAAAATTTATGGGTTTTTTTGATTGATTGATCGATTGTTTTTTTTATTAGTCGTTGTCTGTATTCGATTCTTCATTATTATAATTTTTAAAAATTCTTAAAAAAAAAGAAAAAACCCTTTTTATGAATGAATAAATGTAAATATTTTTACATCTAAGTATCTTGATTTATTATTTTTTTTAATGAAGACCGTTTTTTTCAAGGAATTCTCTACATACAATTTACAGGTTTTATAAAAGTAAAATGCCACAAAACATCATATAAATGATCTTTTGACCTTATTATTTTACCGAACTTTTTTTTACTTTTCTAGTTTGCACCAAGTGTATGAATATTTAATTTTTTTGTGGAAAAAAATCATGAAGAACAGACAGTATATAAGACTGGATGCTAAAAACATATAATTATTAAAAAAAATCACTGCATACTACCTTTTTCAATTTTACTTTGAAATAGTACTTTCTGATCATCATAAATAAAACTTTATGCACATAAATGACGAGTAATTAGATGTAGAAATTATAGTAAGAGATTAATTTTCTTGTATTCGAAAAATTTCAAAAAAAAAGTGATTGGATGTTCATTCTAATACGAGTAAAGTAAATTTTATTTTGATTTTCATTTAGCAAAAATATTCTTTCATATTTTATGCCAAAAAAAATATTTAGTTCCATAAGGTAAAGTACTTCAATATCTTATTTCTTTTGTTTTTATATAATATGAGGCAAATTTTATCCTTTTTGCAATAACAATCTTTTTGTATTTATATATTATAAAGAAATATATGCACATTGCATTACACACAAAAATATGAATTTCGTTGTTATTACTAATGAAAACAAATTTTTTTACATTTTTTATCCAAAACATTGAACATTTTAATTGTATTACATGTATTCAGACATATAAACATACATCAACAAACATATTGATATTTTGCAATAAAATAGAATATCTAGTGTTTCTTCCGATACTTAAACTACAAAAAAATTGCGTTTAAATATTATATTTTTTTTAAATCTATCGATTCCAATAATTTAATCAGAATCACATATTGAATTGTGCTTAAAATTTTTTTTACAAATATATTTTTATTTCATATTTGTTAATTTTTATCAATTTCTAGTTCCTAGTTTTTATTTTATACTCGTAAATTTATTAAAATTGATTATAAACATTATATTTGGGATAAATATATAAAAATTTCAAGGTAAAATTTAGGTTGCTAAAATAGTAAATTCAATTAATTGATTTTTTGAAAATTTATAATTTTATTTTATTTTTTAAATCGCCTGTAGTAAAAGTTCCTGCCACAAAATAAAATTAATAAAAACCAAAATGCACATATTTAGTTCTGCAATGATATAATATAGTATGAAAGATGCTATAAAAATGAATATATATTTTAGACAAAACACGATTATAGTTTTTTCAAATAAACTAAATTTTAACCGTATCATAATTTTTATATAAAATTTCACATTTTAACTGTATTAAAATTTTTATAGCCTCTACGAAATTGGGATCAAACTTATTACTTTTTGAAAGAAAAAATTTAGTATTCTTGTGCAAATTCATAATTTTTTATTTACGAATATGAAATATAAAAAAAAAATTACTTTGCACAGCCTATTAAACATTATATTTATGAAATTGTAATATATTCGAAATTCTGCAACAATGTTTATACCTTTTTTTTATACAAAAGCTTTTTTAGATAAGAGGAAAAAAAATAAATTTTAATATCACCATACAATTTTATTTTCACACATTACTTTTTATTTTAAGAAATTCAACTAAAGTGTCTTATAAACTAATTTGAATTAATAAAAAAACCAAAATATGAAAATTGAATACGAAAAAATGTAAAAATTTCTTTGGAACACACTTCTTTTTTTATCGAAAAATCAAATAAATTGAATCAAATATAAATAATTTAGGTAAAAGAATACTAAGATAAGCATCTACTTATTTTCGGTTGCAAAATTAAAAAAACGAAAAAAAATCTAAAGTGATTTTACCATTGGTCGATGTCCTGCTCTAAGTTTCTCCTACCAAACATGTGGTAGTTGTGAAAAAAGGACTTGGTCAGTTTACTAACCGTTAGGCTGCGGTTGTAAGTGACGTTTTTTGAACGTAGTTGATGGATTGAGACTGTTTCATCATTTTATTTTCGAATGGCAATGTTAATTGTTATAAAACAATGTAGGAATTTTTTTAGAGGGTGTTAAGAATTTATTAAACTTTTTAATAGTATTTTTTCCAAGAAAAAATATGTTAAGGCCGAAGATCGGGCATAACAGTCAATATATTATAATCATTGTGATATTTGATATATCAAATATTTTTGTGCATCATGTGCAAATCGTACTTTAATATTATGAATTAAAAAAGAAAAAAATACAATTTAAATTGATTTATCAATACAAAAAGAGTATTTTCAAGTAATTTAATTTTTTTAAGACTAGAAAAAAATATTTATATTCCCGATATAATTCTATTGTGATAGATCTCTATAATTTTAAATATTGTTTTTTATGTATAAAAAATAGAAATTTAGTAATTGAAACCGACTTCTAATGCTTATTCTTGCTTCAAATCAATCATTAGACATAATTGAAGTTTTTTTTAAAAAATCAAGCACTAATTTTATGAATTTAATATTTTACATGGCGAAAATTCACATTATTATAATGCAGTTTAATAATTAAAAAGTACTTTTGTACAATATTAATTTATTTAATGCAAATACAAGGCAATGATAGCGAAACAGAGTAAATTAATTTTTATAGATAAATTGAGCACACATAATAACAAACCATCTAAATTTACAATTTCTGATTTTTCAATATTATTATAACAAAGTTATTTTCGAAAATAATGCTTGAATATTGGAATCGTTATCTAATATATTAAAACTTATTAAAATACGTTATTGAATTGATAATTGAATAATAGAAATAATTTGGACTTGATAATAATTTTATAAAAAAATATACGAAAACATTGGTATCTAACATAATTTCATTAATAAAAAGCTTCATGTAACTGATAAAAAGAAAGTAAACGATATAAAATTCGAAGAATTATTTCTAAAATTGTTTTGTTAAATAAAACGATACACATATTTATGCTTAAATTTGGGGATCAAAAAAAGTTTTGATTCAAAAATAAAAATTGATATTCGGGCTAATTAATAATAAATTAATTGTTTAGTTTTCCGAATTTTTTATATAACTAATCAGCTGTATTTTCTTTTTCACTATTTTTGATCTACTAATTTCTAATTTGTTCAAGCGAGTTTACATTGGGCAACCAATATACAAATTTTTGGTTTTATAAATTTTTATTATTGCACTGTGTTTTCTTAAGGATTTATAAATTTGGTTTTAGCTTTCATTTTTTTTCTTCCTTTCTTGTCTTATTCATATTTCTATTTATACTTTTATTTGATAAATTGAATAATCTATCAATTATAATGGTTAAATTCTTTTCATTAAAAAATTAATGCATATTGATTTAAATTTATTTATTTTTTATAAAAACAAAATAAATGTAAAATTATTTTTTATTAATATCGTATGTCAAAATTCCTTCATTTGAAATTTGACATTTTGCACACTGGCATTTAAAATCTACTGAGTTCGATTATAATTAGAACTATAAGAGTATCTGTATCAATATTTAGATCCTTAATGTCACGGCCATATTCAGAAATAAGCACCGGAAACCGTCAGCACTCCGAAGTTAAGCTTCTGCAAGCCATGTGAGTACTCAACCGAGAGATCATTGGAGAAAGCATGGTGTCGTGATTTTTTGAGGAAAAGTAATATTGATATCATTCAGTGATAGTTTTTTTATGTTTGATATATTCTTTTAATTAAATTATAATTATTTGTGTGCAATTTTCATAACTATGATATATTTTGAAGCGTAATAATTAATTTATTGATTTGTATAAATAAATTATTTTAAATCATTAATATTAAAAAAAAAACGCATAACACACAATTAATCACAAAAATTATTAATTTATGTGATAAGATATTATATTTTAAAAAATGTTTTCTTCGATATACTATTAGAGATCCATTTAATTTATGTTTTAAAAAACCACTTTCTGAAATTCTCTTTAGAAAAATAGTCTTGTAAATAAAATTTACAACAGATTCAATAAATCACTGTTTTAAATACTTTTTGCATTTCAATATGAAGTAAATTTATTTTTTTTGTTGTTGCTGTTTTCTTATTTTAATTTATAATATGCAATTTGAATTTTTGAATATCACAAAATTAAATTATTCCTTATATTTATAAAATAGCATAAAAAAATATAAATAAAACAGAAAGTTTAGTCTAAAATATTTTATAAATAAATTCTTGTAAATAGAATCTATATAAATTCAAGTTTTTGTTTACTTACAATTCTTTTAAAAAAAATAAAAAGAATAAATTAAACTACAGTTATTTATAATACACATTATGGCTTCATATAAATCAATTTTTATCTATTTATGAATTCTCGATCTTTAATATCTATTTATCTTTTTGTTTTTTACACGAAATTATTTGAATTTTATTTTTCGATACTCAAATTTCATTAAATATCAATTATTATTAGATCAATTTATTCAATTATTTAAAATTTTTTGTCAAAATAGTACCATGATAAAAATCTGAATTTTTTCTCACAAATTGTATTATTTAAAGAAAAAAGAATAGATTTTGTATTTGTAATTTTTAAAAATTAATTCACAAAACGACAATTTTTATTTCCTTGTAGATTTAAAAATGTTTATAAATCGATTTGGTATTTGAAAAAAATAATTTTAAACGTTTTTTTTTTGTTTATTTCATATTTTTTATACATATAACTATTTCGGATATATCAAAAAATTTCCTTCAATCTTTGTTATTGAATTAGTGTCTATGAAAAATACTAAATTTAGATTTTTATTCAGAACCGAAAAATTTCATTGTAGTCTATATCCAAATTGAATGTAAAAAATATATATATAATCTAAGAAAATGTAAAATTGGTAGAAAATAATAAAAAAAAGCATTACAGATAATCTGAAAAAATTTTTAAAAAATAATATTTTGCAAAATGTGGTATTTTAGGCGCTTTGCTGGTAGCTTTTTTTAATAATAATATTTAAATATAAAAACGACTTGTGTAATTTATATAAAATTTCAATTTAAAAAAGGTTATAGCAATCATTAACATACAATATAATATAAATATTATATTATATTTTCTTTGTTTGCAAAAAAATTAATTACATATGTTGAAATATTCATAAAGTATGTGAGATACAATGCTAACAATAACTAAAATTTCTACATGCAATTGATGGTACTTTTTATAAACAAAGTGTTTAAATATATTTTATAGATCACATCATTATAATCATATTAAAAAAACTGGAAATTATTTTGTTTTCATCTGCATAACAAATTGTGATTTAATATTTTTCTCAATATTTCTTTAAAACACCACACCATAGTTTTATTTTAATTCAAAAATCATCAAATTACAAATAAATCTTCTAGCTACTAGGGAATTCTAGTTATTTAAAAGCAACACATATCACAATATTTCTGTTATAAGTTGTTTTAACTTTCAATTTTTTATGTTGTTTGTAGATTTTTTATGATAAACTTTATTTAACTAGACGTATTAATAAAGATGGAATATTAGAAAAAAAAATAAATATCATACACTTTTTTTAAAAATGTTAGATTAAAGCGGATTATATATGCTGAAAACTGAAAATACAATTTTTTTTGAAAATCGTATAATAAATTTTGTAAAAACACTATAATAATTATAATTCGATCCAATACACTGATCGCATTAGTTTAAATTTTATGAAACAAACGAAAAAAAAATTCAATCAATATTTTATTCTCAGATCGATCTAAAATGTCAATTTTCTTTGCCTTGATATGAAATTATCCAACAAATAATTTATTATTAATTGTTATTAAATTATGATCAAGAAATATTTTAATTCTAATTAGTTCCAGTAAGTTAAATAAATTAATAATTAAAAAAATTACACGATAAATAACCAGATACTTTTTGCTACGATTTTTTACAAAAAGTTTGATGATTTTGAATATTAATAAACAACAAACAGTGTATTTTGATAATTGAAAAAACATAAATGTTTGTTTACTTAAAAAAAGGATATATATTTTATCTCATATAAGATACTAAATAACTAGTGTGATAAAATAGATACCGTCATGAAATATTTTATAATAAAATTTTCGTCACATAATAGCCATTTAACAATAAATACTTAAAACAAAAACATAAGATTTTTCTAAAGCCATTTACCAAGTGTATAAATTATCAAACATATTTCTTTGTTTAAGTCAAAATTAATTATAATTTATTTCTTGTATATGAGAATACAGTTTTTAACAAAAAATGTGCTAAAAATTTTTACGAATTATTTAATTAAATTAGCATTAAAGATTATATCGTTAAAAAACATATTATATACAAAATTTTTTATTTTTTCAACGTGTTCTGTTTGGTATTATGTATTACATAACTTCAACTTAAAATTTTTTAAACAAAAAAAACTCTTTACAGAATTTATATGACTTTCAAAAAAATATATGCAGAAAAAAAAATTAATGTATAAAAAACACTCATAAAAAGGTCAATTTTTCGTTTTTTTACATGGTAAAAGGTCATTTATATTATAAATTGTAATTTTTTTTTGCAAATCATTAGAATACATTTCATAAACTATATATTTGAAAAAGTATCATTTCCAAAGAAAAGGTTTCCCCTATTATTAATTAAAATAGATCATGTTTGAGCTTAAATACAAATTTATATACCGTTTGTGTATTGAATATAGTAACCATTTTGATATTTGTAATATATTGGCGTTTACATTAACAAAAACGGTTAAAATTTACAAAAAACTAGCCTAATTTCAGCATTTTTTTTATAATTTAAATTATTACGGAGCATAATGAGTAAAAATTTATTTTAATCTTTATAAGTTCACATTTTTATTTTAGAAATTTTTAATTTTTATCAAAATTATTGACCATGCCTATTTAAGGGGAGATAAATTGTAGTTTTGGTAGGAATAAAAATTGAAACAATATAATAAAATTCGGATGTCATACATTAAAATGCTATAATTAATAAAATGATGAAAATATGTAAAAATCATATATAAAGTTATATATGCATCACAAGAATTAATAAAATAATAATAATTGCATTAAAAGTTTTTTCTATTCTTCCAAAATAAAAAAATTGAATCAATTTAAATCGAAAAAATAAATAACAGACAAGATAACATATTTCTTTATAATAAAAATGAATTTAACAAGATTTACAATCATAAATTTTTAATGATGACCGTTGATGCAGTTTTTTAAACTCTAAGGGAGATATATAGCATATTTAAGGCACAATTTTTTGAATAGTGTCTCTTTAGAAGCATATAAAGTTTGTTATATATTATAAAAATTCAATAATTTTCTATTAATAATTGAATATGCAAACAATATTCTAAAATTTTTTTAAGTTCGCCATAATTCTTCATGATCATAAAATTAACTATTTTATAAGAAAAAAATATAATTTTCTGCAAAATAACAATATAGCAAAAAATCATTAAACATAATCAAATCAAGTCGCTTCATTTATAGACAGCCAACATGATAATTTTTAGAGACACATTTATAAACCTAAAAATGGTTTTCTATATAGAAAAAATTCTAAATGTGTGTAGACAGGATTCCTTATTTAAAAGTTTAAAGAAATAAAAAAAACAAATTTGAAGAATTTTGATCAAACACAATAAAATATTATAGTAGGTGACTAGAAATAGCATTAATTAATATAATTTCAGCTCGTAATTTAGTCCGTTTTTTCTGTATCAAGCAAGATTATTACAAGAGAAAAAAACATTGATATTTATGGGAATTATACATTTATATTCTCCCTAATGTTGTTTTTATTGCCGAAAATATAAATAACTCAATGAATCTTAAAGGGTTTGAATATTTATTTATAGTCAGTTTTAAACCATATGGTATATATGGAATATTATACATGTTAAAAAATAATATAAATGCTAAAATACGTATCAATATTTATTTTTATGAAAAAAAATTTTGAACGTACTTGTTGTTTCCCAAAATTGGACGGCTAAAACCAACCAACATGGCGCAGTAGATACTTCTACATTCATGTTGGTTATATATATTATTATAATACGAAGAAGAATTTTAACCGCAATTAGGACTTTTATTTATTTTCATTGTTTTTTTTAGAGGGGTATCGAAATAATACCTTATTAAAACCTATTTTAAAAAATAAAAAAGAATTAAAGATTCATTGAAATTAGAGAAAAAAGACTGGGTTTAAGCTAGTAGTAAATGTGTTTTATTCCAAACACAGCTATTAAGTTTTATTCCCGACAGTACTAATTTGTAAATTATATTATTTTAATAATAGTTTTTAATATCATTGAAGGTAAAAAAACAGTTTGATGTAAAACGACTATCTCAATATTTTTATTAGTTAACCAAAAAATCTACATTTTTCATATATAAAAATCACAAAAGTTCGTAAAGTCATTATAAAAAATTATTTTTAAATATTGTTTAACTTTATCTATGTTTTATCATTATTTGACCATTACTTTTTTAAGATAATTCTTTTTGCAAATACCGTTGCAATAAAAAAACTATTCAACATTTTTAGTATAAATATATTACTAAAATGAAAATTTTATCTTTATTTTTTACAATCAAATATTTTTCTTTATTAATTTATCTTTTTTTATTTTATTAAAAAAAACTTTATCCGTTTTTTTTTATTAATTAATCAAAGTTATATAATATATTACTAAAAAAAATACGTAGAATAACAAATTAACTTTTACAAAATACTATGAATTTTTTTTCAAATACATTTAAAATCGAAAAAAAGAAAGAGATATATTCACAGACTAAAACGCATAATTTAACATTGAAAATAATTATTTGATATTTTTAACGGTTTTTTGTTGGGTATAATGAAAATACTCTGTTTAAAGTCACATGAAACATTATTATACTTTAATGGAAATAATTTTTTGTAAAGTCTATTTTAGGGCTTAACAATAAACCACAATTTTTTTCAGCATTATATTATTCTACAACACAAAGATTAATAATATTTAATAAATTGTATTTTGTGTTTTTTTCAGAGATAACGATGAGTACAATAGCTGTAAAGATATAAATTCGTTTTTGTCATATACATTTATGCATATTAGGACGTTACAGGTCACATTAAAATATACAATCGAACGAAAAAGTGCAAACTGTGTATTTGTGCATACAAAGAAACAAAAAAAAATACAATTCATCTATAAAACTATATTTCTTACATTTGTAAGCATTATTCATCAAGTTTATCTAGTAGAAGAAGAAAGATATGTGATTAAACTTGATTCCGTATAAAATTACATAGTAAAACTCAAAAAAATTTCAGGTCAATAAAAAAATCATTAAAATACACAAAATACATTTTATACAGCAAAAATAGATTGTAAACAATATTTTTTTTATTAACAAATACATATATTATATTCTTGTTATTCTCTTCAATTTATGTTTTGATACGATGTAGTTGGAATTTTTTTGCAGAGAAAAAGAAACATAAAAATTTTAAGAAAGATAATAGCATCTTTTTGAAAAAATTGCAAAATGTTTATTTTTTGTTTCTTTCTAATAGTTTATATTTTATCTAGACTCATATTAAAATATATTTATTTTTTTTGGCTTTGCGCTATAGATTTTGTTGTCCAGAGCCGCGCAAAAAAAGAAAAAAGACAAAGTATGAAAAAAGTATACACTAAAAATATTTTAATATTAAATGCGATGCTTGTTTGCTGTCATTATTTCTTTGTAATGAAACCCACCCTGTTTATAGATACATCAATGCATTATAAAAAAGGGTATTAGATGTTAATTTTAATATCGCACAATGATCATGAGTTATTTATATAAGTAAATTGAAATAAAACAAATTCGATTTTTAAAACAACGTATAATGAAGCGTTTTTATAAATAAATAATAATAAATATATTAATCTTTTGTAGTTTAATAATAACAGATAGAAACCAAGTTTTTTATTATTAATTTAGGACATGTTTTAAAGATTTCTTTATCATAAAACCCTTTTCTTTCTTTAAAAATTGTAACCAAACGCACACAAAACAAAAAAAAGTTTTAAAAAATGCACTAAAAGAAACAAAATTCCCACCACTGAATAACTGCGGATTTCTTTAGATGTATTTTCTTTATTTCTATATCAACCTACAAAAATTTTATTTTATTACGATATTTAAAAAATTTCAAAAATAATAAGAAACATTTTATAAGAAAATTTTACTTATTTATATCTCCAATTTCAATACAAAAAAATCATGAAATCGTCAATAAGAATTTTTAAAAAGTTTTTCGATTTCGGAAAAATGTAAAAATTGAGTATAACGAATAGATGTGTTTTAACATATAAAAACAGTACTCGCTAATTGTTAGAAAATTGTAAAGAAATTAAATAAAGAACCAGGGAGATTTATAAAAATTATCTCTCCGATAATAAGACCAGATTATGATATATGATTTTCACAACTAGATACTTGTTTTCAACAAAATTTTGTTGTTAAGTTTATTTTCAATATAGGTTTGTTTGAGAAGCTGGTATTTATGCAAAAATAAGGATATGTTAGTATTTTTTATAAAAAAAGAGCGTTTTTTATACAAAACAGATTTTACTTGAATGTTTTATAGCGAAAAATGAAAGTCCTTAAAGTTTTTTACGTTTATCAATAGAAAGTATTTTCTCAATACATAAAAAAATCGTATAAGCTAAATGTTTATGCAGCTTAATCATTTATATCCAAAAAATCGAAAATACAACAAAGGTGGATATAAATGTAAAAAGTTTAAAGAAAAAACGATTCAACCTTTAAATAGACGAATAATGATTTTACTAAACCCTAATGTATATTTTTTATTCAACGATAAAGCTTATTTATGCAATAAAATTTGTCTTTTTCTTTATACAATCAATTTAATCTACTGAATTTCATTTAATAAGTAATTAATATTATAATTTAACCCTTAAAAATTTTAATATATTAACTTAATTACAATGTATTATAACTTTGAAACGTATCGATTTAAACCTATCTTATAGAATTTTAAAAATAAAAATATCAATTTATAATTATTTACATATACAAAAAAAGTAAAAAAACATATTCGAAACTCTTTTTCAATTTTTTAATCTTTAAATTCGATTTTCATTATATTTAAAGTAATTATATATATATATAAAAGTAATGTTAATATGTATTTCAATTTTTATTTCTCGAATTTTTACAGCAATAGAAAAATTTTAATTTCTTGTGTGTTCTAAAGATTTTGTGATATATATGTTTTCTGTAGATAGATTATATATTTATTTAAGGTTTTTATCAAAACCCGAACCCATAATGCTTAAAAATTTACTTATAGATTAAACACCAGCCACATATTTATTTTACTTAAAACATTCATTTAGAGCTTTTTTATATTTTTAATTAAATATGGTTTTCCTGATGTAAAAACATCAAAAATGTTTAGATATTTTTTTTTAATTTGAATTTTAATATGTAGTGCGCTTGTTTTTCTATATTTTATAGATTTTGATGCTCTTATGACAGAAAAAAAATTTTTTTCTTTATAAAATATTTTGATATCCATGTGTTCCTTACCCTTGTTTAATATAATGTTTTTTACAGATATATTTTAAATTAAATATGAATATTTTTTCTAATTTGTATACAAAATATTAATTATTTGAGACTTCAGGGAAACTTATTCTAAATACAATAAAATTATTTTAGACCTGACTAAAATAAAAACACAAGAGGAATCGCATATTAAATAATAAATGGTATTTACTTGATTCTAATTTTTTTTATCAGAGATCATTTACGGATCATATTATTAATTTTCTGTAAAATAGGAAAGTTTGATATCATGACTATGTTAAAAAACGCATATTAACTCATAAAGATATATTCCTATCGTATATAAATTCTATAAAATATAATGAAATATTTTACTTTGCTACATTCTAATGTTATAAAAAATGCGTTTAATATGTATTTCATGTTCTATATTGTTTATAGCCATTGAAAGTTACAAAAAAGTTTATTTTTTTGCTTATAAAAATAAAAATTGTAACAGTCACCACGAAAAGCCACTCTATAAGTTTTTTTTATTTGGTTGATATAAAATTTCTACAAGCGTCGACTTTCCCTTCAATAGAGTTCATAAGTTTTTGATAGGTTTTTAAATAAAAAATCACAAGAAAAAATGATAAAAACAAAATAGATTAATTTTTTTGATGTATTTTTACTTAAAAAATTTTTTATACGACAAAATTTTTTTGATTCTAGTAATCCTTATTATTAATCGCTTGACAATGCAAAAAAACTTGAAACCAAAAATGTTCTCTACAAAACACAACAAAAATATCAAAAAAAAACAACATAACCTTACTTAAATATATTTTGAAAGGTACAAAACAAAATAAGATAATTATTTATTGTAATAAAAATCTTTATTCAGATTTTTCTATCAACTTGGTCATTAAGAACTTTTAAAATGATTTCAAGGTCAAAAATGAAAAAATTAGATAAACATATAAACATCTATAAAATATATAAAAAAACTTACAAGAAAAAACACATTAGTCTTATTAGAGACATAAAGAATAGAAACTTAACAGATATATAGTTTTTTCATATAGTAATATTATTTTTTTATTAGAAAAAGGCCACAATTTATGTTAAACATCACATAAAAACCTTTAATTTCTGGAATCTGAAAAATCATATTTTTTAATTTTGAATATTTAATTTTTTTGAGGTATCTAAATCATTTTCATCTATAAAATATTTTTCATTCACCTAAAATATAGAAAATATAAAAAAAGCAACATCATCACATATTTTTCATACCATCCAATATAAATTTGCTCAAATTTTGATTATTATGGAAATATTTTCAATTAATTAATATAAAATATTGGTAAATCTAATTAATTACAAAATCAAGTACAATGCTTTTTAAGATGAGAAAAAAAATTTTGTTAACTTAATATTCAACAATATAAACCAATATATTTTTTTGTTTCATTATAGCAATATTGAAAGTATGACTGTGTAGAATTTCATACAAGTAGATTATAAAATTAACAAATAAAAAGCGTACTTGTATTCGAAAAAATCTTTGACATTTTCTAAAAAAAGCATTTACAATTTACAATTCAACTATACTAATTTGTATGTTTTTGAGAAAGTTTTGTTTTGAAAGGAAATAAATATTTTAATTTATTCAGCTAATGAAATTATATGTTTAGACTGATTCATAAATCATTTTGACATAAAGATAGATCAAACTTTTTAACTCAAAAACGCGGCCGAAGAATCAAGAAAAAAGAAAGAAATACAGCAATAACCGTCATGATAGAAAATTTTTTATATATAGAATTTAAATTAAGCTGAAATTTTCTTATTCTTCTTGGTAAATAACATTTTATTACTAACTTCTAAAAACTTTAAAATATCTGATGTAGTTGTCTCTATTAATAACTATCTGTTTCTCTGTTGTTTATTCTTTAAATGAATTCATGCAATTTATCTTTTTCATAGAGGAAAATTTCTCATTGAACAGATTTAATAGGGCATGTTTTTAAATTTAATTGAAAGTTTCGTCAGTTTCTAACATTATTTTCCCCAATTCTAAATATATATTATTTTTTTAGTTTAAAAGCAATTTTAATTTTAAATTTACAATATTTAAGCATATTTGAGCAATTTTGAAATTTAAAAAACCTAATTTTAATCCATCAATAACAAAAAATATTTCTTCAAATGTTACAAAAGTTTTTTTACATATATTATTTTGATTATATTCGAATTTCCTTAAATTATTTGTTAAGACTATTCTAAAGATCAAAAAAAATCATTTTTTAGCGTTCTATATAAAATTATATCAGATATTTAACTTATATTTTTATATGAAATTAATGTGTAAGCTTTTTAATTTACAGTTTACCAAATATTTTGTTCTAGAAGCTTTAAAAAATAATATTCTTTTAATATTTTTAATGATCAAAAATCAATAACATGTTAAATATGTATGATCTAAAAATAAATAAACATTTTATTTTACTATTGAGAAGTCACTTAATATATAGGAAATTACATAAAGTTTTGTGATATAATACAAGCTTCTCAATTATTATTAAAAGGGTTATATTTATCAGCAAATTTAGCTCTCTCATCAGAGAAAAAAAATTTAAATAAATAGCTCTTCAACATTTTTTTTCATAATAATATGTGTGATTAATTACTCAATATATAAAAAAGCTATTTTCATTAACAAAAACATCCAAAACATTATATTTTTACATTTTATTATTTTTGCTTGAAATAGAAACATATGATTTATAATTACATAAAAATTTTATGCGATTCATCCTTCGTTCTTTAAATTATGTGATTAATTGCGATTCATAAGAAAACATTTAAATCAAATAAAAATTTCAATATCATAATGAATATAAAAAATAAATAATCATCGCTTAAAAAATATAAAATACATAATTTAAATTGTTTCACGTTTAATAATTATATTTTTGCTGTAAAAAATGGCATTGGAATAAATTTTGCATTAAAACCCGTTTATCTTGTGATAGGATATTTTTAAAATATGTAAAAATAAAAAAATCGCATAAATTGGATAAATTTAATAAACTTAATTTGAGGTTTCAATGATTTGTATCTAAATGAATCTTTTGAAATATAAATATACAATATCCTTAGAACTAAGGAACAATATTTTTAAAAAAAAATTAACTTTAAATTTTTCTTATGATTTTGAGAAGTAAGAAAAATTTAAAGTTAATTTTTAAAAGGCAAAATAGAAGAAAAAGAAAAATATAGATAATCAATAGTTTGATAAAACGATTATTAGTTTTAATAATGATGGTAATGATAGAAATATTAATCTCAATATTGAAGAACAGAATAGTAGAAGTAATAACAAATATATAAAAATTTATTTCAACAGCTTGAATAAAAGAATTTTTTAAAAAATATGATAGCATTTAAGTGTTTTTTTACAACAATAATTATGAATATCCAATATAGAAATAAAAAACCCATTTAAAGTTATATATATATTTCTTTTTATATATTCAAAAACATCATTAATCAGATTTGCTTCAATTGTATTATCTTTTTGTAAAAAAAACCTTTTTTATGTAACAGTATAATTTGAATCTTATATGAAAAACAGTATTTAAAAAAAAAACAAATCATCTGCCCAATTAATTAACAAAAAATTCTTTTTTTATTATCAATAGCTAGAAAGATTACATATTTAACACTATTAATGATATTTTTGTTTGAAAAAAATTTCAAGGCTACAAATATGTAATAATCAACTATAATTCATACGTGATCAGAGGTTATTAAAAACATATTTTTTACTGCGTCATGATTTAAAACTCATATAGTAGCAATATTTATACTTAATTATAACACAGTTAAAGAATATTAAATTATTATGGAAAAATATTTCCTAATCTATTCTTGTTTGCACGATTCTTCTTATTTAAGACAGCGCTCTCTAATTTCATATACAGAATTTTATGGGAGAGTTAGACATGTAAAATATATATAAAAATTATATAGATCTTATCAAAAAAACAACAAAAATGATCTATGTATTATTTAAAATTTTTTTAACATGGGTCAAATACTAAAAAAGAACTTTTTTTATTGTCGTATTTTCTATATTGTTTATTGCAGACGCTGAAAAAGTAAAAAGAATAAGAGTAATGTTTTGTTTATCCTAAACATCAAAATTTCATAAAAATTATTTCCTTTGTATTTGTAAAAATATTTTACCCATTTTAAAATAAAAATGTAAATATTTTATAAATTATAGAAAATTACCCAAGACTACATCTATAATTTGACCTTATTACATGAAAATGACGCTTTACATAAGATTTCCGATATAATTAGCCCAAATTCAATACTCTTCCCTTGATGGATAGAAATATAAATTTTAGGAAACTTCTTTATCTTAAAAATTGTATTTGTTTTGAAATTTAGCATAAAATCACACGTATTCGTATTTTTTAGAAATTTCAATTTACAATTACAATATCCGTCATCGCGATTTCTGGCACATTTTTATTATCTATTGAAAATTATACTACACAAAAAATTGCAAACTAGAACCTCTTGAAAATTATGCACAAATATAATATTGATGTTCTTTATTCATTTTTTGCGCCATGATAATATTTTATTTCATAAGTTAGAGAGTCTTATTGTAATTATTTTACATTTCGTAGAAAACTTTAAATTCCTAAATTAATACAATTAACTTCAAGTTTATTTATTTTAAAAATGGTTTATTAAAACAACTTGTATTAAAACAAATTCAAAATATTGATATGGTTTATGTTTTTATATTACATATACATTTTATATTAGAAGTGCTGTCTTACAGTTTTTTGTGGTTTATGATATCTTAAATCACCCGTATTAAATATATACATTCAGAACATGTAAAAATAATATTTAAAACAATTATCCAACAAGCAATTAGATAAAAAACTAAAATAACACAGTTTTATCGATTATAAATCCTTTTTTACAGTTTCGAAAAATTTTTCGATATGAAATTCGAAAAAATCTATCCTCTATATATAAATATATATTAATAAAAAATTTTATGTTTCAAATTATTAATTTATTACATTTGCATTATTCTTTGAAAAATCATATGTACCGATAGATTAAAAAATTTTTTATATTTTTTAGCAAATTTTAAATTGCAGGAAAAGGCGATTAAAATTAAAAAAAAATTGCATTGCATTTTTTTTATTGTTTCTGACGCAGATTGATTGGTTTATTCCTCTTCTAATTTATAAACCTGAAATAATGACAAAAGATAATAGATTTCTGGATATTTTGTTGGTTCTATATCGACAATATGTTTTCTGAAATACTTCAAGCGAATGTTCAGAATTTATATTTTTGTGACTTGATTTAATGCCGACATATATTTTATGATATGAAATGAAGAATTTTTTGATTCTTAAGTATATAATCAACATTTAAATGTTTTATATGATATTTAGTATTAATTTAGTAAAAAAAACCAAGATTTTTAAAAAGCATAAATATTTTTTAAAAAAAACACAAAATGTGCGCAATAAATTTTTTTTTTTTCAATCTTTAGAAACCATGTAATAGAATTTAAAAAGATTATAGACAATATCAAAAAATGACTATATTTAAAATACCCTTTGCCTGAAAAAAATGATTTTTGTCACATAACGAAAATTTAACAACCATTGTATAGCTACAGTGAGAAAAATAAAAGGATAATCGAAAATAGAAAATATTTGTATAATTATGAAAGTAGAAGATTTTAAATTGAGGTTATCGGAACTTAGTTTTCAAGTACATTTTGAAAAACTTATTTTGACACACAATTAAATCTTTAAAGATGTCATTAAGAATCTTGTAAAATTACAGAATTATCACTGAATTAATTTTTGACATAAATTAGATATGAAATAATTTTTTATTTAAAAATTTAATTAAAAAATTAATTAAAAAATTGATGTTTTAAATGAAAAAAGCATTTAAGGAAACTTGATCAGAAAGAAAAAGCAAAATGAGCAAGCACTCTCGAATCAACAAATCAATACACATATATAACCAAACACCTAATTCTTTTTTTTGTATGTAAACTATTTTGTAAATCAATATATTGTCAGCTGGTCACACGTCTGCCTGTAGGATTTTCGGAATCGACAAAAGTATTATACGATTTTTAATAGAGATCAAATTAATAGAAGATTTAGGGAATTCAAATTCGTAATCTTATTATTAAGTTTTTACACAAAAAATATTAATATAATGTCAATTTGACAAATGATACATTTTAAATGACAATTTATCAAAATAAGCGATAAATATAGATGGTAAAATATATATATGCCTCGAAGAACCAATGGAATTTTTAATAAACATTTCCAATAAAAATTTTTAATTTTTAATGTTGCTGGTGACAGCGGTGTAATGCATTATGGAAAAAAGTTTTTATAATTAAAGAATTATTAGCAGATCTTACAATACATGGTTACTGTTAAAAATCTATGAGAGAAAAACTAAAATCTAGAAGATTATATAAACTCTGGGATGGTTTAAGAAAAAAAAATGTTCTAATCATAATTCATGAAAATTGTACAAAATGAAATAATTGGATATATAAAAATCTGAAATGATGTTATGATTAAAGATGAAATAAATGATTTTATAGATTTCAATTATGAATTTGCAGAGGAATACTCTAAGACAGCGAAAAAATGTGTGTTTAGAATCTTGAAAATTGATTCTGAACGATCCAAATTTAAATGACTTTATCACTTACTTATACAAAATAAAAAATATAGAAAGAGGTAAAAACTGTAATTTTTAATAGAATAGATGCCTATAAAAAAATATACTTCTGCATTTACGCGAAAAATTATTTAATTCAAAAATATGGAGAGAAAAATTTTTTCTTCAAAGAAAATATTGATATAGGAATATTAATTCTTCATAAATATATGCATATATTGAACAACAAGAAAACTAAGATAAAATATTCAAGTAAATAGAAAAATATTGTATGTAATATTTTGATGATTCAAGGAATTGGAAAAAACAATCGATCGGTTTATAGTAATGTTAAAAAAATTTCGATCAAAAAACAGAAAAAAAGCAAGTATCGGAAGTTTAATTTACAATAGCATGTGCGTGCTATAGAAAAAATGACAAAATTTCTTGAATAAATATACTCCAATAAAATGTTTTTTACGCTTTATTGGATACTGTAGCTAACGTAACAGTTTTTATTAGAAAATTTTGATGAAAAATAATTTTTAGAAAAAATACAAAAAAAAAGATCACTTCATCGTGAATTATAAAAGAAATCAACTATCTTTTGAATTTGGCAGAAAGGAAAATCTTAATAATCAAATACAAGCAAACAAAAATGAAGCAGAAAATTAAATAATTTATAATAAATTTAATTAGCAGTTTTAAATGATTTTACAAAATTGTTTTATTTGATTTATATAAAGAAAAAAAGTGTGATGAATCCAAAAGTACTCTTTATTTAAGAAATATTTTATTTAATATAAACTGGTGATTAACGAAAAATAAATAATAGTGGACAGTATTACAAAGTATTCTTATTTAATCAAAACAATACAAAATCAATACATACAATTGATGCTAATAAACAATTAATTGACAAAGACGAAAAAATTAACTGTGCATTTTCGACAAATAAGTACTTGATATAATTATAATATTGAGCTAGAAAACGCTTAATCGAAACTAAAGCTGCAAAATTATGCAGTACACCATTAGATCGCCTGATTATAAAGAAGAAAGCAATAAATTTTTTTTAAAAGATTTGTTTTCAATTTTTTAGCAATATAAAAAGAAAGATTGTTTTCTGTAAGAAAAAATGTGTATCTTATAGATTTGCTATGGATTACACAAACATAATAAAATAAAAGCTAAAAAAAATTCCCTGATTTATATGATGTCTGAAATTATCGAATAATTGCAAGAATCAATCTTGTTATTCAAAAATGAATTTAGAGTCCGGCTATCATCAAATCCGGGTAAAACAAGAAGATCTTTTTAAAACAGTATTTACGACTAGAAAAGATGTATATCAATTGATTACGAAAGATTTTAAGCTAAATAATGCCATATTTACGTTCCTAAGACTATTTAATACATTATTTAACAAATAGATATATCAGTTTCTAATTTTTTATTTAGAACTTACACTTATTTTCTTTAAATCTATCAAAGAGCATTTAATACATATTGAAATCATTTTTCAAATTATAAATAATGCTGTTTAAAAAGAAAACTTCAAATTGCAAATTCTTGAAAAAATATTTTATATGTAATCAACTTCATAGATTAAATAAAAAAACTTTTTATTTTTTAAAACCTGAAAATAAAAGTTAAAGAATTATAAATTCAAGAAAAAAAGAAGAAAAAGCACTTTTTTTTGTGATTTGCACATTTTATAGAAATCTCATATATTATTCTATACAAATAGCGTCTCCAATATATTAAAAATGTCTAGAAAAATTATTCGACTATGAATAATGTTTAATGAAATGATGTAGAAATATCATCATGCAATAAGATGAAAAACAAAATATTAAATTTGTTTGATTATAGACATACCAAATTTCAAATCCGATTCATCGTACAAGCAAACAAATCAGAGGATTTTATAGATAGTGTTCAATTGATTCTAGAAGTCATTCACTAATTATAGATGTTATTTTTTTTGCGAGCAAAAAATTGAATACAATAAATATTTATTATATAGTTACCAAGAAAGAATGTCTTGCCATATTTTGATCAAAAAATTTAAACCATTCATATCTTTTAGACAGATTTAGACTAAACTGACCATGAATTTCTCAAATAACTATTGTAAACAAAATAATCACGTTTTCGTATAATGAGATGAATAAGGTTTGTATTGGTGGCAGCACTATCGAGCGACTTAACAGAACAATAATTTTTTTTTTAATACCATGCTATATTTATCCTTGAACTTTATTTGGCTTATTTTAAACAATATCTTTAAAAACCTAAAGAATCACTTTTCACTTACCTTAAGGGTCAAATCAAGTAATAAACATCACAATAAGTTTCAATGTAATTTCATCGCAAATATACTATTAAAATGGTGTATAAAATGCAATAAAATAATTACAAACATGTATATAACATTCAAACACATACAGTTTCTACAAAACCATAAATTAAAAGTTAAATTGCAACAAGAAAAATATATACACTATTCGATTAAGTTTCACTTTATTTTTTAAATAAAACCATAAATAAAAATGATATAAATATAATCAATCTACAACTATTGCATATTTATTTATTAGAGAATAATCGAATTAAAAAACAATTTTATTAAGAATCTAGACTCTCAGAATATAGAGCAACGCAAATTATAGTTAGAAAAAGCGCTTGAAAATATTTTAACACAATGACAAATTAAAAAAAAATTAACAAGAATGGATTTTTTGACAATAAAGAAAGGATAATACAAAAAGAATCGCATAACAGAAATTGGGAATTCATGATTCAAATCACTTTTTAGCATTATTCTGTGTAGGGATTGCGCCAAAAACGACTTTATAAATCGTTTATAATAAAAGCCAACGTTCATTTTCTGTATAGAAAAAGAAAAATGTAATACAGTTAGAAAAATCAATTACGCTCGCTAATTTTATAAAAAAAAATCGCCAACACTGCGCAACACAAGTATTATATAGTGATCAAAAAGGTATTTATTAACATATTAATTGCAACTGTTTGTACCTCCTTTCTTCAATACAATCATTATATAATATTTTTGATTCCTTTTGGAAAAATTAGTTGTATAGCGCTAATATAAAACTTTGGTCTAAAAAATGTAAATCGTGTGACGTAGATATATCAAAGTAGGATTGTTATGTGTTTTAAGCGATGTTCGAATATGGAATAACAATAATATAAAGTTGCATATTTGGATCGCAATAAAGATAAAGTTTGATATTATTGGGTATTTCAATAAAATTATTCTATTTGTGCGATTAGCTTGATTTTTTTGATATTTTACGGCTATTAGGTTATTAGATTAGATTTTTATTTTTTATATTGATAGTTTTGACGTTGTGTTTAAATTTATATGATTTGTCAATTTGATCACTAAAAGGCTTAAATATAGTCAGTTAAACAAATATAACGAGTTTCAAATCATGTCTTCATTTTTAAACAACAAAAATAACTACGAAAAATCTGGCTGACCAAGAGGTCGTCCCAGATCATCCAACCTATACAAATTAGAAAAATCTAATTTCTAGAAAATATATGGAGGAAAACAAATTATTAAAGAATTCATTGCTATAAACATATGTAGTGATATATGATTGAGAATTATTAACGATTGAATTTTACGTTATGTATACTTAATTCGACAGAGCATTTATGTGTAAAAATAAAGAATCCAAGCTGCGATAGCATCTGCGATAATAGAAAAGATTTATGTTAGACGTCAGAAAAAACGATTTTTAGAAGAAATTGATAGCGAACAATGGGAAACTTGAAACTTATGGCTAATTCCTTTTATTATGCATAAAAAAGAAAAAAAAGTGATAATAAAATCAGTAGATGCTACTGCGAATCACTTTTGATAAATTAAAAAGATATAAAACTTAAAAAGTAAATAATGACTCTAAAGAAGAAGGCCCAAGGATTAAGGATGTGTCAAGAGTGAAGTGTAACATTAATTGTTTAATATATGTGACAAAAAAATTTTTAATTAAAAGGTTTTTACGGTTTATGTTAAAGAATGCTTTTAATTAGATCTTATTAATTCCAACATTATTATTAAATAAATTTTACGAAAAAAATAAAAATAAAATGTAGATTTGATAAATTTTAAATATAGTTAATAATTTATTTTATAATCTATAAATTAATGATTTCAAATAGAAAACGTGCATCGAAGAACAAATAGAATGATATTTACTTATGTAAGCAATATCTAGAATACTTCAAAAAACATATATTTTTCCGTTTTTAATTATAAAACAACTGCTATCTTGACTCTTAAGCTATATAATTTTGTAAAAATATAATTCAAATATTATCAGATCATTTCTTTTTGATTCTTTAGACGTTTATAATATTTATACTTTATTATTTATTGAAAAAAATAGAAAACTATATTTTGTAAATATTAAAAAATTATAAAAAATTGCGTTTTCTAACTCTGAACAGAAATACCAGCATTAACATTTATTGTGTTAAATGGGTTTTCGTTTGATGTTATTACACTTTTTTTTGCATCTTTACAGAAAATCTCATCTATAAATTATTGTTATGGTCAGAAAACATATTTTCTAATCTTTCCCTATCATAGAATATATTGATGAGTATTATTGTTTTTTGCTTGGTTTTTATCGCAAAATAATGTTGTGTTAGTGAACTTACGACATACCAAAAAAATATACACCTGATCAAGTTTGAAAAATAAGTTCTGAATTTTTGACTCATCTGTTATTTTTAATTGTGGTAATCTGTTTGTATTGAAAAAATTGGTCAGATTTCTGGGTTTACAGGATATCTTTTTTCTAATCAATGCGACATTTTAACAGAGAAATGAGAATATTGGTACACATGATTCCAAGAAAATAGATAAGAATTCCAAATTATACTAAGCTGATATTTAGAAAGCTTCAATTTCCCGTATTAGATTATTTTACTATTTTTTAAGTAAAATTCATAAATATAATTATATTTTTTGTGTTTTGTAAAATCAAACTTAATTTTTTTTATTGAGAAATTTGCTATCTTTAATAGTAATTAAATATTAGTTACTGTTGTGTATTAGTCTCTAAGACACCTTTTTAAAAACCAAAAATTTTTGTGCAAATAAATTTGTTTATTCAAAAATTTTTAGATGGTCTATTTGAAACATTTGATAATGACGTTTTAAACTTCTTCGAATCGTTAAGTTTAATTTGGTTGTGATTTTTTCATAATTATCAGTAAAATTTTTCATTGGAACACGATATTTGCAGGAAAAAAGATGAGTGTAGGTAAAGCTCAAAAAGGAGCAGCATAAGTATTAAAGTAAAAGTCAAATGTTAAAGATAGTAACAAAAAATAACAAAATAACACATTCTTTGTCGAAACCACATTCCAACAATTACAACTAATTTATTTGCTATTACACCATCATTTCTGTTACTAAAATTTTCGCTAAAACTATCGATCATTTTTTCGTATTATTCTTATATATCTTAAACTATTTTTTAAGAATTTCTTATCTCTGTAAATTAAATTAATAATATTCAAATTCGTAATGATTTCACTCAAAATAAATATTAATTCTGTCTGATGTATTTTAAATTTTTTAAAACATCATTCCAGACATAGAAAATAAGATTTAAAAATAACTACTTTTTGTAAATTGAGCAACATACGAGATTTTACAGAAACGCGGATCTAATTATCTCTTTACAAATCTATTGTTTCTTCTTTAAATTCGCCTCGTTTTCATTCCTCACACGATGAATCAGACAGATGAGGAAATTGTTGCGACAACACATACGATGCGATGACCTCGCGCAAATTTCCGATTTATTGTAATTTAATCTTTCAATATAAAATAAAAAATATATTAGCTGATAATATTTTTTGAAAAGAGCTTTATATGCCTTTTATAAAACAAAATACACAAAAAAATGTTAGAAACGATCAATGCAACTAGTGTTATTGGTTGTTAATTATCTTCGACTTATATTCAAATAATCTGTAATTTGGAGAATTTTGTTCAAAAAATTGATAAAAAAACAAAATATAAATTTTAAAAGAATCAAAGCGAAAATATAAAATGATAAAAAAATTTATAAATTATATTTTTTCTTTTTTTCAATAACATTACAATAATTCGTTCAATTTTTTACAAAATACGCTGATTTTTACAAATTATCAGTATTTTTTGAATTAAATGATTAGGATTATCATATTTAGTTTTTCTTTTTGTATAAAGATACAGTAATGTTGCTGTTAACATGCTTTTGATTACTAATAACACAAAAAAACACTAAAAAAACAAAAATGATTCTTTTAAATTTATAATGACTTAAATAGAATTAAAGGCTAACACTTTTTTAGATTTTTTCTAGAAGTATATCTCAAAGAAACTTGATATTATATTTTAAAGTACTTTTAAAATTCATCAATATTAACTAAAAAAAATAAAAAAATTTTTAATCGATTTTGATCTGAAATAACAATAATGACCAATTGATTCACTTTGTACTTAATTTAATATTGATTTTAAATATACACACATAATATCTTTTGTTAAAAAATTTTAAATATACAAAAAAGCCCTATAGCCTAAATTGCATTCTCAAATATCTTTTATATCCCCAGTTGGTGGTTCAGAAAGAAAAAAAAATCTTATAACAAATAGAAAAAAATGGTTTAAATATAATACCTAAGTCATTTTCGACATACTAATAGGCCTATTATTTTCTTATTTAAATATTCAGTATATATTTTTCTATAAATAAAGATATAATTTAAGATTCTCACTGAAAAGTTATACATACCTTTAATCGATTCAGTCTGATTCTATATATAGGAACACTTATTTCAAATTTAACTGTTATTTTTTCTTATGTTTTTCGTTTGCACTCTTTTTGCAAACTAATGCTACTTTTACTGAAGAGAAATTTAATGAATAACAACTTAAATGAATAATTCAAGCCAAATTTATATCGATATAGTTTTTCAAGATTAAGACTAATTTTTTGATAAATAAAGAAATTATATTCTTGGATATAATTTATACACTTAAAAAACATATAAACAGTACAAAAGAAAAATTCCATATTAAGTTGTAAAAATTTAACGATCTCTGATTATTTCAAATACATATATTTTCATATATTAGCTAGGACAGTGTTTTTTGGGCATTTTTTCGATTGATTAAATTTAAAGATTAGATATTTTCATATTTTTTAAAGAAATTCTGTTTTTTAGCGTGATGATTCAAAAAACATATTTTGTTAACTTAAAACATAATATTTGTTTTTTATATTAAATTTTATTCTTGAATTTTTTTAATCAGCAATTTTTATAAGCAATTTACTGATTTTCTTATACAAAAATTTTTCATGAAATAAATTTACGCGATTTTCGATATCATCACAATAATATGATAATGTATTGCTTACAAAATGATGTAGATATTTTCCGTGAAAATTTTTTTTTGATACTATGCATTATTATATTCACATTTGCAACCAATATCATTTTTTATTTTTTTCATCATACCAAAATTTCCAAAAAAATACAAATATAGTTTCTTTTGTGAAAACTGAATATTTTATTTCAAAAATATAGTGAAAAAAATAGCAAGCAAGTTAAATTTGCTACAACAGATTGTTGTTTAGATGTAGAAAAGGGATATCAAACACAAAAATTACATTACATGTATATAATTTATGTTAAATGTTTTTGAAGCTAAAAAAAAGTATTTTACAATATTTATTTTTTTATATGTGTTATTTTTATAATATTTTATCTTGGCCAAAATTTTACGAAGAACTACAGATAGAAAATACGTTTCTTAACAACATTAAGAAATTTATATTACATGCTTCGGACATCGAGAAATAATAGTAGAAATAAATAATAATTTTCAAGAAATATTTTTGCAAGATAATGAAATTTATTATGTTCAGAATAACTATGTGCCTCAATAATCTATATCATTTTTTCTTTAATATTTATTTATGTTTTATCTTCGATTTTGATATTTATAATGTTGAAAATTTATCACTGTAGCAAGCGCTAAAATGCTTTTGATTCAAAAGTAATTTTCAAGATGAGATAAACAAGTGGTTTGGCTAAATATATTTCGACCTATGTTTTTAGAGAGTTATTATTAAGCTTAAATTTTGGTTTTTTTTCTTTTTTATTTGTTTTTCTTTTATTCAACATTGCTTTTATAAATGATGCATAACTAATTTACTACATTTTAATTTTTAGTTTATTAGCTAGACTTCAGATATACAGTTAAAAAAAATTTTAAAAAATGTCAAAAAGCAAATTTATCTCTAATCTATTGATAAACTTAAAAATAAATGTGCAAAAAATAACTAATTCTCTTTTTTGCTAATGCAAAAACCACTTATTACATTTGAAATTTTTTTCTTTTTAAATAATTATGTCGTCCTGGATGAATAGACAAATTCGTTTTTGGCAGCTATTCTAATTTGCAGAGACATTAAGTGGTATACTTAAATAAGAGTATTGATATTTCACAATCTATAGTTTATAAACATAAAAACCAATTAGCTTTGTCTTTCTTATAATTTTTCTGTTTGAAATGGCTTTTAATCAATGCATCAAATTTATAAATTATTTAAAATTGTATAAAAAACACACAAAACATAATTGAGAACAAAAATTGAAATAAAAAAACGAAATAAAAGATTTTTTTGATATCAAAATGCAGTAAAAGTAATTTTTTTCTTTATACAGATATTTAATTTTCATAGTTTCTATAACAAAAATAGGTTTTTATGCGCTTTTCGTATATTTTTACAATAAACTAGCACAAATTTTTAAAAATATAACATATTTTATATATTTATATATTTTAAAATATTTTCGGATGCTTCAAATCGAATTTTTATGATTTGCTATGTTGGTTAAAAAATCATATTGAACTATTTTTAGATTAAACTATGTATAAATTTTTAAATACACTAGTTTCCGTTTATACCTGGGAATATTTTGGCATTAAAAACTTCCCCAAATGTTTTTTATCGCTATGTACCAATTTTCTTTTAATTTATTACTAATTTGTTAAACAGTCTAACAATTCATGTACGATTTACAAAATTATTGTTTAATATTTTTAAAGATTTTGAAAATTTTCTGCATTTAATAAAGCCGCAATAATTATTGACATTCAAAGTATAATTCATTCCTTAAAAAACGCAAAATCTCAACCAATCGAACTAGGCGATAAACTCAAACAAAAAGCTGTACAAATAGAATTTTGTTTTTTTTCAAGTTGGTGTTTTGAGTATTTATATGCACTTATATGGGGGTATTTGTCAAGTATTTAACTGTAAACTTAAAATTTATTACATACAAATACAATTTTAAGTTTTTAATTATGCCAATAAAAATTTTAAAAATTGATTTTAGGAAAAAAATATTTAAAATAAATGTATGACTTTTTGAATTAGATCAGCTTCGCTAGTAAGGGTCTTTTGTTGATTAATATAGACAGAATTCATATGATTTGTTTTTCTGCTAATTCAATGTTAATTTTATAATTAGAATTACAGATTTTTATATAAAGCTACATGAAAAACATTCTTAGCTACTATATGAAAATTGAAAAATACTTTATAAACGTATTTTCATCTAAAACAAATTGTTTGAAAAAATTACTTGATATATTTTAGAATAGTTGTCTATAAA
>AFBI03000072.1:0-40278 GCA_000230595.3 Edhazardia aedis USNM 41457
TTTGTCTTGAATACTAAACAAAGAATACGTGAGAACTTGCAATAGACATGTTAATTACAGCTATTTTTTGCTATGTACAACATAATAAAAGTGAATCTTTATATTCTCATACATGTTAACAGATAAGAATTATAAGACATTGTGCTTATGAAAAAAGTAATTTTTTTGTTGTGTAACTAACGAGATATTGAATTTTTACATCAGTAGCACATCTCAAAAAGAGGTTGTAGTAAATATAAAATGTCAAAATAGGTGTTTGATATAATATAAATATAAAAATTTAAGATAAATTGTTTTTTTAACACAACATTTGTTTTGTTATTTTTATATATCTTGGATAATATACTGTGGTACTGTCCGTCTTGACATACCACAAATAGAATAGTGTGCAGAAAAGACCATTAAATCACTTAAAAAACTAGAAATTGAAAAAAGAACATTTGATTAGAGAAAAAATTTCGCATTTAAAGATTTTATGCACAATAACAATAACACATGAAAAAACATAGAACGAAGGTCTATATTAAAAGGATTGAGGCTGTATAAGAGCGTAATTCGTGAGAAACAACATCTCCCGCAAAAAAATAGCCCAGAACTAGATAAGCAGCAAAATTTAATATAAATTTCAACTTATGAAACTTTTATATTCTAGTCACATTGGATATACTTATAATTTTTTTCATATTACCAAAATTCTCTTTGATCTAATTTTCTTTTATTTTTCTTTGTTGGGCAATACAGATGTAGCATTGTATTTAAATGAATTTCTAGTTACACACAAACTTACATTATCATATTTAAATCGATGAAATTTTGCTCTTAAAAAGTTTATTTTATCCAATAACGGTTATAAATAAAGTAAATTATATTTTGCTTTCATTAAGGAAATAAATAATAAAAATAATTTTCAAAAAAACTTGACATCTTAAGTTTAAGAAGGTGCAATTAAACACCGAAGAATCTCTATTTTATATACAATATAAATTGTTTTGATCTTTAGAAAACTCTTTAGTATCAAATTTTTTTAATTTGATTTTTATTTCTACAATAAATTTTATGACCGAATATTCTTTACTTTATAAATCTTTAATTTAAATATTATATGAAAAATCGTTTTTTAATATTTTGAAAATGTTTGATTATTAAAAATATTGCAGGAAAATCTGTAAATTGACAATCCAATATAAATTTTCAATGAATCAACTTTCATAGATGAAGTAAAAAAAAAATAAAAAAAAAGTAAGCGATAATCTATTTTATAATTTTTTTTTGGAAAATAAGAATGCGAACAGCCTTGAAGTATTCTTCTAGGATTGAACGCTGATAGGATATATACACTTTCAGTTGTTCTTCGACTTTCCCGTTTCCGTCAACAAACTTTTTTTAATTATTCTTGTAATTCATTAAAAGTAAAAAAAAGTAAGAAATAGAGAGGTTTTTATTTTTAAGAAAATTTCACAATAATACCTTTTTGTTTGTGTAACGTTACACATGAATCATAAAGTCCATGGTAAAATTACTAAATGCTGCTTTGTTGCGATCAAATAGACACAATACAAGTTGCGCATGCATCCTATAAAATATTTTTTTTATGTTTATCTAATATAAAAGAATAAACGAAATAATAGTATTGCGTTTCTGTTGTTTAAATTTTATTAAATTGAAAAATAAATAAATTTTGCTGAATATAGATAAAATCGTCTTCTTTTCACAAATTCTTATACCTCAAAAAAACTATATTATGTACAAATAATAATCACACCAGAATTTTAATAGTTTGTTCTTTTTTTGTTAGATTACTTTCAAATATTTACGACCTTTGCATCAAGAATGTTCTTGTCCCTTCTGTAAATGATTTTTTCAGAAGCAAAGTGTTAAAAGGTTATTTTTATTGTGATATATGTAAATTTAAACGCGAATAAAATTTTATTCAAGATGAACATTAAATAAATATCAAACAACGAAAAGTATGACTATGTAATACAAGTTCTAGTAGATTTTAAAAATTTGTTTCTGATTTACAGTTTAAATTAATAATTTCGTGTATCAAAATAATTACTTAAATGATTAAAAGCATACTTAAATATTATAAATTATTTAAATTAAATTATAGTTTTATTGATATTTTAGTGCGCAATTCATTGTATTGTCGAAAATTATAAAATTAAAAAATGAAAAAAATTTTATTTATAAAGAAAACTTAATCAAAGATTTTTTTGGAATTTTGTGATTTAAAGTACAGATTTAATCGATACGGAAGTTTAATTGATTTCATATTTTATTTTGATTTAAGATGAAGTTTTGATACTGATGGATAGAGATAACTTTTATTTGTTTGTCGAAAAAATGAATTTAAACATTTAAACTATATAAATAGTTTCAAAATAATCTATAGTTAAAAAAAATAAATTTACATTACAAAAAACAATAAGTATTGGCAGTTTATAATATTAATAATATATTTTTATCCGAAATGTAGATAGATCATGTATAAACAACAATATCGTTAATTTAAATCTATTTTTTTTGGTTTAATCAAAGAATTCAGAGGCGACTTTAAAACAAAAAAAAACAAAATATTACAATTTTTTGTAGATATAGAAGGATTTTGGCAAAAAATAAATTTAAAAAATAAAAAACAACTTAAAAATCACAGTAATGTGCGTAATCTTAGTACTTAGATATGAACATTATTCAATATAATAATAATCTATATCGGTACGAAAGTTTAGAACGAAAAAAGTTATTAAATTATTTATTTTGATTTTATTGTATATTAGAAATATTTAAAAGATTAGTTATTATCTAATTGAGCAACCTTTATGCGTTTTGTATTTTAATAATAGTAGTATATTATTTGAGTTATAAATGCCATATTTCTTCGTAAATATTGAAGCCTGTTTGCTTCGTCATTTTTATCTTGAAACTTGATCTTCATCTGTGTATATTATCGAGATTACATTTGAAATATGACTTTTTGATCGTTGACAGTTTTTATCAAAAAGTGATTGGTTTCTCTGATCAAGGAAAAAGCTTAAATAGCTTCAATAAATAAAGTTTGCCGAGTTTCAAATATGTCTTTTAATAATCACTCTACATTCAATAGTAACAAGTCGAGAAGACAGAGAGGTCGACCCCTACATCCAAACATCTGTGTAAAATCCACAAAATTTATTTAACTAAATGTTAATTATGCATCAAAACGTCTTAGATACAAAAAAATATATCTTTTTGGGAAGTATATGTATTTAGTATTAAGTATTATAGCATGCCAAAAAAATATAATACAAGATGGAAAACATTTTTTCTGCAAAATATAAAAAATTATGTATTTTATGATAGTTTATGTTGTTAAAATATTTTTTATACATGTAGAACATATATAATTATATTTTTTTATGTAAGTATATAGACTAGGTCAATTAAACGAATAAAGAGGTGGAAATATTGCTAAATATTTATAAAAACAGTAGTTAATTTCCAAAATATAACTGTAAATATTGTCTTCACGGCTCTCTCCTTGTAAAGTATTTAAGGTGCTTACTAATGACCCACATAATGGTTAAACTATGGAGCAGAGGGAACTTGGAGATGTTTATTCAAAGGAAACGCAGTTGTAGACACTATCCTGAAATGATAGATTACCCAAAAATTGCTAATAACTATTTATTTATTTTCTAATATGCTATTTCTTATGCCACTCAGATTGATCAGCGAAAGAGTAGGGCAAGATGTTTTTGTAATTTTGACGTTTTAGGCGTAATCGTTCCAAATATGCACTATTTTGTGATAAAATAGTTTCTGTTTGTATTTTCTGATATATTTATAACTGGATTACATATTTATTTTTTCTGTAATAATTTTTCCAAATCGTCAAATTCATAATCAGAAGTTTAAAACACCATTTTATTGTAAAAAAATTGCAATATTTGTCTATTTTAGGTATGTGGATACAAAAAAGCAATGAAAGTCGTCTATAAAAACAGATCTAAAAATAATGGTGGTATTTATAAATCTTACATGTCCAAACTAACTCTAATGTGAAAAAAATGTTGCAAAGTAGAAAAAACCTGATATTGCAACATTAACAGCCTGTTGGATGAAAAGTAATAGCTAAATCATAAAGTAAATAAATTTTATTTTGAATTCGCATGTAATTTATTTACCAATGTCTTTAAAAATTTATTCCTGGTTAATAAACCAATCTTTAAGTGTCAAAAATTACTTTTTTTAATCGAAAAAAAATTCAATCATTATTAACTTCATTTCCAAATTGTCATTTTATTCAATAAAATGTGTTTCAACCAACAAAAATATTAGGTAAATTTTATATCGGTAAATAATTTTTTTTTACATTTATTCCAAAAATTCTTCTAATTAAGTTTATTATAAAATAAAAATATTAATATTTGATATGATAAAAATTTGGGTATTTTTCACATAAATTTCTTAAGGATAATTTTGTGTAAATTAAAAACATGATAAATAATACAACCATTCAAATAGATAATGTATATTTTATAGATCGAACATTTTTTTATTTTTTTTTACTTCAGTAAATCGATTTATTCGCTTAATAATACAGTAAATTTTTTAAAAAAAGTACTTCAAACAAAGTGATTTTTTCTGTGTTTCTGGAAGCATAAATTAAAATATTTTTTTATAAATGATTAGAACTCATTTAATAGCCAAAAAAATAGCTTGATAAACAATTATTTTTGATGAACTAGAAAAAATTGTTCATAAATAGTTTTTTTGTTTTAATCTGCTTGATAAAATTTTGTGAATTCCATAGTAAACATTAAATGCAAGTGTAGATACTCTTTAAATTTCAAGACTATAACTCATATCAGGTATATAATATGATACATTGTTGTGTATGTGCTATAGATACAAAATTGCTATAAAGGTGAGATTTATTTAAAAATAGATTTTTTTCTTCTAGCAATGTTAAAGTTGGATTTTTTGTAAATAAAAATCCTTCTAGGCAAGTAATTTTTTATATTTGTAACAAATCGAAACATGGATGTAAAAGACATAATAAACAATGGAAACGGAAATATAGCCGGCGATATTTGAAAGAAGATTCTTAATCACATTACGATTCTTTACTTATAAATTATTTCATGTCGAGATGTATTCCTAAGCCCACCACACACCCTTATATATGAGAATAATGTAATCATTGCATCGAAAAAGAAAGAAAAAAACATACAAAAAAAATTAAAAATTTTAAAACAACATACAAGTCTCAGATGTGATAATCTTATCAAAAATATCACACATTACAATCTTGTTGATTATCACTATGAAATTACAACATAAAATATGCTTAAAAATTGCTATAATTAAAAAAATGGTTTAGAAAGATCAAAAATTTTAATATATATCAATCGGTGATAAAGACACGGAGAGATATATAAATATAACATAAATATCACAAAAGTATCTTAATTAAGATGGTTATTAAAGCAACAGCTTCACCAGAACTTAATACATTTTATTCTTATTTTAGTATATGAGACTTAAAGTAAAATGATTGTATAAAAATTGCTAATTTGAGCTTGAATGCAAAAACACTTATTATGAAATGCTCACAACTTAAGTAATGTTTGAATTATTTCGATAATTGGTATTATACTGCTTTTTGACACATTTTACCACAGTAAATGTTTAACTCTTCATGATATATTTGCATATACTTTTAGAAATTTTCTGTTATTAAACAATTTTTTTATAATTTTTCAATCATGAATATCGAATGTTTATGGATTTATTTGAAATAAACAGTTTATTCTTAAAAAAGTGGAAAATTTTTGTTTTTTTAAATAAAGGAAAGCAAATATTCTATGATTGGCTTTTAAACATTGAATTTTTCTTACAAAAAACAAGTGATATAAATAATTATTAAATGGCAAGATTAATTTAAAAAAGAAATTGCAATATTATCATAGAGAAGAATAGATTTTATCATGAACATAGTTTTTTTTAAAGAACATTGCAATAATTTGATACGAAAATTTTCCATACACGAAAAAAAACCCAAACCTTGCATTATTTACTGTTTGGAATAAATTATTTGTTTTTAAAACATTTTATTTGATTTTTTAGAAATTATCGCATATTTGATTATCTTGAGCTTTTGTACATGATCTATCTTTACTTAAATATGGAAAAATAAAATAATCTGCCATCAAACAAAATCTTCAAACGAAGTCTCTATAAATAAATATAGATAGAATTGAGAAAAGAGAAAGGAGAAAAGAGGAAAAAAAAATTTAATGATAGATAATAACATTTTATAAGCATACCTATATTAAAATAACTGTATAAGTAACATCTTGCACCCTTCTAAACGCATTAGTTTGACATTTTGACCTCTTACTCTTAGATACGACACTCAAATATGGACATCTAATATAAACAAACAAAAATAGCTAAATGTTGTGGTTGTTTTGATTTATATGTTTTTTATTAAAATAAACTAATTTCTTCATGGTTTGCTAGATAATTGTGCTAAGAATGAATCTTTAAAACAATTGCACACGAAATAACATGCATGTATGCAGATAATATATATTTGTATTAATCGCAGCATAAAAATAATGTTAAAATAATTATTCAATATGGCAAAAGTTTTTTAAATATACGAAAAATATTTTTTCCAATTTATTCATAATTCATTTGATTTCATTTACTCGAATTTTCAGGACCTTGATTTCAAATTAACAAGTAGATTCATGGATTTTATCATTTATCAATTAAAGGTAAAAAGTCTTATTTTTTTTGCGAAAATATGCTAGTTTTGAAACGATAATTTTTTCATATTAATAACAAGAAACCTCGGTTGTAAGTGACGCAGGTATGGTTTTTGATGCATATTTATTTTATTTTTTGGTAAATTTAGTAATAATAAAAAAATATATGGTTTTTTGGTTTATTTTAAGGATTAAAGTGTTAAATTTATTATTCTCTACGAAAAAATATTTTTATACCAATGTAACATAGGCATCAAAAATACTTCAATTGTAAGCTCGTAATTTCAAAGTGGTGGATTTTATAAATATATTATATTTCAATTTGTAAATATCTTAAAAGGTTTTTTTCCAATGAAACCGTCTTTAAAAACATATAAGAACAAAAAAATTTAAAGTAAAATTCTAAATGTGATTTCTTTATATTATGTAATTGTGTTTGATTAAATATTTAATGTTTTTATGGTATTTTATTAAGAAATTGGTCATTTCCATCCCGAAACAAATAATTATATCAAGAGATTATACAAAATTTTTCATAAATGTTAATTTGAATTTTAAAAAATAGAAATCATAACAATATTTTGTTATTTAAATAAATCAAAGAAAATAAAGGTAAATTATTAACCTATGTCTGCAAAAAATTTGAAAATAAAATATTTCATTTAATTGATAGGGTTAAACTATTTTAACCTTTTATATGTTTGCACTTTCAATAACATATTAACTCATTTAAAATTAATATTCTATTATTTTATCGAATACATCATCTTATTCTATATAATTATAATCATTAATCATGAAAATTTTATTCGAATTCGATTTTATCATCTTAAAAAATTTTGATATAACTGAAATTTTATTTATGAAGTCGTATCTTCTGAATATATTGATTTTCTTATATTTGAGGCTCACCACTATTCATGAAAAACTGAAGAGGCGATTGGTTACATGTACATAAATGTTCTATGTCGTTTTTTATTAATATGAAATCTAAAATACATTCTTTTTGTGTTAATTTTTTTACTCTAAAAATTATTTTATGAAATTCCGTCAAAACATGTACATAATATTCGCAATTGGTCTCTTTTTTTATTTGATACGATTCTAAATTATCAAGTTTATTTAAAACATATAAATCATTCTGTTTATTTGGGCAGATATTTAAACCACAAAGAAATTTATCATGAAGTAAGTCAATGATGACAGAAATATCCTCAACTATTGAGCTATTCAAAATTTTATTCGGTGAGCAAAAGTGCGTCTCATTTTCTTTACTTGGATTTTCTTCCTGACCAAAAGATTTAGCTTGTATTTTATTTTCGCTATTGCTAACATCGAAATGTTGACTATATTTAGATTTTTGATCAAAATAAACAGTTTTCTTTCCGTTATCCTGCATTAAAGCAAAATTTTCGCTCATATTTTGCTGAATTTTGTTTGTACTATCATCTTGTGGGAAATCATGGCTAGTTATATCACATATCTCTTCAAAAATACTCACATCAACGTCATAAAAGCTTGCATTTAACCATATGAGAAAATTTAAAAGTTGTTTTATACGGAGCATATTTCTGTGGGTATACGTATTTCATTCTTTTATACTCAATTTTTGATAGATTAGTTGAAACATCTCCGCAATTTGCAAAAGATAATTTTTTATTTCAAAAAAACTGTTTGAGATATTTGAAAGAATCATAAGATAACTTGAATATTGATTTTATTAAAAATAACGTCAATTCGCTACGAAATCAAAAAACTTCATAGAATCAGATCGACATAACTATCATTCACATCATATTGATATCAATAAATTATTAGTATTTTATGTTTTTAATTCACATTTTATTTATTATACTGCGTATATCGATATTGAATTAGCAAATTTTAATATGCATACTAATATCTGCAAAATACATATCTGATGTTTTTAAAAATGTGCATATTATTGGCTGATTCAATTATTCATCGAAGCAAATCAAGTTGATTAATATTGCATGCAATTAATATATGAACCAATTTTTTAAAAAATGTTATTAATTTATTGTCTTGATAATATTGCTCAATAAATGTCATGAAAATAAAGTACAAGTCAAAAACCAAAAACCAAAAATCAATTGTCGTGGTCAAGATAATGAGATTGATATCTCATGTAATTCAAATAAATATTTTTGGTTTTTGATTTATTTAGTAAATTATTCATCTTGACGTTGAATAATTAAATGTGAGTATTTATACTCATTACAACTAAAGTGAAACTTATGTTTCTAAATTAATATTATTATTATTTGTTTAATTGATCAACATAAACTAATCATCTAAATTTAATTGATTATTTATTGATTGAATATCAGAATCTATTAAATTTAATAAATCGTGAATCAATAAGATAAATATGTTTACTGATTTGTTTTAACGATATCAATTTATCTTAAAAGATGATATTACAGATATTAATCTAGCTCGTCCGTGAAATAAAGTTTGCAATCGATTTGAATATTTTTAATAAATAATCAATTAAAATGATCCGATCCATTAAAGTTAATTAATTAAAAAAATAATAATATGATTATCTTAGAAACATTAGTTTTTGTTTAAAGCAACTTTTTATAAATACTCAAAACTAAAAATGCACTATCAATTTTAAGAATTCTATAAATAAATTTTAAACGCAAATCTTTGTTTAAATTATATGAGATATCAGTCTAATCATTTTTTGACCTCTACCAAATTCTTCATAAATTAAAGCACAAAGAAATATAAAAATAGTTTCATACTTTTGAAATAGATTGTATTTTATATATCTAGACATATAATCATTTTTTAGTTAGAATAAAAACATTTAATTGCTGTAGGGCTGAAATAATGCAAAAAACAAAAATTTTATATTATATTAAACTTTTAGAAAAATTCAAATGAAAGCAAAAATATAAATAAATTCAAAAAAATAAAAAATAATGAAAAAATTTTGAATAATGTTGGGACTAGCCAGGGATCTTGATGAAAACTTGATAATATTGGTGTCATAGAACGCATATTATTTTAAAAAATTGTAATATATATAGGCAGTTGTTAGATACATCGGATATCTATTTGCTTGAAAGATACATTTCAATAGTCGAATTGCTTTTGTACTTTTTTTGTTGCGAATATTTCAAGTTATTGTAAAAATTTATATATTTTTTTAAATTAGAAGAAATATTATTCTTCAATTTTTTTTATTATTTAATTCTCTGCTTTTATAGTTTAAGCATAAATTTTTACATATAAAAAATGTTAATTCGTTCGAATTGTGTTAAAATATGTCAAATTCTGGTGAAACTGAAACAACAACAATTTCTAATAAATAACATAAACTGAAAACTTAGATTATTATTGCCCATAGAAGTTGGCATTAAACTTCTGTATCTCTTGAAATGCTTAATTCTTTGATAATATACACATTTGTTACATGATATGTGGAACATTACATGTCAATATTTCAATCATATATTTCATCAATCTAGTGTTTTAGATAAGATACCGATATGAAACAATGTCAAAGCATTTGATAACGAATTGCAGGACACTGACCAATCAAAAGATATTAAAGAAAGATATTATCAATTTACTATCAAGCACTCATAAATTTTGAAAGCAAATCTTTTGTTAAAGTATTTAACAATATTCTTAAAACTTTGAATTTTTTTATAATCCACTTGATTTTGTTATAATAATTTACATAAAAAGTTAATTGTTTATCTTTTTTTGATTCTTAGTTGACAATAATTGTGTATTGTATAAAACAAAAAATTTTAAATTTTTTAGCATTTAAAATAGTATTAATTATAAATAAATCAAGTGAATATCAAATTAAAATATGCTGCAAAAAAATATTATGTATAAAAAGTGTTGTTTATATATATAATAAAATGCTTTTTTAATTTTTAATTTATATAAATTTCAAAATAAAAAAACAATAAATATTTTCTTTTTTTATTTTCTAAAACCGGCCTTTTCAAGTACGTCCATTCGTTCTATACGTAAAGATTCTGATTTCAAGTATATATATAACTTTTAAATGTTTAATTATATCTAAATTCTTTATATCTAAAGATCATACGAAAATATTTTTATCCTTAGATATTTATAGATTTTATTAAAAACTTTTTTAATATTTAATTTTTCTTAATATAAAAAATATCAAAGAACCAAAAATATGTAATAATTAAAATAATGAAAGGCCTAAATAAATACAAATATTTAATAATATATAAAACTAAATAGTTAAAAATTCAAAAGAAATTCGAATGAAATTTATATTATGCTGTTAATTTTTTAAACGTTGGGGTTGGATTGCCGGGGACGACCTCTTGGCTTACCGGACTTACTTAGATTAGGAATTAAATTGTTATTATTAAAAGACATCTGAACTCGTTTTTAATTTTATTTACGAAGCTATTTAAGCTTTTCAGTGATCATTCATGACCAATCATTAATTGATCAAAAATGATCAAAAATCAACACCTCATATATCAAGCTTATCTTGATACTATGGACCTATAATCCACCAACTGTGATTAAATTTGATCAAAAATCGATCAAATATCAAAAAACGTCAATTTAACATCAAAACTTCAAAAACGTCAGTTTTTTGCAAGTTTGACATATCTTTAGATAACCAGAAACCAATTGAAATCACTTGGTTTTTATCAAAGACACATTGTCTCCAACTGTTGGGTTGATAATTATGAATTAGTCAATGAAATCGAGATAAGAATTTTCTAGGTGATTATTCTAAAGTTAAACTCTAAAACAATACTTTTAATAAACTAGCAGATAAATGGAAAAAAATTTTAGTGTTATTGTGAGGAAATATTTAAATTTTTAAGTTATCTTTATTATACGTATATAGCTATTTTTTTCAAGAATTGGTTACAACGGTTGATTTGAGGAGCCGAACTACCTTTATTAATCTTCATAAAATTATAAATAACTGATGATTTTTTACTATTTTTATAGAACGTACTTTATTTGAAATTTAAGCTATTTATTACTCAAACAACCAATAGGATTTCAAACTATTTCATTGATTATAATTTGTTCATTTAATTTAAAAAACTAATAATAAAATTTGTTAACATGAGATTGTCAGTTTTGTAAACGGTGTTTTAAGTGTCAATCATATCTTAAAACACATAAACTTCAATCATCTGTATGCTATGCATACAAAAACACCGTTTATGATAGGCTAATAAACCAAGAACATTTATATATATTTCAAAGATGTCACTTTTTACTTTAATGCAATTGAAAATCAACAGATGATATCATCAAATACTAAACTAAATAACAAATAAGTCCATCGACAGATTAAATGTGCATCTAATATATGTGAATTCTGAATTTACTGTGAAATATAATTGAATTAAACCGTTTTAATTGCCTAAGATATACAAAAATTTCTTAACTTTTTAAACCCTTTTTTTACACAGTCATTAGTAACTTACATGTATTAATATTACTTGATCATTTAAATGATCTATGAAATGCTTAATAAATGTAAACATTTGAATTATATAAGAAATCGTACAAGAAAATGAAAAATTGTAACGAATAGTTAATCATTAATTTTGTTAATAGATTATAATATAGAATCAAATTGAATCTTTTTGTTGCAGACCAAAACTTAAGCTATTGTAATTGTTGTCAAACGATTTTTTTTTCTGTTATTTAAATATCAAGTTATTTTATATTTATACTTCACATGTTTTATTTTTGCACTTGAAATGTAGAAACTGTAAAGATGATTAAGAATATGTTTTGAAAATATAAAATCTGTATTAAATTTAATATTTTAGTTTTTTCAGCTTGTTTCAGCCTTTGAGTATCTATGGAATTTGATATTATGAATAAAAATTTTAAACTACCACACTTTAAAAATAAATGTTTTTATGCATCAATCTGGGAAAACTTTGGTTCTATTCCGATATTCAAAAGTCATCTTGTTACTCTGTTCTCTATATCTGGCCTTTTTCTTCTGTAATCTTGTCTGTATATTTTTTCTTTTTTTGGCGGATTTACACATAAGAAATATTTTTAATAGAGTATGTAACTAAAAATTTCCTTCATAACATATATTTATTTATAAATCAGTTTAATATAGTTCACTTACATGTGTTTTTTTGACTTATTGTGTTTTGGATAACGCTCATATGCATTCCTACCTTTTTATTATTTTTATTCATATATTTCATATTGCAGTCCTTTTAATAATTATAAATTCAATACTTATTGCTAAATAATTTTTTTAATTATATTTCTTAAAAAAAATGAATACATTTGCTTATATTTGTATCATAATCTAACCAAAAAAGGAAATCAAAACAATTTTCGATTATAAAAATTAATAATGTTAACGCATAAAAATCTAAGTAAGCGATTAACTACAGCAATTTTTGAGTATTATTGTTTATCAGAACATTCTTGAAGAGCAATTTCGGAATCAGAACAAAAATGAAGGGTTAAAAATACAGAAAGAGACAGTGATAAATAATGAAAATAAGAAAAGAGTATAATTATTATGCAAAGCGCAGCAATTTTTTAATAAATAAGTTTTTATATATAAAAAATATTCCAAATTTTCAAGTTTTTGATAATAAAAACCATAAATGTATGTAAAATGCACCAATAAATCGTAAAATCTGTAAAGTTTAGCGTGCAGAATAAGCGTTTATATATCAATGTATGAATTACTACAAATATTCCGAATATTTTATTTGTGAGAATCATAATATATGACGTTGTAAGAGCAATTTAAAAATTTATATATCTTTAAGTAAGAGTATGATGTTCCTTTTCTCATTATTCGGTAAGAATACTTTGCGAATACTAATATAATAAAAAATAAAAATCAGGTAATGTTTCTAAATAAAGAAAAAATGGCGGGAAAATACAGAAAATTTAAAAACAACTTTATACATATTCTTATTAGATAACAGAATCACAAACACAAATGGCTTGAGATCTTTTCTCATTTCTGACCTCAACAAAAACTTCTTAAATATCGAACAATTTTTCACAACGTTATATTTATTATTATAAATTAAGTTTAAAAAGAAACAATTTTCATAAAATCACTTGATTGTGTATAATAATAATTAGCACGAAGTTTTCTATATATAATCTTTCTATATTTTTATATATTTTTTTTACTAATTTTTAGAAAACAATAATTTAATTTCAATTATTTTAAACTATGTAGCAATCTAATTGGATAAAAACGTTATCAATTCATCCAAACACATAGTTTGCTCAAAAAAAAGAAATAAATGAAAATTTAATTGTAAAATGAAAGTTATTTTTATGGGTTTTGTAATAATCTTTAATGTTTAAGATATTGAAAATTTGAATATCATGACATATCATTATATAGACACAAAGTAAAAATAAAAGGGCTTTATATAATATATAATTACAAAACATAAAATCGATTCCTTTTAAAAACAATTTTGTTTATACTTAATAGTTTTTTTTTACTGACGATTGGCACACTATTAATAAAAAAAATATAAAATTACAGTCTAAAAGAAACTTAATTTTCTTTATCTATATAAATACATGATCAATATTGAAAGTCGCTTAGAAAAAGTTCTCTCATTAAAATACATAAAACAATAGTTATTTTCGATTCTTAAATCCAATTTAAAGCAAAAAAAATAGCGTTTTTTGTATATTAAAAAATGTTTGTACAATTTTGATTCACAATACAGTCAATATCTTACAAAAAATAATTTGATGATATAGTGTGATTGTAATCTATGCAATATATCTCGTATTTACAAAATCTATATTCGGCATTAAAAGTAACAAAAAAAATTTCTGTAAGGTATGTATCCTGTATTGAAGAGACGTTATGCGGTTTAAAATAAAAACAGAAAATTTTGACTGTATAAAATGATAAATTGATTATACTTTTTATTTTTTTCTGCTTTTTTCCAAAGCTGTACTACTATGGTATCTAGACAGTTGTTAGACTGCAATGCAAAAAAGATTACGCATAATTCATATTATCTGATGAAACGACTAAACATGAAGACAAAACGATTAATATAAGAAAAAATTTCGAAAATAAAAAATAAAAGAAAGATTAAACGAGAAGGATATAAATATAAGGAGAGAAACAGAGACAAGAATATGAGGCAAGGGCGAGACGACAATCTCTCGAACGCTAACGAAAAAACCAACAACAATATCTCTCAAGTATTTTAATCAATGAACATATAACTAATTTATATTTTATTCTCATGCTGCACTACTATTACTGCTACCTATACTTTAAAAATTAATATTTCTATCGAGATATAACATTTAATTAACTTTTATTATATTTTTCTTGCGTTATAATATGTTTTTGTACATTTCTATATGAAAAAAATCACAATTTTTATGATATAAATATTCTTGTATATTGCTCTTTTATATATACTAAATTTCTATAATTTAAACATGAAAATATAATTTTAACATGCTGTTGTAGGAAGGGATTCGGCTAGAATGTAGGAAATACTCTACAATATTTAGAACATCCCTCGATCTAGCCGAGCACGATTTGTTATGGTTTCCAACATTGTCTTTTTACTGACGTCATTAAATTGGTTCAAATCTGAATTATAAAATGTTTTTTGGGGTGCATGTTTTTTAAAAATTATTCTTTACATGCTTATTTCTCTTTCCGGGTTTTTCTTAACAATATAAAAATGGATAAAGAAAAATCAAGAAAAGTGATCTAACAAATTAAAGAATATTACTAATTTAAATTTTTTTAATCATTGTGACTTTGTAGTACAGTAATTGTACTACATACAACTATTTCAAAAAAACTAATTTTATTTATTATATAAATTTATTAAGATCCCATAAACTTTAATAAATAATCTGATGTGATAATTCATATCACAATGCAAAAAAAACCAAATATTAAATAAATTGCAAAACATATAAACTATTGCGTGCATCGATTATTTTTTGGATTTTTTTCTAATAGTTGTTATTTAACGTATTATGTACTCTTAATTTTGTATAAAGCTTGATCTTTAAGCTTCATTTATGGACAGGATTAAATTATGAAATATTTTTTAATATCGAACTAAGATTTTAAAGTATTCAAAATCAGATGTCAGATGATTTTTTACTGCACATTACTAATGATTTAAGACAAAATTGTTGTAGTATTAAATTATTTTCATTCAAAAAAATATTTATTTTTTGATTTTTTATTCAAATTTACATTTTGTTTCTTTTTGTCCTTTTGTTTTCGTTGTTTTGGGTTGTCAATAAAATTAATTTGGCATTTGAATTATTGACAACATGCATATGCTTTTTGTTTTGGATCTTTTAAAAATTTTGATTTATAGCTCTACAAATCGACCTTTCCTAAATTATTTTTGAGCCTGTAACACGTTAAGAAAATAATGAATCCTTATTTGAAACGGAAGAGCGTTATACGGAAAAAATGCAATGCTATAATATTTATTCTTAATTATATTCATAATAAAAATAATAATATATTGTTTATCATTATATATGCAACTTTTAAATTTATAAACTTCCATGGCTTTTATAAATAGAAATCAAATACTTAATCTAAATATATAAAAAAAAGCATGCAAAAAAGTTTCAGCAAAAAGAAATTTATGTCATATTGCCGTAAGTCAACGGGGATTGGTTGACACGGCTAGCAAATCTCGCATAAAGACAATAAAGATGTGTGTTAGTGGTAGAAAGATATTTATTATTTATTTTAAACCTGCCTGAACCAGGGTTACGCCTGCTGGTTGGGTGAAGCTGATCTCTGTTACCTTTATCTTCATGCCTTGTTGTATCCATTGTTGTTTAGGGTTTATTATTTTTATAGAGGACATGGAGGTAAAGTTTGGAGTTAAATACTATCTAGTAAGGAAAGATTATGTTTTAGAACACCACGATAGGCGTCGTTGGTGTATGTGGTACTGTTATTTACCACACATATATTTCGAAAAAGGAAAAAATTACAGAAAAACTCTTATCTGGATACTTTTCATGGGCAAATATTTACAATGTTGATTAATTGCGATAAATTAGTACATACAATCGATTTTTTGCAAAATGTAACTATTTTTTAAAAAATTTACTACATAAATAATGTAAAAAATTTAAATCAATATTTAATGAAACTGCTACGACATCTAAGAAAAAAGCATGAAATATATTTTAAGAATGAGATATATCTTAAACATAATAACGAACGCTAGTATTTAATTATTTTATCAAATAATTTCAACTAAATTTATGGATTTTCTTTATGAATTGAACAATTAACCAAAAAAATTGATTCAGCGTTTGCAAATTTAAGTTCAATGCATTTGCAACAAACGATATCAATATCATCGCATTCAATCGAATTGATACTTTGGGAACTGTTTATTTTCGAGCTGGCTATATCAGTCGGCGTACTCAATTGATCATCTTTTTTACATTGATAGGACTTCAAATAATATCTGTAAGCTTTTTGTTGACAATTGTTGGAAATTTCATCATCTCTTCTGCAATCCCTTGAATTTGCTCCTCCATCTTGAATGAATATATAATGCAAAATGTTAGTTGAAACTGTAGTAGTGACTGGATTTTCTACAATACTAAGACTATTTCTGCATATCGACAAAAAAAAACTAATTTCATTAGCTTTATTCCATAAGATTTAGTGTTTAAAAGTCCAATAAATTTTTTGAAGTGCTGATAGTTGTTTTTCATGAAATAATAATTTTTATTCGTTATATAATTTTAAGAAAGGCTAATTCTTAACGAATTGTACAAATTATAAGAAATTGCCATAAATTTATAATTATTGATAAAAATATCAATCAGATTCTTCATTACTTCTGATTTATAAAAAGTAAGCCAAACTATTTGTTATTAAAATTGTTTAAATAATAAAATACATTTTACTGAGAGAAACAGTGGTATTTATTATTGTAATATATTGAACTTCTTTTGAAGTTTTTGATTTACCTTTAAGCCGATTTTATTTGGTTTGAAAATGCAATCGTTAGCTCAACAAATCTAATAATTATCATTTTCTTATGTAGACTTTGATTTTTGTCGCAAGTTCAAACCAGAGAAAAAATCATAAAAACAAGGAAAGAAGCTAAGAAAATATCAAACAATTGAAAAAATCAAAAAAGAAATTAGAAAATATTTATTAAAAAAGAATTAAATAATATTGTTAAAAAGATTGTTTAAAAATGAAAGGGTAACCATTAAAAACAAAGGGAACTATTTTTTTTGTGTATAGGAGGAACTTTAATTTATCACATATGATAGACTAAAAATTTTTTATACTTTTTAATGTGAAACATTTTTTTATTTTTGAATTTTTTAAAATACTTTCAAAACTTATTATGAAATTGAATTTGTTCCGAAAATAACTTTTAATCAATACAACATGAAAAATATCTCAAAAATATATGCGATAGACATCAGATAGTCATTAATCTTTTAAATATAATTCAATTATAGAATTGGTTTTACTTCTATTATTACATGCATAATTATTTATTTGTAAATTTATTATTTTAAAATGAATGCTTTTTTATGGTTTTAACATAATTTTTATTATTGCATTTCATTTTTGGTAATTATTTTAATTGTATTGAATTATGTCAAATTAGTTCAAATTCTATTAAAACTGGTTCAAAAAATATCAATTCAGAATAAATTACCATAAAAGCACACATTTGATTAGTTTCCCCCCTCAAATGTTGGCATACAAAAATATGATTAATCGAATTCATTTTTATTAAAAATTTGAATTTATTTTAAGTGCGAATTAAAATGTAAAAAATTTTTTCAATGCTTAATAACTTCCAAGCCTTACAAAAGATTTTGTAAATAAATTAAACTTCATTCTTAGACTTTTTATTTTAAATATTTAGATTTAGAATTATAGATTTCAGTGTTTCTCATCATGTTTTATTATTTTTAGCTTTTTTAAATATATTAAATAAATAATAAAGATTATAACAATAATTTAGAATACAGCTTCTAAAAGAAATAAAATCTTAAATTCGCCTAAAAAGATCTATGACAGAAATGATGAAATTATTGTTATTTCCAAAATTTGAGGCATAAGAAAAGGTAATTATTTCTTTTATGACGCTTGATTGAGAAATGATATGGAACTAGTTTAACTACAATATGAAGTGATAAAATACAATATAACAGTTTATGAAAAAATTGCGATAAATAGAATACATTAAAAAAAGTTATGCTAAAATCATAAAAACATTTCTGTTTTAATAATTTTAATGCTAGAAACAATTCTTTTCATTTTAGAATTAATAATTTTTTACATAATTTAAATAATGCACATAATTATAGAAATAATACTATTTCTGTTTTTGAATTAGCAAACCAAGAAATGGATATAAAGTCGATCTCGATACTTAAATAAAAAATTTAATAAAACGGCTATGTAAGTAAATAACTTATATGTTATTTTCGCAAAATCAAAAGCCTATTCTTTACCAGAAACCTCTGTTACTTAAATTCTTTTCGAATTGCTTATACCCTAACATTTTTTCATTTCCTTTTCTTTTAAAAGAAATTCTATCTTACTTTTTAAAAATCAACAGAAGAACGCCTTACCAGGTGTCTGCACGTTTCCGGATTCAACGGAATGGCTAAACTTCAAAAATTCTGTTCAACCACGACCGTACCCTATGTAGTTTAAATAATGAGAATTCCGGTATAATATTATTTATATAAATTAAATCAATGTGTCTTATTTATAGATTATTTAAATTTAAAATCATCTTAATTATGCATATACCTTATAGTAAATAATGCTAATTATTTCTATTTATATTGTGTTAATTTCATTTTTTATTTTTTTAATTGAATTCTAATGTTTTTTGTGCTCTTTTTTTTAGCTCAATATATCTAATAATATGACTAGGTGATTTTTTTACTAGCCATTAAAAAATTCTTATGCAAATTTTACACATTAGTAATATTGTTTAAATATGAAACTACTATACATTAAAATTAATAATCTTATTAATAACATTATAGTTTGAATAATTCAAAAAAAAATATTAGCTGGCAGAGGCTTTATTGATTCTTTCTAAATGTATAGCTTAAAAAACACAAATAATCTTTTTTTATGTATCAATACTATAGGTCAAGAATTTAATCGAATATAAGTAATCTTAATGTCGCTTAGATTTAATTGTAATTTACAATAATAAGCGCAATATTAGCATTTATTTCGAAATTCACATTTATAATCGTTCAGCAATCACTTTAACACATTAAAAATAATTTTATGATCCACATATTTGTAAAGGAATATTAGAGAAACGAAATTTTTAATAAATAATATTTTTTTCTCATATTCTACTTAATTAGCACAAATATTAAATATTTTTTGATATCTATAAGTGTAATCCTTCACGTCGCATGAAAAATTTAATAATAAACAGAAAAAACATTCTTTGTGATTTGATTACTTTAAGAAAAATGAAAAATACTATTGTAAAAGATATAATTGATTTGCGTTTCTTTTTTATAAAAGAAGAAACATTAAAACAAAAGCAAAATCTTTAAATTTATTATGTAAATGTAGCATGATTATATTTCATACATAAAGTAATATTCCTATCAGAGGCTAAAGCAGATCAAAATGTTCTGTTAAATTAGCTTCGTACAAATGGAATAAGAAATAAGGAAAAAAAGAATTGCTCTGAAATTTGTCAAAGAAACTAGAAAATTTGCAGAAACACTTAAAAAAATGTAAAGATATATTCTTTTTCGGATTTAAAATTGTAATTGACATTGTTATAAAATACAGACGACCGAATTATCTAAACATTTTCCATATTTTACTTTCAAATATAAAATTTTAAACAAAAAACAGAATTCATAAAGTACTCATCAATACAAAGTTTAAGCTTTTATGGATAAAATAAAAGGCACCTTTTGGGTTGTATATGATTAATTCGAAAAAATTTAGAACAAAGCAAAAAAAGGGCAGTTCGTCGATGTATAATCTGGTAAAACCTTAATGCGCAAACCATTTATATATTTTGTTTATAAATTATGTTAGTGCACATCAATTTTTTTTCACTTTCGAGTAAGTTTATTCAGATAAAATATTTTTTAAGCCTAGTATTATCTTAACATAAATATGTCTTATATAAAAACAATTAATTTTCTTAATACAAAATACTTGATTATCGCCCTCTGCGCGTGTTTTACAAGTGAGTGTTCGTAAAAACTTTCGACACCCAGAAAAAGACAAATTTTTACATTTTGATATATAAATATAAAGGAAATTTTGGAATGCAATATTTATTTATTATTTCATTATTTTGTTCGAAGAATATTATTATTACCATTTGTATTTAAAATTTTTATAATTAATTGTACTTTTATTGTACAATTTCAGAATCAAGAATTTTAATTTCCTTATAAATTAAACAATAATCTTCTAGAAATGTAAGTTATATTTGATAAAAAAAACAAAGTAAATTTGTAATAAAATTCAAATTATATCGATACACGAATATTCTTAAATTCAATTTTATCATAATTATTAATTATGTCACCGATATTATGCATCAAATGTTACTTTGTCGTTCGTTGACATGATGTATGTATTTAAATCTAAGTTTTAAGCTCTGTTTCCTTTTTTATCGTTTTTATACAATATACTGTCGTGGAAACTTGGAATGCGACTTGTCCTAAAATATTCTTCTAGGATAGAGCGGTGATCGAGGTAGTTCCTCACTTTCACTCGCTCGCCGTCGACTTTCCCGTTTCCAAAAACCTTACTGCAATTATTATTTTTTGAATAATTCGTATTTTTATTGTAATGATTCATGTAAAATATTTCTTTTTGCAAAAGGTAGGGTTTATTTAAATATTAAAATTTATAATAAAATATTTTCTAGAAATACTTTACTGCAAAATTTTCTAAAAGGGTTGCACTAATCATTCAAATGTTTGTCTTCATTAGTGAGACACAACATATACATTAGAAATATATATATATTTGATGTTAGTAATTCTTTATGAGTTTAAAAATAAACGGTTTCAAAAATTTGTCAATAACAAACATTTTAAAGATAAAATTTTTTATATAATATTTTATTTCATATTACTATAAAAAATAATGCTTCTTATGCATTTTATAAGTATTACCTATAAATAAAATATAGTTTTATCCGTAAAAAATGGTACTTAATGTCCATTTTAGAATTAAAAATTTGTTAAATTTATACATCACTATATTTAAAAGAATCTTGTAGTACAAAATATCTTAAAACAGAAAAAAATTATCTAAAAAGCAAAATATGCTTGTTGTGAAATACCAGTAATCGGTAAGCAGAGTTTAAGAGCAATAGGTGCAGGGATTTAATATAAAGACAAAAAAAAGCTGTTTATAATTAGTGTTTATTTATCATAGATCAATGTTCTTACTGGTGACAAAACGTATACATCTTTTTTTAATATCTTAAAATAATTTTAAGGGCTTTTTAATAGGTATTATTTATCCTTTTTAAGAGGCATAAAAAAGTGAAAATATTTTTTAAAAAAGGAATCTACCATTAACTACATCTTTGAGTAGGTTATAAGTTCTATAGACTAAAAGTGGTACGTTGTAGTAAGGTGTTCCTTTATTAAACAGAAAGAAATTGACAATGTTTATGATTTCTAGTTGTATTAGAAATGAAGCTAGTTACTATTTATATCAAAATTCACAATTATCTATAACGAGAAATTAAAAACAATTTCCTTTTCAAAAATTTAAGTGTAAATAGTTTATAAAATATTACAAATAATGAATAAAAAAATCTTATTCTTTTATCACAAAATAAAAATGTTTAACATTTATTGGTGACAAACTTATTTTCAAATAATTTTATTTTTATATAAATTTATGAAATACAAAAAAAAATTAAAACATGCATTTTGAATAGTTATTAAAAAAAACCTTGTTACTTACTAAGAATAGCAAAATATGCATAAGTAGAATGGAAATAGATTGTTACTACATTTATGATGCATTATTTATAAATTATGAAAATGTAATTTTTAATTAAAGTTTGAAATAACATAAATTTTTAATAAATTTGATAATAACCAAGAAAATATTCATTGAATTGTTATGCGCAAGTATAACTAGTTAAAAAATTTGCTCGAAACATAAAATCTGTGAAAGAAAAAAACAGGATTTACAGATTTAAAGACGGTTATAGGGTTTGAACTTTATATCTAATATTTCTAAAACAATTTTTTTGTAGATATTTTCATATGAAATCATTAAAACATTTTTTTTATTGTGTCAACGATAAAATAGTTCGTGAAATGTAATATACAAAACATGGAAAAATTTTTAGAAAAATAATGTTTTAAATTTCAAGTAATGGATTTTTGAGAATATTTAGGCAAAAAATTTAAATATCGTTGCTTTAAAACAAATATCAAATTATTCAAATTTATCATACAGACCGAATAAAGAAAGGTTAAAATATAAGTTTTTCTGGTATACTTAGAAATCTTTCAATATTTCAATCGTATAATTAAAATATAATAAAAAATTACCAATAAAACTTTACAAAATTAAAAACAACTTAATTTTTTTCAAAATTATAAAAAATTATGAATTAAATTGCAAGATTCTTCAATCGAATAATAAAAAGATATTTGACAAAAATATATTTTTTTATTTAAATAAATAGTATTTTTATTTGCCAAAGACTAAAAAAACAATTTTTTGCAAATTAATATTAATCTGTCTTGAAGTTGCACTGAACCACTGTAAATTTATCTAGAAAAAAATATTTGTGCATGGTTGGAATTTTTTTTTATCAATAAATTTAAGTAAAATACAATAGTCTCAAAAGTAGTTTTACCTATAAGTTTTCAATTTGATGATGAATACATTTTTTTAAGACCGCAAAAAATTTTTACTAATTTGTATATATCTAGAAACAATTTTTCTTAGAATGCTGAACGCTATAAGTTAAACGAAAATTCATTCTTAATGCAAGTATGAAGTAACAAAAATTTTGTGGTTTTGATCTTCAAATTTAAAATTATTGTTGATATTGTTTGCGTAAAAAGAAAAAATATAGTTGTATTAATTTTTACAGTTTTTAATCTTTTCCCACGAAGATCATACAGGATAATATTTGTGTGATGATAAAGTGTACTTTTCTAGCTCACCATTTTGTTTTGAATACACAATTATATAATAAAGAATATTTTTATAATATCGGTTTTATCTGAAATTCATTCTTAATATTTATATCATAAACAATATATTTTTATATAAGATTTTTAGCAATTACATACATATTGATAAGTTTTTTAAGTGCATAATATGAATATAAGTGAAAATTCTTAATAAAATAGGATCGATACCCTTTTAACATTTTATTTGTGCTCAAATTTGTAAATATGGTAATATGTTTAAAAATAAAGGCGAGTTTTGCAATATTTTACTTTGCTAATTGACATCTGGATTTTTATAAATTTGTGTTTTAAAAATTCATTTTCATAAAAAATAGTAATTTACATGTAGCACAGTATCATTTTCCCTCTTTAAGAGTACTTAAGATTATACTAATTTTTCAAATATCAAACCTTTATTGCATGAATAAAGTTAATGAAAGGTTATTGAATATTAAGTGCGCACAATGTGGAGAAGTTAAATATACATTAGAAAGGATATAATTAATGTTTTTATTTGTATTCTCTTGAAGAAATATGCGTTTTTTATTTGTCAAATTGATATTATATAATTTTTTTTGCACCATATATAATTCTATTTTTTGTAATTTTCTCTTAAAATATAAAAAAATATACAATTTTAGAATACAAAAGCTATACATGAAAACCGGCACAATAAAATATTTATCTAATATTATTATATTTAAAACAATAAAAAAAGAAAAAGAATATCTTTTTCTGAAATATTAAAGAATATAATCAATGCATTTCTTTCCTTGCAACAGAAAATTTTGATTTTAGATTCATATTGAAAATTTTATTGCTATAATCATATAAAATGTTTTTTTTATTGGCGAATTATCAATTTTTTCTCAGAATACCGTAGGAATTTAGTGTGTACCAAAATACCTTTTTTTGACTAGAAAATGAAAAAGTAGTGAAATAATACTATTTAAAAAATTTATTATATAATTATTAAATGACATACCTTAGTTTTATTAAAATTTATTTTCCTAAAACCAGGTCTTGAACTACCTAAAAACAAAGGCATGTTTGTAAAGTTTTGAAACAAAAAAACATAAAGTTAGTATTTTTTGAAATTAAATTTCAAAATTTTCTAAAATTACAGTTTTCGTCGATCTGCATTTCGTTGAAAATTCGAAATAAATATTTATAAAGATACGATCATAAATTTTATTCTGAACGAGCAATCCAGACAAATCATCATTTTTTTAATATTCAATTTTTAATGGTCGTAGTACTAACTGTTTTTAATCCCATGAACTTGGGAATGTTGTGAGTTGTGAGTTTTCGGAAAACTACTTCGTGGAGTTTTTCTCTTGAATGTGAATAAACAAGAATAATAATCGACGTAAATACTTTGATTATAAAAAATTTTTAAATTTTTATGTTATTATTAAAAATATATAAATAAATGTTCCAGATTAAGGCAAGAAAAAATAAAAGGATAAAAAAATATAAAAAAAAACACACAAAATTTATAAAAAAATTTTTAGGATTGTTTATTACAGTTAAATTTCTTAGATCTGATTAATTAACCTATGACAAAAAGCGTGTTATATTTTAAGAGCATTGTTATACGATTAATTTGTACTTACTCAAAATATAAAACTCTTTTAATTAAAAACTAGATATAACAAAACAGATTTTTAATTTACCTAATAACAATATTCTTTCCCAGCAAGTGTTTATCCATTGATATCTTTTTAATTTATTCATCAATGCACAAATTTGGTTCAAAAATATTTCCAATATAGGTATTTTTTAATAGTGAGTATGTATTTTGTTTATTTTTTCTAGCCAGAAAAAAAAATAAATTAAAAATTTTGTCAAAAAAATGCACATTTGAATTGTGATTTTTATTAATTTGTATAATTTGTATGTTTCAATGGTCAGAATAGAGAAACGGTTTAACATTGAAAATTTAAAAGTTTTTTTATACTAATCGTAGAGATTCCCACATTAAAAGTACAAAAATTAAAGAATATTTTTCACGCTTTATCGCTTAATCGTAAATAATTTGTTAAGTGTCTAAAAGTTATTAATAATATCTAAATTTGATGTAAGAATTTGTAGATTAAAAATTGAAAATACAAGTATACAAAAATTTTTTTTCGATGTGTTATATTATTGTAAATTTAAGAAAGTAACATCGACTCAAATTTAACATGTTACAATACCCTGCTTAATATTTTCTTATTTTAGATATAGCTGCATTTAACATTATATATGAATATTATTTCTTAAAATCTTTATACGCATAAAAATATATGTTTTCAGAAAATTTTTGTTTTTGGCACTAAAAAACAATAGAAATATGTTTTTGCTATAACAATAGAAAATGGAAATTTAAAATTCAAAATAATTTACAACGCAACGAAAAAAAATAAAGTCTCTAAACAATAACAGATTTTATATATATAGTAGATCGAAATTTTTATATGCAATTGAAAATAAAACTAATGGTTAAATTAAGCATAGGTTTTCACATTTTTTGAATAATTTGTCTTGCATACGATTAAATTTATTAGTCATTACAAAAAATTATTATTATCTTTCATATAGAGTCTAAAAATAATCACATCTACTAATTACAAAAAGTATGCTTAGAAAACAAAATATATAAGGTTGAAATAAAGAATATGAAATTTTTTTTTCGGATTTTTCTACTTTGTCTACAGAGCTGTTCGTCTCAAGAACTTATATATCTATTTACATGGTTTTATTCTAATGTTTTTTAAATATTTTTAAACAAAAAACATATTTTTACAGGGTAAAAGTGTTTATTTTCTAGATCACATTATCAAAATTTCAATTGCTTAATGAACTAAAAGAAACATATATTATATTTAAATAAAACAAAATATCTTTGATGTGAGTTTTTTAATGTTTAACGTACCAAATATATGTGGTAAATAGCATTTTTATAGACAAAAAAACTGGATTTACATCCATATAATTCGAAATAATAAACCAAGTAACTTTAATATAAATTAAATCGTAATTTTTTGATCAAACATAGATAAAAACAATAAGTAAACAGTTTTGCATGATATTTACCTAATAATTTTGTGGGAGTGATATATTAAAAGACAACAAAAGATGGTTATTTATTAAGATCAAGGAAAAAAAACATTCGTGTGTAAAAAAAACATATATTTTATTTTTGTGTATGCTATTTTTACATAAAAAGACAAATTTTCGTTTTAAACCTATTTAATTGTATAAATAATTATATTTTTCTAAAAAATTTATGAATTTTTTTTATTGTTTGTAAATATAGATATAAATAGAATAGTTCACTAGTTTTTTTTTATTTTGGTATCTAAGAATTTTTTTTGATCTTAATAAAAAGAAATAATTTTTATTTGTTTGTAGATTTAAAATTGATGCTTTTTTTGATTAGTTCAATAAGAAATTTTGCAACTATATAAACAGATCTAAAAAAAAATGCATATGTATTTCAAAAGAAAATATAAATTCACAATTTTTTAAATTTATAGTCTGCCTTCATTTAACAACGGGTCACGCAAAACATAGCTTTCTACTTTATTGAATATAAAACTTGGTAATATAAAAGATTAAAGATATAAAATATTGATCTGATTGATTTGATATTATAAGTATTTTAAAAAATACTTTGCAATTGGCTTTTTACAGAATGAAAAGGTTTTAGATCAATCAAATTGCTGGTTTTTAAAAATAATCACATATAAATTTTTTAGTTTATATTTTTTGTTTAGTTAAAGTTTCATGTATTTTGAAAAATCACAATCTTTTAAATTCTATGAATAAGTTTAAATTTTTAAAATTCTTACATTTATCTATGTGTTACTGTTTTACTGTGTTTTTTTTATACTGTAAATTTTCGAACTGCTTAAAACTTAGACAAGCATATTGTATCGCATGTATTTATTACTACGCAAACTACATGTGTAAAATTTTTAAACAGGTTTTCTCATTGTACCGATAGCCTTTTTTTAAATTTAAACATAAACATTTTTTTGTCAATGGAAATGCAATAAATTTCTGATAAAAGCGTGAAATATAACTAAGAAATTATAAAAAATACATTTGGGTGTATTATTGTTACAGAATATGTTAATATATACGTTAATGTTGTGAATAGCACATTTATGGTGTAATTATAATATTTTTTTTGTATTAAACATATTTTTCGTATAAAAATCTATGATAAAATTATATCACGCGCCATAATAAAAAAAAACTACGATTTTTATAAATTATTGAATGGAAAAGTTTTTCTTGTTTTATAATTAGAATTATCTCTTATATTCAATATATTGTTTCATTCAGTAAAAAACTAATTAAATAAAACAAATAATTATTTCTGTACTATGTCAAGTGTTTAAATCTTTTTCTGACATAAAACAGAATAAAAACAAGTTTTGAAGAAATATTTTAGGTCTTAAGACCAAAATCAATATGTGGTCTTTAAAAAAATTGTGAATAAATTAATTATGAATTAGCAAAACCCTTTATGTGTACAAAAGAGTTAATTAAGTGTGTAAGTAATAATGTTAACTTATCATTTTTTTTATTTGAAAAAAACAATTTCTAGTTTTAAATGTATATAATGTGTTATTTGGCTCTTTTTTTGAAATTTTGAATTTTTTTATATAAATTTTATTTTTCTGTTGCTGTTATTTCTCGAGGTTCAATATTGTAATACATAGATCGTTTTTTCGGCTTGATAAAATAACCAGCATGTTTAATAAAAAAACACCAAACATATAAAATGCAAGTATTTTATCAATAACTTGTTATACATGCAAATTGTGTGGATTAATTTTTTGTCAATGAATTTATTGCTTTAACGATTTTTGTGTTTATATGAATTTTTTTGATGTTTTCATTTGTTTATTTACAAGTATATACATTGCATTATAAAACTTTGTTTTATATTAAGTTAATCGGTTATTTTTTAGGAGTTTTCTGTTATCTTGTTTTTATATTCAAACTTTTTATTTTTTTCATTGAACACCTTTTTTGTGATAAATGTCTAAATGACATATGATCACATTAAAAAATTATATGGGTAATACGAAAAACAGATTGAATTTGTTCAAACGGTGTATCTTATCTATAATTCAGTAAATATACTTACTCTAAACGTTTTTATCTCATCATTGTTTTAAAAGTTCAACTTCGCAGTTGTTAAGTTCCAGGTAGCGTTTCCTTATTTCAAGCAAACAAATGTTCAAAAAAGCGTGTTTGGTTCTATTTAAAATAGAAAATGCATATAATTCTTTTTTTCTTGTTTGAATAATTCATTATCTATGTTGTTTACAAATTTATATCTCTTATAAAAAACATGGAAAAGCTTCTTTTTATGTTTTTCTTGACATATATTCTTGTTTTACATTTGAAGATATCAATTCTTTCAAAAATCCAAAATATAAATAGGAACGTTAAGAGTATAATATAAAAAATTATCATTTCCAAACACCATATATGAAATTTCTGCATTTTTTCATGACTTTATTGTTTTAGATTTTCATAATTTGTCTGGTTATTTTTATTTTAATGTTTAAATTTTTAATTTTTTATGCAAATCGCTGATATAAAAAATATTTGCAAGTATTATATAACCTTTTTATGCCACCCTGAATTCGATTTTTTTCTGCTGTTCTGTGTGTATCGAATTATTTCTGGTGTTACCTTCATTTTTATAAAGTTAAATTCTTAAACAGAAAATTCGTTTAGCTGAACTACGTTTAGATCTGAGCTAAAACTTATTTTGTGATGCTCTCTCCTATTTGTGAAATGGTAAATACTGTTTGGTCTCTCAAATAGTGTTTTAGACAAATTTTTGAATTTTGAATTAATTCATAAAAATATATTGATGCAGTTAGTTAGATGTTTGAGATGTGTTTAAACAATTTTCATTCATATATAGGAAAAATGCTTTTTTTAAGGTATAGATTCACAAATTATATAAATTATTTCTCTGTAGAAATTATCTATTAATAATAGTTTTCCGATGCATAGAAAAAGATCAGGCATATGCATCCAGAAAAACAAAACCTTACAATTTTTTGCAGATTTAGTTATAATTGTTGCATTTGAATCGAAAACGCAAATATTTCGTTTTTATGGTTAAAAGTTTATAATTTTATGAATTATATGATTTATGATGAAAAAAGAAATTGTCATTGCTAAAGAAAAAAAGTTTGGTGTTTTTTTATGTCTATAATGATCTATATATTTTCTTTACCAATTACGACCTGTATTCTTTTGCAATCGCTAATATTTACAATAAAAATTTTACAAATAACTATCAACTCGAGACATGTAAAGAAAATCTTTAGTAGTACATGTATAATATATACGAAAATTTGCAAGAACAAAAAAATACGTGTTAATAAGTGACGGTTTGAGTTAAATTTCATAGCCGTGTCACAGAGCTATGTGTTTTGAAAGATTGATTCTTAAAATAAGAAGAAATTTATTTGCCATTGGATATTTAACTTAAAATTAATTTATTATTTTTTTATATTCTGACATTAATAATGTAAAATACGAAATACAGTTACTTCGTTTTTTTGGTTGGTACAACTGAGATTTCGTCATCCTAAACATGAAAGGTTACATTTGAAACGTTTTTTGATGTGTACATTCTTGTTTTTGTTTCTTGTTTTAGCGCTTAAATACAATGAACTATGTTTGAGTTAGTCTATTTTGAGATTATGCAATATTTTTATATTGTTTAAATTTATTTGAATTCGCGTTGTAACGAAAATAACTTCTATGAAAACATGAAATATTTGCATTTTTTTTAACTATCTATACATAAATTCTCTATAGTTTAAATAACTTTACTTATTTGCATAACATTATAAGTTTATTATAGCAATAAAATACATAATATAAATATAAATGTTTTATATGGTTGCGTAAATTTTGGTTTTTTTATAATTTTGTCTACTATATACTTTAGCTCAATTATTATAATTCCAGATTTACATATTTAACAGGTTAGTATTAAATAAATTTTTTATTTAAATTTCATTAAAACGTCTGATTTGCTTGGTTGAATATAGAAAAATAATTTAAAAAAATTTTAGACAAATTTCTATTATAAGGATAATAACTTCGTCCTGATTTCTTTAAATTCAATCTTTACAATTCCTAAAACAAATAAAAAACCACAGGAAAGAAATAAAGTAACGAAAACAAGGAAAAATAACAATCAGTCGTGAATATACAACCATAAATTCAACTTGGGACCAAATATAAATACATAGTATTTACCACAGTCAAAAGTTTGTATTTACATTTTTTGAAAATTCTCAAACAAACGATCCGAATGCACGCTAATTGAAAATCCAATGGCAACAGCACGAAAATTAAAAAAACTTTGAAAATGTGCACAAACAGATAATATAATGGGAAACATGAAAATTATGTTTGAAAATTATACTATATCATAAAAGGTTGGTTCAGAATCACAAAGAAGGTTGTTATATTACAGGTAGTATATATAGACTTATTGATATAATGACAAGTTTAGAAGCATAGCTTTCAATATTAACTAGGATAATGAGACAACATACATTTCTTAAAAATTTGACATACTAAATAAACACGGAAATTGGTGGATGTGACACGGCAGAAGAGATCATCAAAGGCTTGTGTGAACAGAAGTATCTTAAGGATATTGTGAATCATCGTAACGAAAGATTAAGAAATGCCAAATTGAAAATTTTTTGGCTTATGATGATAATGCTAATACATAAAGAATATGTTAGAAAATACAAAAAATCTAGGAATTAGATAAATAAAGATAAAAATAAGCAATTCAAGGTTTTTTATATTGAAAACTCGATCAAAAATGTAAACTTGTGTGATTTCTGATGGAAGCAATGAAAAGGCAACAATCATACATATGATAAGAACATAAATAACTTAATGGGAATTTTTAAATTTATGAGATCCAATAAATTAATAAAGCGAACAAGTTGCGTATTAGTACTAGTAATAAAACACTAAGACCATATGATCAAATACATTAAAGTCGAACACACGACAATAGCGAATGTTTTTCACAAAATAAGAATAGTTCGAACAATATCCATAATAATAACTACGGAGTAAGCACAATTAATTTTTAAAAAGCAAAGTTTTACGTTAATACGGATGTATCAATTACTTTTGCTAGTGTTGAGAACCATCAAGTGAAATTCTTGGTTGACTCCGTTATAAAAAATCGTTTAAAAAATGAATACATAATTTGCAACACTATAAAGTTGAAAATTTTCAAGGGCCTCTGAAAACCATAACACAAACAAAAAAATAGTTAAAGGTATTCGACAATATCTTTTTAGTAAACAAATTAAATTTATGGATAATAAACATAGTATTTTTGTTGCTTATAATCCTATAAAATCATATGTTTTATTGTTTTTAACATTTTTATTTTTATTAAATATATTATTTAAATATTTTAGATTATTTTTAAATTAAATAAATAAAAAGAAAAAATATATTGAAAATATCCATCTTGGCAAAATTTTTAATCTAAATTAAATATAAAACCTTTTTTTAGGTCGTTTTTATCTTTGACCAATACGTTAATATTTTTTAACAAAAATTGAAATAAATTGATTAAGTATAATTTAGAGCCTTTGGTTTGTTTTTTTATGTGATAATATTGTTAATTCTATAAAACCTTTAAAAAGAGGATCAAGTTTATGCAGCTTACCAAAATTAAACCTATATTGATTTAATATTTATATAAACATGGATAAAAACAACTAATATTTTCATTTTCTAATTTTCTTAATCGCACATCCAACAATGTTTTAATTTAATGTTTCAAACTTGATCACTCTTGCCTTTGTCTACACAATATTAGTCAAAAAATTATGTTTATTGATTTACACTAACGTTCTGCAATTTTAAATAGCTTGTTTTAAGCAACTTAAGCAACTCTATATACACATTATACACAGAAACTAAGCAGAGTAGATTTTTATGATGCAATATTGTTAGGCATTTTAAGCATTACAATACGGGTTTTTACAGACATTTGTATTGCACAAAAAGCTAAGAGGATCAATAATTTCTGAAAGAAATTATTGTATTTTTTTATTGAGACACATCCGCCTAGATTTTGCGCAATTATAACAGCAAGTTTCACTAAAATTTTAATTTTATTTTTAAATATACAAATAAAGTTTTAAAATACAAAAATTTGCGTTACGTCATACAATATCGATCCCTACGTTTTGACGAGCATGAACATTACAGCATAATACAGATAAAAATGAATAATAAATAATACAAGAAAAAACAGCCTACGATACATATTTATAAAATACATACAATACTTTTAATAATATTCAAAAATCGAATCATTTGTCAAAATTGGGCATGATTTCCGCGAATTATCTAGTTGTAAATACAAATAAAAGTTCTTCTTTGACATCATTAATAAAAATATTTTGCAAGTTTCTGATAAATAGTGCTTGCCAATGTGCTAAATGCAAACATTTTTTTTAAAGATAATATCAATTTTTTTCTATTTTGTACGGGTTTTTGTTATTGATATGTTATTAATATCTTGTAATTTCGATAACATGTTAAATCTTTGAAAATAGTTATGCAAAAACTTTATGGCTGGACATCATAAAAATCATTATTCATGCGAATTCAGAAATACCGTTCTGAATGACTTGAGAATAAGAATAATGCAAATAGAATCAATTTGAAAAAGAATGTGTAAAATATTTAAAAAATACATAAGATAAATCAAAATATAGTTATAAAAAGCTACTCAAATTAGTAAAATATTTGACCATTTACCCTCAAATCACATAATATTCGTAAAGAATCCACAATTTTTTCACAAAAAAACATCATCACTTCTAAGTTGTATGAAGAAAACAAACATAATTTGCATGTAATTTACAAATTTATAAAAAATCATTAATAAGTCCCTGTACCTGAGCTAAAAGTTCATATTTGATATAGCTGCAAGTTGGATGAAAAATTCTTTTCTTGGAATCCAAAATACCATATAATCTCATATTTAGTACAACTTTACAGAACACATAAAATTATTCCATCTGCATAAAAAGGCTAGCGAAAATTCGTTTTTATCAACACTAGATCATGTATTTTAAAATCAAAAACATCTTAACGTATAATAAGTGCTACAAATACAAAATACAATATAAAAAAACTTCATAAATATTTTTTTTGTTTATGATGAACACACATGATTCATTCAATGTGATTTCAGTTGTTTTATAACGTTAAGAGTATTTTTTTAACTTTACTTTACGAAAAAAATAAAAACATTAGAAATAACTCATTAGAAAAGCGTTATCAAGATCTGTTTTTTTTTCTTAAGACATCAAAATCACTATTTTTTTAAGTATTACAGCAGAACTTACATTTTTGCAATCTTTTACTGGATTAAACAATTTTATAGTTAGCGTTGAATGGCCATTTTACTCATGTGGTACTGGTATGGTTTAAGATTCTTGCACGAGAAATTGAATGATTATGGTGTGAATTAGTATAAGAAACGAAGAAAATATGATAAAAATTGTATTTTTTGAAATTGTTTTCTACTTGTGTTTCTTTATTTTTCCTCTACAATACATTATTTCTCATTCTTAGTGGCATTTAAAATTAGGAAAAAAAAATTAACATATATGCAGAAAATATATTTTTTATTACAAAATCACTAAATTTCTTTTATTCTAGAGTATGGTATTAGGCAAGAATAGGTATTAAAAATATTAACAACTTGCTGGTTTTTTGTAAAAAAAGTACGTTTTGTACACATAAACAAATATAAAGTGAGATTTTTATAAGTCGATTTGTAAGTGTATTTAATGACTCTACTTTCTTTGAAAAGCCACAAGAAACACTGAAATACATGCCAGTAGTTATATAATGCAATCCTTACTATCAGTTGTAAAAGAAATTTTGAAACTATTAAAAAATTCAAGTAAAATTGTAAAAAAAAAGTGAAAAATATTTAAATTCAAAGCAAGTAAATTATTTATGTTGAAAGTACATTACACAAATATTAATTGCAATATATACCACTGTGAGATAGTATGTCAGAATGCATCAAAAAAGCGATTTATATAGTATTGCATATAAAAAAAATTCCTAAGTGTAAACAATTATTACATCATAACAATTTAATTTTTATAATATAAGCGTTTTCGTGTAGTATTTAATGCAAGAGGTCTAAGAAATGCAGTTACAAAAATAAAAAGAGAAAATTATAATCATTAGGTATAATCTATGTTTATAGTTTAAAAGATCTGACAGAAGCTAAAAAAAACAACAAACGAAATGATTTTGTAAATGCAGAATCTATTCGATATAAAAAAATGAACTGTGCGCCAAAAAAATTATTTTTGTAAGCAAAAGTGTAAATTCATATGGTTTCTATAAAGAAAATCTCTTTGCGCTTATTGAAACGAAAATTTGGTAGAATGTATAAAAATTAGAACATTTTAGAGGAGGCATGAACTCGTACTTTGCTTTAAAATCTTATTATATTTTTACGAATAAATTTAAATTGAATTTTAATACAACATAAAAAAAATATAACAACAAATAAAAAGTAAATAGAGAATCTAGGGTAAACAAATTACCAGTTTTTTAATGTATCTTATCTACAACATTGGTCAAATTGAATGAAGTATTCTTTGTAAAGTCTGCAATTTCCATGCGTATTTTAAATGTGCTCTCTTATAAATTCCATTTAATACAACAAATAAACTTGTCAAGCACATTTGCACTTTTTTTAGCTTATACATATTTTTCTGTATTTATATTTTTTAAACACTGTAAATATAGAAATAAATTGATAATTACAAATTGAGATCATTTTAAATAAAGCATAGAAGGAAAATAAGTGTTTTTTATCTGAATTATTATATTTTGTGTACATACTTTCTAAAACAGATACAAAGATGACGATTAAAAAGAGTTTTTTGTGCTTTCATTGTGTAATATAAAAATAACATTGACATCTGTATTATATTATTGATATTAAATTTATGATGTTCAGTTTTAAACTAATCTTTTCAAATATAAAAAATTGAATATATTTGCATTGAAAACTATTATATTATAAATCAAAACGTTATAAATTGTTTTTAGAATTGTTTTAAGGGTTTTTTTAAATATGAGAAGGATTACTAATCCTATTTAAAATGTAAAGAATAAGTACAAAGAGATTTTTAAAATAATGCTAAATATATATTGTAAAAATATTAAGATGTATAGATGATGTTAATAATAGTGAATGGATTAGTAATAATGGTTGTTTTTGTACTTAAAAACACAATTAGATCAACTTCTTTAAAAAAAACAGATAAAAAACCTTATGATAGTGTTCTGTTTCTAAAATTATAAAAATGTGTTATATATTCATACCTTGAAATAATGTTGTGTATATTTATGTTTGGAATGTGATTTTATGTTTTTTTAAAATTATAAATGTTTTATATGCATCTGTACATGTTAAGATTTTTATATGTGTATAAGAGTTGTATATGGTAAATCCATTTCAATTCTTTTTTGCCTTTTTTAAACATGATAGTGTTTTTTCAAAATTGAAAAATATATAATAATGAAACAAAAAAATGTTAACTAAAAACATAATATTTTTATTAACTAGTTTTGATTATGTAAATTCTTATCATTGTTATATAAATGTACTATTTACTATGTTTGCTACAAAAAAGCCATAAAAACTAAGTTTCAAATATTTATTCAATCTTTTATATTTTATATAAATTATATAGAAATGTTTATTTATTCACAAATGACTGTATTTATGTAAAAAAAATTTTAGTTCAGTTTATGTTGAAATGCAAAACTTCCGATGATTTAATTTATTTCTTATTCTACTTTTGTATCATCAACAAAAAAACATTTTTCTGTATACAGGAAGGTGACAATCTTGTCAATTGATATTATACATAATCTAAGATTAAGTAGGTTGGATAATCTGGGTCGACCTCGCGGTCTTCCCGATTTATCACTCTGGCTTGATGTGGTATAAAATATAAAAGACATTTTCTCGATGATCTTTATTTAACAAAGCTTTATTTAAGCTTTTCTTTGATCAAAAGAGACCAATCACATTTTGATCATAAAATAGATCAAACTTTAAATATCAAAAATAAGGCAAATCACAATTGTAAAATGTCACAAAAATCATTTTTAATATTTTTTCGAGATAAGCCGATAAAAAATGTCAAATCAAAATATTAAACAATTTTTCATCAGAAATCTCTATTTCCAACTTCCCCCTCTCTAATTCTCCTTAATTGCGTAGCATGTCCTTTTAAAACTCTTCCATCACCCATTTGTATCAAATACACATCACCATAATCATTTTTCAAAATTTGTCCTTTCTCTAAAAAATTTTCATCCGTTTTACTTTTCTTTAAATGATTTTTCAACAATACCACGTCTCCACATGAAAATTTCCTAATATACTTCTTTCTGCTTTTAAATTCTTTTTTGTAACTTTCACCATGCTTTTTAACTTCATTCCAATTTTCTGTCTGTAAAGCTTCATCCGGTGACATTCCAATTCCTCTGTGATATAAAGAATTATAATTCTTAACCACTTCTTCTAATATATTCTGATCGATACGTTCCGCTTTTGTCAGCGCTTGTCTAATAGTCCTGTTCACTCTTTCCACTCTACCATTCCCTTGATGGTAATATGGTATTGTGAACTTTTGTTCAACATTATTTCTATTTAACCAATTCTTTAAGTATTCATTCGAAAATTCTTTTCCATTGTCACTCTGTAATACTTTGAATGGCAATTGGTTGAATATCTCTATCACAAAATTTAATATGTATTTTGCTTTCTTTGCTTTTATCAGCTTTGCGTAGACTTTTCTAGAAAAATAATCAATCATGACAATTATCAGTTTTCTCTGTCCCATGTCAAGCAAATCAATAGCCATTAATTCTCCTGGTTCTTTCACATTTAAATGCTGGCAAGTTTTTTCTACAATAGGATCGTATCTTTTACAAACAATACAATTTTCCAAAATTTCGAGAAGCTCTTTTTTCTTTATTTTTATTCCGCTCTTCCTTAATTCATCCATAATTCCTTTTCTATGATTGTATTTTGTATGTAATCTTAAAATTTCTGATTTTATATCTTCAGTGTACAAAACTTTATCTGTGCCTGGCGCTCTACTTAAAGCATCTGATATTATCATTTCCTTTCCAGCTCGATATATCGGTACAAATTGGAATTTTTCCAATCTCTCAAACCATCTTCTTACTCGTGCAGATCCAAAATCTTTCTTTCTTTTCATTTCGATCATCGCTTTATGATCCGAAATAAGTTTAAATTCTTTTCCTGTCAAATAGAATTCAAATTTTTCCATTGACCAGAGTGCTGCAAGTACTTCTCTTTCTGTAATGGAGTAATTCTTCTCACAGTTTGATAAACTTCTGGAAATATATGCAACTGGTTTATCATTCTGGTAAAGAACTGCACCTATACCAATTAAAGATGCATCTGACTCCAAAGTAAATTCACCATTTGGATCGGGAATAAATACTTCTAAACTTTTTTTCATTTCGTCTTTAATTTTCTGGAAAGCAAAATTTTCCACTGAAGTCCACTTGAATTTTACATCTTTCTTCATTAAATTATATAGTGGATACAATATTTCAGTAATACTTTTGACAAATATTCTATCGTAATTAACCATACCCACAAATCGCTGTAATTGCTTCCTTGTACGAGGTTGCTGATAATCAATGATACCTTGTCGCCTTTCAAGTGTTGGCTTTACTTTATTAAATGATATTTCATAACCTAGAAATACAACCTTTTCCACACATTCTACTTTCTTTTCAACATTTTCTTTGAGATTGTACCTTTTCAATCTATCTCTTACTATATTAAGATTTTCATTATGTTCATCAATCGTTTCACCGAATATCAAGATGTCATCAATGTAAATTAAACACCTTGTTCCAACAATATCTTTTAGAATAATTGTCATCGCACGTTGAAAAATAGCTGGCGCATTTTTAAAGCCTTGCGGCATCATTCTAAATTGCATTAATTTCTTTCCAGTAAAAAATGTTGTCTTTTCTCTATCTTCTTTTCTTATTGGTATTTGAAAAAAACCATCCTGAAGATCGATGATTGAAAAATACCTTTTGTTGCGCAATGTCGCTAGAAGTTCCGATATTTTCGGAATAGAAAACTCATCTTGTTGAACCAAATCGTTAAGTTTTCTAAAATCAACACAAAACCTTAGTTTTCCATTTGGTTTTCTGACTAACACTACCGGGTTCAGCCATTTTGAAGTAGATTCTTCAATAATTCTTCGCTTTTCCAAATCATTTAGCAAAATTTCAAAATCATTCTTGTCTTTTAAATTTCTGATTGGTCTCGTCCAACTGACGAATTCATTTTCTTTTGTTAAAATGTCACATTGTACTGGTAATTGTGATTCGGCCGTAAAACTTTTCACTATTTCATTTCCAAAAATAATATCTTTACTATTTTTATTTTTTATCACATATAGATTGAAATTTTTCTCGCATCCGTTGTATATCACATTTACGGGAAGCATCTGATCTACAATGATTACGTGTCCATCAATTGTTCTGAAAGTTTTTTGTATGTTTTTAAGCTTACAGTCTTTAAAAACATATAATCCACCTGAACAAATAAATGATTCGGCTGCGCCTGTATCAAATATTACCTTTCTATCTATACCATTTATTGTTGCGATTCTTTCATCTAACCCACTCTTGTCAATCGAACCTTTTTCTACCATCATTATCTTTTTATTTTGGCAATCTCTGCTAAAGTGCCCAACTTCTCCACAATTGTAACAAGCTTTTCTCTTTCTTCTATCGCTATACGAATTATCATGCTGTTTATCATTCTCCCGTGTGAATTTCTTAGTCTCATGACCATAGTTGATCTCCTTTATTCTTTCAATTAATTTATCCAAGTTTCCATCTAATGCATGGACACATATCTTCATATCCATTGGCATTCTCTGTTCTCTCAAGTAACGAAACACTACTTTTTCGCTTTTCTTTTGATAATTTGCGAAATCTCTTAGACGTATTAGAAAATCCACCCATGATTCTTCTCTATATTTCTTGATTTGCGAAATATCACGTTCTAAACAGAACTCCATCACTAACCGTTTAAATTCCGACCACTCTGCAGGTAATTCATCATTCG
>AFBI03000072.1:48446-156309 GCA_000230595.3 Edhazardia aedis USNM 41457
AAACCTAGTAATAGTAACCCTAGTTATGATGTATTAAATAAATTAAATGTGATATTCACAACTGTAATCAATCCAAAAACATTCAAAGGAAAAGAATTCTACGAAAACGAAATAAAAAAAGCCGACACAGAACTATCACAAATAAAAATAAAAGAACAACCAAAAAAATCAGCCGATATAGAAAAAATCGAAGCTCAATACGAAATAAAAAAAAAAGAAACAATAACAGCTCGCGACAACTATTTCAAACTAAAAAACGAAATGAATAAAAGATTCCTCTTCTTGGTACACAAAATAAACAAAATAATCAACAATGTATACAGAAATTTGTACAACAACAATGACGTTAACATACAACTGGTTATCGATACAAATGTAAGTTGGGATGACATCGAAAAAGATATTACTAACACTACAATCAACACCACAACAAATAATACCAGATTTAATCTATCTAACTTAAACATTAAAACATCCGATTTAAAATATACTTCTGATATAGATTACTCGTCACTTAAAATATACGCAATGCCGCCAAATAAAAGATACACTCTTATCAAGAATTTGTCTGGCGGGGAGCAGACAATGGTAAACACAACTCTCATTTTGTGTCTAAATAAAATTAAACTAGTTCCATTCATGTTCTTTGATGAAATCGATAGCTGCTTGGATACTGATAACGTTAAGAGACTCGTTCAGTATCTAAGAAACGTGCAATCAGCTGTTATTATAAGTCACCGTCCATTTGTAGTAGCTTGTTGCAATTCTGTTATAGGTGTTTACAAAATAGATTCAAGTAATATTTTAACTTATAAGCTAGATTGATCAGAAACTAAATAATTACATTCAGATAAAACAAGTTTTAAAAAAACATTTCGATTTAATGAATATTAATATTAAAAATTATATACACCAATTTTTTATAATCATATCAAATAATATTATTATGTTCTTTTTCTCATCTTTTTTATTCTACCTAACTTAAATCCTATCATTCTCCATAAAACAAAGAAAATAAATTATTAACTAAATTATATAACAAATAACAATGAAAAAAATTTACAATATTATATTAAGAAGATGTGTGATTACATAAAAAATATATTTAAAATAAAAACAGTAACTATACAGTCTAAAAATATTAAAAAAATTTGTCGCTCATTGTTTAAGATAATTCGAATACTATTATAATTGTTGATTGATCTAAATAAATATTTTTTATTATCATTTTTTTATAAATTCAAAATAAATATATTTTATATCATTTTTTTATAAATTCATAATAAAATCATTATATTTTCCTTTTATTATATTTTATACAACAAAATAAATAAAGAACATCATTAATTTACTATTTAAAGAAAATTCTAAATTTTCCTTTTACTAAAATTTATACAACAAAATATATAAAGAACATCATTAATTTACCATTTCAAGAAAATTATAGATATTTGCAATCTACATACACCACTTCAAACTTTTTATTGAGATATCTCACTAGTTAGCATCACTAGATAATATTTGTGGTACAAAAATAGGTCGAAATTGAAATTAAAAACCTTTGTTTGATCTCTTTTATTTTATATATCTTAAACAAAAAAAATTGTGTTTTTCTAAACAGAATACAGTCGCAGGTATTTAACAGTATAATGTTATACGTAAATAGATAATCCTATATAATTTCTAGCTAAGTTTATTCGTATATCTATAAATTCTATTTTTCAAGTCTACAAAATAGTAATTATAGAAACTTATCACATTTTTAACATACACAATGCCTTGTTGCGTCATAAATTTTTAATAAACATATTTTTTTGTAGAATTTCATACTAAAAACACTCTTAATTATTTTATCTTGTGAGTATTTATAATACAACTACAGCATAAGCTATTTTAAATTATATTCTATTTTAAGCTTCTCTTGTTTTTTTTATATATCTGCCTATTAGAAACAACAATTTACAACAATATATTTATTCATTGTTGTGCCTTCGATTCTAAAATACCCTATGTGTGGTATATATGGAAGTAGGATCTGGTTTTCTTGGATTTGGAAAAATATTTGGCCTTTTTTCTATTTGACTCTTTTTCTTAGCGCTGCAGAAACATTTAATATTAATTAAAAAAAAAATTTTAAGGGTCGTATTTCACTAAAAAATAAAGATACAAATACCCGGATGGTAAAAATGTTTTAGGCGAAACTAAACGGCATAAAAATCATATTTCATACCATGTGTATCCATCATGTGCAGTCACCTGAACTAACACCGTATTCATTGAATTTTTGACATAGGAACTACCATGAATATTGATTATCAAAAAATCAAATGTAATTAAAAACACTTTTAGATGATAGCAAGCTATTATGTTTAAAAAACAATAGAATAGCTTCATTGAGAATTCTTTACATATTTAGTTTAGATGTTACATAAATATTTCTTTTACTTTACATAATTGTATATATACTTGACATAGTTATCTTTACTAATTCATTCCAAGCATTCATGCAATTTTTTGTTTTACATTTATAAATTAAGCTCTTAATGCAATATCTTCAATATTAATAACTACATTTTCGTGCAACAGTTTTTTCTATGTTTTATAAAATTCGGTGCGTTTTCAAGGTCAACATAAAAAAAGATGAAGATAAATGACGCACAAAATAAGATATAAAAACACCGATGTTTTTTTATTTAAACATTTCAATAATTGCTATCCTTTCTTCAATTATCTTGTTATTTTCATATATTAAACCATTCTTTACATAATCAAAAAAAAATGCTTTATTGTTTCATTTAAAAAAACAACGTGATATTAAGTGAAATTAAAAATGTTTTAAATTCACGGTTTATATAACATTTTTTTAATTCTTATCTTACATATAGTATAATTATAATGGCAAATCGCAAATAGTATCATATAAAATTTCTGAGAATGAAGTTCATAAATGATTCCTTTAGCAAAAAATAGAACTACCTATCGGAATATTTAATCGCACCCTTAATATATATATATACTATATATGTTTGATATTAAATAGAATTATTAACCTTATTACATAAGAAATCATTTAGATAATCAGAAAAATATATTAATGCTAAGGATTATATTTGTATGTATCACGTCTATCAACAAACACAAACAACTTATTTCCCTTTTTTGTAAATACATAAAATCGATATACACTTTTTGTTATTCAAAATGTTTATAATTGCTTGAATGAAACATAAGTTTTAAATTTAGGTAAAATATGACTAAATATGACATTTGTGATTCGAATTGATTCGTTAACGAAGCAATAGGGAATCAACTAAATTTTTACAAAATTATATACGAAAGTAAAAGGTTTAATACCGTAATAACAACACCAATGGCCTCAGTCATAAGTATATTATATAATTTTTTATTTTTTTCTTAAAAATTTATTGTCATAGCATTTATTATTTAGTTTGTTTCATGCATAATACAATACTTAGTGTTTCATCAAGAGTAAACCTTGTATTTTATCTATTATAGTTTGTTCGATAATTTTATAATTTTTTTAAAATATTGAAAAATGGATTCTTACGAAAATGTTATTTTCATCTCAGGATTATAAGTTTTTTACTATCGAAAATATTTTATTTATTTGGAATTAAGATTGTTGATATATAACCATAAATTAAAATGTGAAAATATGCAAATTTTTTTACATCTAAAATTCACTATATAATAGATATTTAAAAACAAAATTTTTTGTGTATGGTTAATTTATATTTTTCGTTTGTTTTTTATAGTATTATGCAATATTAAAAATGTTTTGTTTAATCTTCCTAAAATAAGTTTTATATCTTTGAATGTTTATTAGACAGAAATATATAAATATTGTTCTTTATAGGCCTATTGCAATGATTTTTACTTTGTGAATTTTTCTTTTCGCTATTTTTTTTTGATAACTTTGGATTTTATGTTTATTAACTGTAAACATTTTTCTTTACGAAATTCCTACTTATAAAAAATTATCTATCAAATGGTTATTGAAAAAAAAATGAAACGAAAATCTTTTGCATAAGTCTGTGTAATAGGTAGTTGTTCTATTGCATTTTTATTTTTTAATTGCAAAAAAAAATATTTACCAAGACAAGTATACGATGTTAATCACAGATATTTAGAATATATTAATATTAATCAGCATATTATATAAAAAACTAAAACTATAAAAAGATTATATTTTGGTAATGATATATGTTTTCGAAAAAAATATATTTTGCCATTCGCGTATAATAAGGTATTTTACTAATTTTATATTACATGAATACTTATCGATATCGATTTAAATATAAGTTACATAAAAAAATCAAAGAAATTAAAAAAAATCTCAAAAAAGTTATAGTAGAAAAATTTTTTCAGCATAAAAAATACGTAATAAAGTATTCGTTACGTTTTTATTGTTCGAACGTTTTTTTCCAAACACTGTTGTTTATATGTTAAGTTGGTGTTTTGACTCCATATAGCTTATTTTTTTTGGTTTTATAATTTCAATTATAATGTATATATTATATGATTTTATGTTTTACATTTATTTTTTTCTATAAGATTATTACAATAAAAACGAAAACGGTCATCTAGTGGAAAGTGTGAGAAAGAAAAAAATATTAAAAATCTATACTTGGGTTTTTATACACGATTAAAATAATAAACAACAAAAAAATAATTTTTTAAACAATATTCGAAATAATATTGCTGTTAAAAAAAGGAACTTGATTGTATTGTAAAATGTACGTTACAATATTCGAGAACACTTTAGAAATTTCCAAGTTTTAAGGTGTTTCCTAAACCGGTTCCCTTTCTTGAAAGTCTTTTTACGATTCGTTTCTATACATAAAAAATATACAAAATAAGGAAACTTTTATTGAATTAAATAATTTTATACGATGCGTTGAGGTACTTACATAGTACCATTTATTTATTGCAGTGAAATGTTACTTGTGTTTAATATATTCAATTTCTATCTAAAGTTATTCATTGGAGAAAACATGATGATAATCTTTTTTCTGAGTAAATTTTGTTTTTTCATACATCTAATCAAATTTTTCTAAAAACTGTTTCCATTTAATATATACTTTTTATTTTACCCATTAAAGACTGTAATCAAAAAATAAAATAAAAAAACAATGAAAATTTTTTGAAAGAAAAAACCCTCAAAATATCTTCTAAAGAAGTTTGAAAATTAAAAAAATTTGATATCATTATCTTTTTTATTCATAACACTTAAATATAGAAAACATCACAAATTTCTATATATTACTTAAAAAGCATTTTTCAGCTAAAAAACTATATATAATTGTTTTTTTATTTTACTTATACAATTTATTATATATAATGTATCAATCAAAGGTAATTTTAAAAATTAATATTTAATATATTTTTATTCTTAGAAAAGCTTTAAAAATTTGTAACATTTACGAAAATAGATATTTATTTTTGTCACTGTTGTGATCATGAAATAAAATTAAAATCGCATATAAAAAGAAAAATATTTTTGTTTTTAGTTTTATTCACTAAAAAATTCATCTTGACGTTTAAAAGTAGAATAGAATATAATACATCGTAGAATCGTAAAATAGGCTCTTATTTCTAAATTCAAATTATTTTTATTTATTGTCATTCACCAACCTAGACTAGTCATCTACAAAAATCTTTTTAATCAGTAGATTAATATCACAATTAAATAAAAAAAATACACCCCAAATCAATTATAAAAATATATCTGTTAGTCATTAAAACCAATAGAAACCTTTATATAAACTTTCTATGATGGAAAAAACATTTTTTTTTGTGACGATATATACAAGTTTATATTATCGATAATCTGGATAAAAATTGTTAGGCAAGATTCTATAACGAAAAGCGAAAGTAATGATTGTTGGATGGAAAGCGATTAGAATCTTGAAAAAATGTTGATAAAATTAAAGATTGTTATTTGTGCATATTTATTTAAAAATAATTTCTTTATATAATTTCTTTTTGGTTTTTTAAACCAATCATCAATCACCAATCATTAGTTATCAAAATCAATATTTGGAAACCACTTAATTTATAGTAAACAATCTTAAATCATTTTATGTCAATTTTCGTAAAAATAAATAATTTACATTGGTAATGATTAAATTAACCAATGACAATTTTTTATTCCAAATTTTTAACAATTTTCGACAAGATTAATTTGTCGAATATAATTTTAATATTTCTACTTTCTAATGACGTAATTTCTATAAATAAACATTAAAATTTCCCTAAATATATAGAATTTTAATATAATAATGTTCACTAAATTTTTTATGCTCTTTAATATTCAACAATGATATTTTTAAATTAAAGTTACGGTCTTTTTTACAAACTTTGTAAACAAAATTTGCATTGTTTCGTATTTTATTATAAGTAGATTGTTTTTAAAATTTCATTTTTTTTTGTGTAATATAAACGAACGAGATATGATATATTCATAATGAAACATTTTTAAAATTTAATACTGAATTGATATAAATGTGTTTGTTTATGTATTATTAGACGATTTTTTCACAAATTGCATATAACTAGAGAAATTTAATAAAAAAATTTATACAAAAATATATTATCTTTTTCCGATGTCTGCAAAGAACAAGTATAGAAAAAAAGGATTTAACCACAAGAAAAAAAACAACCAATTTTATTATTTCAAAAACGAATCTGAAATTCTTAAAATATTGAACAGTAAAAAATCACGGATTAATTAATAGTATTTTTTATATAATTAACTATACAATTTACAAAAATCTTTCTTTATTTTTATCATATGTTGAGCGCAGTTAAATAAGAAAAGATGAATAAAAAATATTTACATTTTTAAGGTTTCATAAATCTAATTCTTTTTTTCATAGTTTTAATACAAATGTTTTTTTTTAGCGTTTATAATTAATTTAACCTCAAAATTTACACAATTTTAATCCTTTATATTTAAATAAATAAAAAAAATAGTGCATTTTTTTGTAACAAAAAAAGTGAAATATGTAAAGAAACTTTCCAAGTTCAACGTCTATACTCCATTTACATCATTTTTTAAAAAATTAGTACAAATAATTATTTTTAATAATTTATATTCATATGAGAAATATTTATGCTGTTAAATTCTTCACTATTATAATTTGAATTCATTACATATATATCATTTTTTGTTGATATTGTGTCTGTTTTTATATTTTATAGTCAAATTTTTAACAATTCTAGATAATTTTTTCTTAAAAATATTAATACGATTAACTTTAGATTCCTTTTGTAAATTACAATATTATGACAAATGCACATTTTTCTATTTTTTTGGCCAAAGAACCAACAATAAAATTATGGCTATTAGTAGAAATAAATTAACATATATAATGGTGTAAATGGTATAAATATATACTGCGATGTTCAAAATTTTTAAAAATTTTAAATACGCTTAACATGTAAAAAATCTATAGAAATTTAAAAAAGGCTGTTTTTTTCATTACCTTATCATATTAGTTTAATCCATGCTAGGATCAAACTGGTGCAGTATCGAAACCGCAATTCAAAAAGTATGAAATTACGTTAAAACATGTAAAATTTCTATATTTATAATTTTTATGATTTTTATTCTTAATTTAGGTCTTTTTATTTATTGTGTAAAAGATAATTTTGGGATTTTTGATAAGGAAAATAAAAAGAATTGTCATTATTCAATCGACCTTAAAAAAAATAACGTAGTTTTTGGTTTTTTTTAATTTTGATCATAATTTCTTACAGGATAAAAATATAAAGTGATGGGATTTATGCCATTTTACAGCCATTTTGATCATCAAAATACTTTCAATTATTGAAATACAATTCGTAAAAAATGGTTTTAGCAGCTGTCGTAATAGATCTTTGGTGGTGAACATTTTTTTGACCTTTCGATAGTGCTTAACATAAGTTATAAACTAAAGTAAAATAATTTATTTTGAACAAAAAGAATATTAATGTTCTTATTGCTAGTAGTAATTAAATGTTGTAAAATTCAATATTCTAAATAATATGTCGTTTTTTTACTTTGGTTTTATGGTTTTCTGCAATTTTTCTTCCTTTTTTTGTCCTTGTTGTTGGTTTTATTGTCGTTGAGTGATTTTTGGTAATAACATTAATTACCTCATCACGCGGGATCCTACAACAGTTTTTTAAGGAAAGTCTACATAAATTACATATGAAACTCTTGGGTTAGTGTTCATCAACATCTTCTTCCCCAGTAACTAACACTTAAAATATTTTTGAATCTAAATTATCACAGTTGTAAAAGAAGCTACAAATGAAGAATCATATTTTTTGAAAAATAAGTCATATAATATTGTGCTAATAGACATTGATTGATAGCAATAAACATTACACTAGCATTGATTTTTATAAACAATTTTGTTTCTTTTACATGGTATTTTTTTAAGTCTTATTTGCTTGTCTATTTTTTCAAGATATTATATATGGTCCATGTATTTCAGATATAGTCTGATATTTTTACTTCAATGTTTTTATATGAGAATATTTTTCATAACCAACCTATGATAAATTTAAACTTTTTTTTCATTAGGAAAGAGTTTACAATAAACATAAAACAACGGCAAATAAATTTTGTTTTCATTCGGCGAGTATATTGATATTTTTGATAGCTGTCACATCTTAAACCAATATTTACACATCCATTGGATTATATAATTTCGAAGTTTTCAAGCATAATACTATTTGTTGAAATAAATGAATACAAATTCTAACACAATAAAAACATAATGTATACAATTTATATCTTGTTAACATTATATAAGTACTTTAGTTTTTCCTGCAATAAAATTTTCTAAATAAAAACAAACAAAAGGAAATTAAGAAATCACCATAAAATAATAAACACGCAATCTTATATATGTAGATGAGTAATGCTTCTGCAAATTAAAAATAGATACAATGTTAAAAGAAAGTAAAAGATGTATCACATAGATTTTTAAACAAATCGAATCATATAATTTTTAAAATTATTCTGTTTTGATCAAAGTATATTTTTTTTAATAGGAGCAACAGTATATTTAATATAAATGCCTCTATTTATAGATGAAAGCAGACTTTTTTAACGGTGTTTTTGAAACATTTATAATTGAATTTTAATAGATACTAAAATTTCATTCAACATATATAAAAATTAATACAAACTTATTTTTATTTTTTACATACTTAAAAATTTCTGAAAACCTTTAAATAATGCAATATAAGTAAAGAATTCAATAAGAATTTATGTTTAATATTTTTGCATATGTTTATTTAATACTATAAAGCTAAGTATGCGATTTAATGTAAGTTGTATTTTTATTATAATGCAAACTACTCACGGCTTCGTATTATTTGATTTTCGTGGTTTTTTTAGTATATTTAAGTGTTTATGTATGTAAAAAATATAAACTTTTGGCGATGTTTGAACTGTTTATTCTGAAGATAAGAATGTAATTATTGAATTTAGCGATTGAAAGAAATATCACATAATTTAATGTAAAAACCTTAAAAAACGTTTTTCACATGAGCATGTTAGTCTATAAAACTATTATTCTGTATAAATCCATCATTGCATGTTATTTTTTTTAACAGGCAAGCAGGTGAAAAAAATGAACAGCTTATTAAAATAGATTATTTATATCTAATTTTTCTTTGATTTAAATTACCTTTGTACGATTGGTATTTTCTAGTACTGGTATACCATAAATTTCATGGAAAATAATATAAAATAAAAATAGATTGTACAATACTAGTGTATAAAGTAACGGAATACCATAAAGGTTCATAACGTTTAAATAGACTATTAATGTAACTATTAAGATATAATTAGCAGTATTTCAATTTCAAGAATTTAATTCTAAATATTATCGTTATACTTCAAAAATCTCACAGTTTTGAAGAAGATTTATGTTAATACACACATGATCGTGAAAAACGTCGTACTTTTGCTCCAGACAATGATACTTGAAATAATTTGACTTGGGTATGAAATCCCGGCTCTTTAATATTATTAAATAAGCTGCTAAAGTAGTTACGATAATTGCCAAAACTAATCCAGTTTTCAAGGCAAATGTGATAAAAAATAATCCTGACTTCAAGCAGCCCATACTATAGAGAAAAAGACAGCTTGCAAAAGTTATGCGACCAAATAGCCGTATGTCGTTTCTTACGAATAAAACATACGCACAAGCTAAGCATGAAATAATAAATACGCAATAAAAAACACCTAGGTTCATAAGACCAACTATTGTAGTAGATATGCAAACAGTGGAAATTGTAAATAAAGATTTCAATATGTATATTTTAGTCAATCCTCCACTCATTAATAAAGCTATTAATTCTTCTATAAAAACTATTATTGTGAATATATATACAGGAAGCATTAAATAACGTGGACCTATATCTATTTTGAAATCGAATTTCAGCATCAATAGAATACTGAGTATGTTAATCAGAGCTATTCTCAAAAAAACTTGGAAAGAAATCAAACAGTAACCTATATATGTTCTTATTTCATTTTTTATCAATATGATTGTGTAAATAAGTATGTTGCAGAGTAAAATAGATGCTGCAAAAACCAAAACCTGGAGCACAAAAAGCAACGGAACATCCATATAAAAGCTTTTTATTGTGAATACCACAGGTACACTATAAAATAAAGCTAACAATATCAAAATGAAAATTTTTATAAAAATGAGGTTGGTTTTGTTGAGAAGTCTGCCAAATAAATAGAGCTTAGCAGGATCTGAACGCATTTTATATGCCCATTTTCCGAAATTTTTGTACAAATTTCGGTTGTATTTATCTTTTAAAAACACATATGCGTTGCATATTTCATAATATTTCTCGGATCCGTTTTTCTGCCTGTCTGGATGATATTTCATGCATAATTTGTAATATTGCTTTTCCAGTTGTTTATCCGTGAAATCACTGTGTATTTTCATTATATCATGTAATGAACCTTTACTTTGTTTTTTTGATGTCATATTTGATCTCATTTGGATTTGATGATTTATAAATATTATTAATATGTTTTAATTTCGATACTATATATTGTTTTATGTTTTCGGTTATTTGAGTATTTTTGTTTGGTTTTAAAATCTTTTTTATAACTAGCTTTTCTATTTTGAATTTTTTTTATCGCTTTTAAACTTTTTGCCGTGATTTTCTTTTTGTTCTTTGTTTTTTTTTAAAATATATGGTTATTCTGTTCTTTGTCTTTTTATAAATCTTTAAACAAAAAAAAGTTGCATTTTCTTGATTTAGTGATTCTGTATTGGAAAATGCAAATAATAGAATGTACTATCTAGTCTATTTAAACTAAAAAAATTCTAAAGAATGATAAATATATATTTCCTGTGCTTTCTTGCGGAATCGCATTTTTACTTTTGAAATCGTTAGTAATTTCATTATTTTTTTAGTAGCTATTAAAAATTCTAAAACCTAAAATCAAAAGATTAATTATAAGATTGCAATATGCATTTCACATTTTACAATGAATTTATCATTTTTTGTGCTATCAAACACATGGATTAAAGTTTCATGTCATACTTTGAACTTTGCAGATATTTTTTTTAAATTATTATTAAAAATTTTAACAATAATGTGCATCAATTAGATTCTGTAATATGGAATTTCTGATTTCTGAATAAAGTTACGTTTTAAAAAAACTTGATTTATTTTTTATTAAAATGCTTTCAATTTTTTTTCATTTATTGTTCTGAAGAAATACCTTTATTCTTTCGGTATATCCTTTTCAATATTTGTATAAATATATATAAAAATAATTTAAAATTCTCAATATAACTGAATTTTATATATAAATGAAAAATAAAGGCTGAAATTGATTAATTTATATTATATTTTGTTCGATATAATTTTTATATTTAATTGAATTGTATCTTTATGTTTAGATTGCCGATATTTTTAAATTTATGAGATGAAATCACTTAATTTTATCCAAATAATCTTTTTAACATTTTTAAATATGTTATTTGATTCTACCATTTATGAACACTAAAATTCGACCTTAAGATTTTAGGGGCGATTAAGAATCACCAATATTTGATAAAATCAAACCAAACCTTAAATGTGATAAAATATAATTAATATTTTAGCATAGTAAATATTTTTTTACGCAAATAAAAAAACTTAAAACAGGTTTTAGAAATTTATAACACAATAATTATCTTAGAATTATATATATAATATAATTTTATACTTCATTATATTTATAAAGTCTTTTGTTTTTTTAAAATACATCATTTATTTTGATTGGTATATTTGAAGTTGGAAGAACTATTGCACGACTTCAATCATTAAATAAATTTATATATTTGATATTTAATATCACAATCGAAGTAAAAATCGTATTTTATTTTTAAAAATGATGGGATTATATTCGGCATAGAATTTATCCTTGTTCAAAATTTTATTATGTAAATGAATGCAAAATTCCAACAAAATACCACAAAATTTAGATTCTTTTTGGCTGTTCAGATTGAAAATACTATTGAATCATTTAATTTTTTCTACCTTTTTTTATTCATTAAAACATTTTTTTTAATGCTCTTATACGATTAAATATAAAATGGATGACAACTGTTCATAAACACGACTTTTGGGTAGTAATGGAATATTCTTTTTGAAGAATTGGTTTTCACATATTTAAAAATCAAAAAGAAGTGTTTATAAAAACTGTGTTGAGATTGTCATTAAAATAACATTGTGTCATTTTATTTCAATGGATTCTTAGTTTTGAGAATTGTGTGGTTTTCCTTATATCGTAAATATTTATAAATGAAATTTTCAATTTTGATCAATTTGATTGATAGCTGCCTATTTAAGTGTATGAGCTGTTGATTTTGTTGTGAAAAAAATATAAGAATGCTGTCAAATTATCAAGGCTATGCCTTACATTTGTGAAATTTAAAAAATTTATATTAGACTGTTTCGAAAATATTAAACCGTTAACTGTTTTTTTTTCAAAAAATATGCCAGATATATTAAAAAAAACAGAAGACATATAAAAACAACATTTTTTCCGATTTGATCATAACAAACAGATTTTTCCTGGTATTATAGCTAAAAATGTGGTAGTATAAAATATTGAAAAATTGTTAAAAAAAATATTCTTCTTAATGAAAACAAATATGGATAATTAGAATTTGGTTAAATATGGAATTTTGTATTTCAATTTCTAATTGAATACGAATTTACCATGTTTATCAATTTTAGTTGTTCCGAAAATAGAATGTGCTTTTGGTTTATCAAAAGTTGCAAATTGCAAAAAAAAACTGAAGAATAAAAAAAATGTTGAACAAAAATAATATTTCTTTTTCTTTAAATTATAATAGTAATACTTTTAACAAAAACATTTTAGAATATTATTTTAGGTATAACAAAATACCATGTGAATACAACAAAAAATAACAATAAAAATGATATTTATAAAGTTTTTGTATTAAAGAATTTGATAAATTCAAAATCGCATTAATTAAATTCTTTTCCAAAACATTTAATTGAGAAAAATCAGTTTGATTTATATTTGATTTTTTGATATAAATATTTTCAATATACAAATATTATTTTTGCGCAAGATCATGTGTTTTAAAATTTATTTTTTAAAAAAGTTCGAACAATCCATTAAAAGTGGCATAATTTGAAACACAGAGAAAGCTCAAGATGTGTTTTATATTCTAATTTATAGTCTTAAATAAAAAATTTTTTTATTTATCTAATATTATATTTCTATTATATTTTTATTTCATGAAAAACGTTAAATTATAATCTAAGAAAACAACCCGCGTTAACAAAAGAGCCTAATTGATTAAAAGATTTTAGAAGTAAAAAAATATGATTCATATGATAAAATGACAAATTTTTGGTTTATTAAAATTCGTTGTTCTTTCCTGGCACACTATCTTAAAAAGGAATTTTTCAGAAACAAGATTTTACAATTTTACCACATTTTTTTGTGTCTTTGATCTGATTTTGCTTCATGAAAGGTATATTTAATAGCTTTTTACTCTTTTATTTGAGGTTTTATAATCTAATGTTTTACAAAAAAAAAATTAGAGATTCTTTCCTTTCGAACACGTTGAAAAAGCAAAGCACTGCAATTTTATGGTCAAATATATAAACATTTTTTTGTTAAACTCAATTCTTTTATGTATATTAAATTTTTAATATCGATATCACAAATTTTTTATGTTTCAAGGTTCATGTTTATATTAAAAAAATATAATTGATCAGCCGAAACTATAAAAAATGTAATTATAAATACAGGATACTATTATTAAATTTTAAATCCAAAAAGCGAAGATTTTTTCTTAAATATGCTTTATATAGATTTCTTATTACTCGAAATTTCTCTTCAATAGTTTAAAAAATATACTAGGACAAAGTTTGCAAAATGTTTTTTTTTATATATTTTTGCTTTTATCATATTAGTTAATTTATTTATATCAAAGAATTTATATTGCAAATTTAAAATAGAAAAATATTTTTTTATATTACAAATTGTACAACATTGTACAATAAAATATAAATACCTTAATGCAAAACAAGATAATTTACCATTAAAAAATTTTTAGAATTTTAGATTAATCCAAAATTTTCAAGATAAAGCTATATTTATATCTTATTCAGTTCGATTGGAAAGCACTGTATATTTTCTTCTATACGATAATCCACAAAAATTTTCTTTACATATGTGTTGTAAGGAAAAAATAGCTATACTATAAACATTATAAACTACAAAACAAATCAAATTTATAGATCCATACTATTTCAAATTTTTTGAGGTTCCCATTTTTTCGTTCTATAGATTTACACTGAAGTTATTCTAAAACAATTTTGTGTACTGTTTGAATAAATACAATTTTCAGATATAAAATCTTACATTTATTATGCATTCTATTCTGACTTATACTAATAAATATAAAAATTTCATGAATTTAGAAAAATATAAGGTTTCACATAATCAATGAATTCTTCTTAATGTAAAAAAACATAAATTTTTCTAATTTTTTACCTAAAAATTTTTAAATTTTTTTGTATTATATAGTTTTTTAGAGATATTATATTCAGTTACTTTGATATATAAGAAAAAAATTTTAGTATTATATGTCTTAAAAAACTATTAAGAATGTTATTTTAGCTGTTTATCCACAAAAAAAATCAAATGCCTTCAAAATCATTAGATTTTTTGTATTCAATTGTACTATAGAATTAGAATATTTTTTATATACTTTTTTTCGTTTTTAATATTAAATACTGTCATTAAATACACAATCTCGATTTATCCAAGATTAAGAATATTTGCCTAATTACTTTATTTAACTTGAGAAGAAAAACTACGTTTTACATTTTATTCTTGATTTTTTAAATTTCAAAAAAAATAAAAAATGTTGTTTTCGCTTTTTATCATAACACAATAGAATTTTTTGCAAAAGCCTCGTATTTTTCGTAAAAATTGTGAATAAGCTTTTTATTAACAATAGAATAAAAAGTAAATATTAAACAGTTCAATTCACAATTATCGGCAAAATATGATAAATCTTTTATATATTTATGAAATATAATTATTTCACAGCGCTTTCTCTGTGAGTATAGTTAATTATGATTTATTTTTTTTCTAACTTATATAATTATCTATTTGGTTTTTTCAAAGATACGTTTATTGCTATATGCACAAAAAAACATGAGATTTTAGTATTTTAGAGACATTTTAGTTTATTTTTATGAAGTTATAGATCAATCGTAAATATTCGTAATTTTTTAGTACTATTTCGCCGAAGAAAAAAATCATTAGAACTATTACCTATTTTGAATTCATATAAAAGATGATAGAGGTGTAATCAACGAAAAGAATTATTTTTAATTCGATATCTTGGCGCACCTATTATGAAAAAAAATTCTTATTTCTTTTTGTCACATTGATGTTCTAGAAATCAAAAAAAAAGCAAAAAAATGTTTCAGTACACTGTTATCTTTTCAGTATGTTCCATGTAAATTGTTTTACTAAAGAATTCTTTTATTTTATTTTTAAAAATTTTATCAATAGAAATGTTTATAGTGTAAAATATGCTTTACAAAAAAACATTATTTAACTAATATATAAAAATGTCATCTAATGCATTTAAAGTATTTAAAAGTATATTTTAGTTTTTTATAGCATTGAGAAATGTATAAAAAACAAATATAAATAATCTGTTTTCAAAATCACTAAATATGTGTAATAAAAACAATAATTATATACCCAGCGGTAATAAAATTGTATCATAGTTATTTTTAAAAACTAGAAAGCATGGATTTTTTATTTTTAAAAAAATCACTGCTTTTTGATTTGAAAATACGTTTTTTTATTACATATAAGTTTTTTATTTTATCATTCTAATATAAAATAAAAAATACAAATTATTTTTATTTATACGATTCAATATTTTTTTTAGTTATTATAAGCAAAAGAAATAGTTTAAAAACACATGAATAACAAATTTTGATCATTTTTCAACAAATAATAACATACATGGGATTAAAAAATACAATTTTTTTACATTATTGTTTTTTTAAAATGCATGGAATATAGAAATGATTGTTTTTTCATCAAAAAATTATCACGAACAGACCTAGCTGTTTTTCGCATTTACGATTTTAGTTTTAAAAATTTAAAGATTTTTAAAATTTTAACTATTTTTATTCATTAAAAATTAATTTTTTGAAACAAATTTTTGGTTATGACAACATTAAGATTGTATATTTGTTGACATTTGTCAATTGCATTCAGATTCGTATGTGAGTAAAATTTTAGAAATAAGATAAATTCCAGGATAATTAGTCGTTTCGTTTTAATCAAAATTATTTTGTGTATAAATTTTTCAATTTGGACTATCGACGGTGAATATATTGGTATTCATCGCAAAATAAATTTAAAACTAGTTCCCTATTAAAGAAGTGGTATATTAAAGTGAATTTCGATATAAAGAATCATAAAATGCAGATAAATTATTGTAACCTCGTCTTCTATCAACAATATTATAAAAATATCAAGAACTATTTTGGAATACATATTTAAAATTTATAAATTTTAATTTAACAATCATAAACTTCATTGTGACATTTGTATTTCAATTTCTTGTTATTGTTTATTAAAGAAATAAAATAACACATTTCAAATGTTTAATTTAATTTGCCTAATTAAGTGTTTTTTGAAATATCTTCAAATTTGACAAGTTTCAACAAGTTTTCACATTTTAGGAAAACAGTGAAGCAATTCAAAAAATATTGACAAAAAATAACTATTATTAAAATGAAAATAAAAAGAAAAAATAGAATGAATAGTTTAGATAAAAATTTAAATAGTAGTAGTAATAACAGTAATAGCGGAAACAAGGATAATAGTAATATTTATAATAAAAATAAAACCAACGATATATGAATTAAAAACTTTTAGAATTTTATTTTAAGTTTGGTTATTTATCTTCTTTACATGACAAAAATGTATGCGTATCAAGTAATCCGTTTTTTTTAATCATACAAATAAAAATTATAACATTCTATAAGCTTTTTAATGAATTCTTAAAGGCTGCGTCAATTTATAACATTTGCATCAATCAGAGTTTTAAAAATGATTGGAAAATATATATATTATGATATATTAGTCAGTTAGTTGTCACATTCAACAAATGTAGCGTTTGACATAAGCGATTACAAAAGAAAGAATTAAAAAATTTTTTTATTAAATTAGTAGAATTAATAAAAATAAGAAAAATTTATTGTTATTAAATTTTAGAATCAATAACAAAATTAATCTCAAATATTAAATGTACATTATTTGTAATGATTGGATGATCTGAGTCTGCCTCTCGGTTTCTCCTACTTTCCAAATATATAAATATTTTTAGTATTCTGAAAAGAAATAAAAACACAGTAAATATATATTTTAGAAACCTTTTAAGCTTTTTAGTTTTTTAAAATCTCCATCATATTTTGTTCAAAAATGATCAAAAAACAAAAACATCAAAAACATCAAAAACAATCAATCATATGAATATAGTAAATCAATAATGATACATCACGTCAAATTTCGATCGAAAACATAAATACCAATTATTAAATATAAAGTTGAATACATCAGAAATAACAGTTACATATATTTCAAGATACGAAATAACCAATCATTTTTGCAGAGACTTCTTAACATGGTTATTCATCTTAACCAAATGTGATAAAAATAATTAATTAGAGATGAAATATTTTTATTAATTATAGAATAAAAATCTATCAACTTACAAAAATAAAAAAATAGCAATCTATATATTATGAAGATTATCAATAATGCTTTGATTGCATATGTAAAATTATGTTCGTTTCTTATAGTTTTGCCGTACTCGCAGAATTACCGAGACAAGTGGCTTAAATAGTAAGCATAAAGACAGTATGGTAAAGTTTGTGATTTATTAACGAAGGTGTCGGGGTCATTCCTGCCATCACCGTTATTACTTAGGAGCATAGCAAAAGTTTCGCTTGTCCTCATTTCTATCTCTGTGTGGGGAAAATGTTACTGCTTTTATAGCCAGAGTGGTGGTAACTTTGCGAGGCAATTGTTGGAGGGAAGCTTTTTTTGAAAGGAAGATGCTTAAGTTACCTTCAACACCAGAATTTGGTGGACATTTCACCACAAGTTTATAGTATTTTCTGCTAATTACATCGGTAATATACATACTAATCACTCATTGTTGATATTAAACAAATTGAAATGTGTAAGGGTGTGACTATTAATGTCTAAAATTTCGAATTGTTTTTTTTTACGTTTTTTATAGCGATTTTAATATCCTTAAGTTACTTTTATCATATACATTTTAAATAATTTATTCTTCTCTGTATTATAGTACCATGAATTTTTCAAAAAAAATAAAATATAAGTATTTACGAAAAATTAAAATATACTGCAGATTATATTATGAACTACGATTACGACAGCATTTATAAACCAACTATTCGAATGGATCAAAAATTTAAAGTATTTAAAAATTAAACTATAATAAGAATGAAATAATGTTTAATTTATGGAAAAACAATATCGAGGAAACTTAAAATTAAAATTGCTATTATCATATTAATAGTACAATTACTCTGCTTTGTAGTTGATTATGGTCAATTTGATTATTCTAAGGGAAATAAATAAATGTTAGTAATTTAGGTATTATATCTTTTTTGCCTAGTAATGTTTGTTTAAGTTATAAGTTAATAATTATTAGATTTTTTCTGCAAACAAGTTTTTTGAGAAAAAGAAATTATAAATTCTTGGTTTATTGCTTTCTAAGTTCTTTGGAAGTCATATATTGTTCCATGTTATCTAAAAATTTAATATTACTAGAATTTGTTATATAAAAGAATCTAAAAAGATATTTGAGTTAAAAACTATATTAAAGATATAATCATCTTTCAAAACAGCTTTAAAAAAATTGCAATATTTTAACAATGTTTATATTGAGTATGTATAAAATAATTATGTGTCGACTATATTCAGTCAATAAAAAAAATTAAAAACAACTTTTTTAAAAAAATAAATTGAAACAACATGTCGAAAATATACTTTTGTAAATATTCCAACAAATATTTTTTTGTGTTAAGCATCAATATAATGTTCTTTTATTTTTTTAGTGTCATATATTTTGAAACCACCGATGTTTGTATTTTTAAAAAACTATGAAAATTATAATTTTTTGTATTTAAAAGACAATTTTATTTGGTTTTAGTTGTTTCTGTTTTGTTGGTATAGGATGAAAAGCAGTAAAAAAACAAGTCTATATTCTTTTTTTGTTTTTCACAATAATTTACATTTTGACAAAAATTAAATAATTTGTAAATTATCGTTAAATAAATCTTGACAATAGCGAATAATTTTTTAGCAGCAGATACATAAGTAGTTACTATGTAAAAAGAAAAGATGTATTTATTTAATCAAGACGTCTCAAGAACATACTAAAATTTTCATTTTGTGTGAAAATTTAAATTTTGATCAATTTAATTATCAGCTGCATATTTATAGGATACGAATTATTGTTGATAATGCAAGAAAAGTATAAAGAATTAAAAATAATAATCAAGGCTACACATATTTTGAAAATTTAAATAATTTTACGATTTTGTTTGACATATTGTAGCTTCAGTGCTTATAATTTTGGCTGAAAGTTATTTGTTTTTATAAGTGAATTTTGATGAACGATGAAAATAATTAAAAAGGTGGGAATTTAAGCCATCTAATCACTTTAAATATTATTTGGGTGGCATAATTGCTACGGTATCTTTCGAAATAGTTAGAAAAATTAGTTTCTGTTTTCATAAAGGTTTCGACGGCTTAATTTTCTACTCAGGCGAGGAAAATTATATAGATTCAAATGATTCATGTAATATAATCTGGAAAAAGATGCAAATTCTGAAAATTCTCGAAAAAGAGTGTATAACTGGCTTGTACATGCAGGTCAAAACGCATTATTTATAGTATTTTAGCACCTTAATAATAATAAAAAAATTCTTGCTAGGATTATTTAAAAAGTTTAAAATATTAAGAATTTTACAAAAATTTATTTGTATTTTTAGTGTTAAAACTTGAATATGTAATTATATTTACAGACAACAGCCATATGACAATATAATAAAAAAAGAAAACCTATTATAAAATTTTTTTATAAATAACACAAAAATATTTGATTGTACATTATCTAATAATTTTTTTGTTTAACGATGCGAATATACACATAATATTATAAAAATAAAACTATAAATCGCATTCAAACGTTTATACAGGATAAGTTTATACTATCTTTCGTATGAATTACCAGCGACAAGCACAAAAAAAAGATAAAATGATTTTTTCATATCTATATACAAAGCATAAAATCTTTTAACTTTCAGCAAAGAAAATAAAATGGTCTCATGCGTTGTAATAAAACAGTTTGTGAAAAAAAACCGTTTAAAAGTAGTCTTTTGTTTTTAGATGCTTATATTCGTAATATTATATACTATCATTAATCCAAAAAGAAATAAATTTAAAGTATTCTATTTATTTTTCATAATATACAAAATAATTGCATATGAAACTAATTTTTTTTATTTCTATGCAAAAATTCAAAATGCTAACAAAGAAAATAGATATTATTTATTCTTTTATTTTGTGTTTCCTTAAGACTGGATCGAATTTCTTTTCGGAACGAGGAAATATTCTTTTGTCATAAAGTCTTCTGTTAAAAAAAAAATGTTTCTTTCTCTAAGATATATTATGTGGAATTCTATAATAACCGTATTTTTCTAATTGTAAAATGTTTTCATTTTGCATTGCAGAGTTCTCAATTTTTCAAATGTAGACTTTTGATTAAACCCTTCTTTGCTGTGTTGTAACATCACACAAAATTTAGATAACTTTCCAAAATATTGTAACTCTATTATACTTTCTATATAATAGTTTATCCAAAATTTCGCTATCACAATGACCAATAAGACAAAGATTAATTAGTTCACTTCTTTCGAGATGTTTTAAGCTGTTTTTTTATGTGTATTATCTACGATATTTTGCGCAAAAATATTAAAGCACTATGCAAAAAGGGCATAAAAGTTGCTTTAATATTGATAAAATTATAAAACAGCTTAAAACAAAATTTTTGTTGTTTTTTTTATATATTTAGTAATGCGTTGATTGCAAAAATCCAATAAAAACATACATGTATCTGTAAAATTTTTAAAAAAAAATTATAGTAAAAAATTGATAATATGTTTACATTACGTAGCGTTTCGAACATCATATTAACAAAATTTAAGAAAATTCATTTGCAACCAATTATTTTGTACTTGATTTGCAATGAATTGTGTATTCAATTTCTTTAAATATTTTTTCATTTTATTTTTTGTGTTTAAACGAATGTTTTCTTTGTATCAATTGCACACTAAACTACACCTTCTAATGTTTTTTACTATATTATCAGCATAATTAAAAAAACCAAATATATTATTTAATGTATATTTTAACTGCTTGATTTATAAAATTACCAGAATATTCTGTTAAATGCAAGTTAGTTTTTTCTTAAATAAATGTAGTTAGAAAAAAACTAAAAGTTTTTCTGAAAAAAATAATCGTTTTTAGCATTTTTTATACAATATTATATCGCGATACCACTTAGCGCTTATATAATATGAAAATAAAAAACAGGTTTGGTGATTATATAGAATTGACCAACAACCTCTTAATAGAAAAACCGCCAAAATAAAATATTCATATAAGAGTTTGAAACTTCAATATAGATTATTACAAAAGGAAGCAATGACTTGAGGTCTGTAAACAGACCTTAAATCCCGTTTATTGGTATTATAAATATACAACATATACATTATATTCGGCATATAAAATAAAAGCTATACATCAACATTTTTCGCGGAATTCAAAAATTTGAATGCACATTATGACATCAAATAGTAGTCTATTCCTAATATTTTGCACATAAATTTAGTATTTATCTAATTAAAGCGATTTTTCATTAAAAGATAAAAAAAAATTATGACGCAAAGTTTACGTAAATTTTATACAAAAACGAAATATGATTTTAAAATTTGTTTTTGGATTGAATTTTTATGTCTCGGTTGTTTGTTCATAGTTTTATATTTTATATATTAACACATTCCAATTGTAAAAATTATCTGTAAAATAAAATTTTCATAGAAAACTGTTACGACAAATAAAATCGTTACCTGTTGCATATTTCTATAATAAATTATAATTTTTTATAAATGAACAAAGATTTACTTGGTTAGTGATGTGTTATACCTTTTTTAATTGGCTTTGAAAAAAGAATGTTTTTTGATTAGATCAATATAACATTATGGGCCTGCTAATTTGTAATCATTTAATTTTTTTCCGACTTAAGATGAATGAAAATTGAGTTTTAAGTAGACGTTATAGCATGAATTTCTTAATTAAATTATATTTTAGTTTCAATTATTAAAGTTAAAAAAAATTTCCATAGATTTAAGATATGAAAGAAAGGTAAAATGTAATTTAAAATTATAACAAAGAAGATTCGGATCGTAGGCAAGATTTTATTTGCTTTCTGTAAAGAAATTTACCAATTAATAAATTAAATATATTAATTTAAAATTTCCTTAGTTATTTTTTGTATTTTACATAAGTAATTTTTTAAAAAAATTTTGAATTTTTTAATATTTAATTTTTGATATTATAATTACTTTCCCATTTTTTTATTTTTCTATGCAAAAATAAATTCATCAAATTTTTAATTTTTTTTCTAATGCAATGAATATTGCCAAAAAAAATATTTTTCATTCAGTTTAGGTATATTTTCTGAGGTGTGAATAATACATTATGAGAAATTTATTATTTAACTATTATTGAATATAAAATTTGTGCATTATTATTTATGTGTTTTGTTTAGAAGAAAATTATTTTTTGATATTTTCAATGGCAAACCAAAAATTTCATTAAAATTTAAGCAATGTCTTGAAATTCTTTAAAAAATAGTAAAATTTATTCAATATTAGTTGAAGCCTTTAGAAAGCTCTTTTCTAATTTACGATTAAAGATTACAAAAAATATTGTTATACATTAGTTTTTGTAAAAAAACCGTTAGTTCTGATGTATTTTAAAGTTATAAAATTATTTTTTTGATGATTACAAAATTTTTAAAGATACATTAAAAGAATTAATAGCTGTTTTTATCAAATACTTAAATTAAATTTATGCAATGACAGATTTTTTTTGTTATAAAAATTAAAGGATTGATGAAAAATTGAAATTTTCAAATAAAAAACAAAGAAGTTACAAATAAAAAAACATAAAAAAATTATAATTTTTATTTGAAAAATATATTTAAAAAATAAAATAAAGCAAATATTTTATCAATTAGAATTTTGCGATGGTTTTTTTGTCCAATTTTCATATAATAACTCATATAATTCGAACAATTATTTTCAAATATATGCATTTTATAAAGCTCCGTACTAAAATAGTTTTTATAAGTTTATAGAATATTTTTTTAATGTATGCACATTTAGAGATCAAACTACAATGTTTAAAGTTGCTGCTTTTCTTTAAAGAACATATAAGTAATTCCTTTGAAATATAGATAATTCTATATAATCTTTATAAATACAAAAAAACTATGATATTTTAGAAAAAAAAACCTTTTCTGTTTATTTAGTACCAATTTTCTATGAAATTATTATTTTGTATTTTTTCTTGAACATTTACTCAATAATTGCATCCACTATTTAATTTTATTATAAAAATGCAATTAGTTAATGTTATATGTACTAATTCTACAAAATGTGTCAAAAGTTTCTGTTAATCCTACTGAATCATGTAAGGCATTTCATTTTTTTTATATTTTAAACAATATTTTTTCCATTTCATATCCTTTTAGTATATTTGACTTAATCTTACCGAATGATATTTCCTATCTTTTTCATCGTTTATTTCAGTATATTTGCAAAATTTTCGATTTGTATTGCAAATACTAAACCTATTTTATTGACCTTTTCTTTTTTTCTTTTAAATGTAAAATATTCTATCGTTCAGAAAAAAATATACTTAAAAAAAAGATTTAACAAACTATCCTTGACAAAGCTATGGTTTCAATATAACTACAATGAAGCATTAATTAAAATTTTCATATTATTTAAATACTCTATACCAGTTGGTGCATAACATGACTTTGCAAAAATACTGTAAATATTTTATCTTTAAATAGTAAATTCTGTTTGCGATCGAAGTTTGCTGATATTTCTGAATCACCAGAATGTCAAAATGTTTGATTTTTTATCAATATTAAAAAGGTTGCATGTTCATAATAGATAACATGTTTATATTTTTCTAGCGATATAAATGACAAACAATAATTACTCAAATCTATAATGCTCCGATACAAAAGATTTAAAATATTATTTCAAAGATTCATGTCAAAAAAACTTAGATACCGGGAACAGGACTATAACTTAATAGATGAAAGACGTTAAGCTGTCATTGTTTCATTGTATAGTGATTTTTATGTGTTTTATAACAAACTTTTCGCTATATTATTCTTTTTCTGAACATCAAACATAATAATAAGCACAGAAAAATTATTAGTTTTTTTTTCATATAACATAGAGGGCATCTATAGCTTCGCAAAAAATTAGGAATAATCTTGATACAAACTTCTGTATCTATTTTATCACTCAACACATAATTTTTAATAATATTTAGCTTAACACATGTATTTTTAACTGAAGCTTTTGTAATACTTTAAAAAAATCTTACAACGCTTTCGTTGTAAAACAAAGGTTACAAATTTTTTGATGAATTACTGTAAAAATATGCACAAGTATCATACATTAAATGAAATTTCATATAGTAAAAAGCATAAATAAATTCAACAAAAAGATTCTATATTCTTAATTTGAATCCATCTGCCTAGGATAAACATTTTAGAATTATCAAGTAAAATATATTTAATTTTATCCTAAACATAGTTTTTCGGTATAAATTATATTTCGCGATTTTATTGTAATCTTAAAGATTAATAAAACTACAATATTAAGCAAAAAAAAATAGCACAGTAGAAAAAACCTGTCAATCATAAACTTTTTATAATATATTTTTCTGCTGTAAATTTTTATATATTTTCGTCTTATGATAAAAGATGTGTCTTTAGTGTATGCATATTTCTTTATTAAAGCCTTTTTTTTATATTTCTATGCAATAATATAATAATAAAAGAAAATTTGTTACAAATTTTTTTAAAATAATATCAAAAAAAAATTTATGTTAAAAATTTTCTTTTATTCACAAAGGTAGATTTTTGTGCAATTAAAAATATATAGCAGAAAAAAATACATTTTTAAGATCTTAATTTCATAATTTTAAAAATTTGCATAATTGTATAAATATCATGAAAAAATATCTAAGACAACTGTGGCATTACTTGGTGGGAATTTACCCGATCCCAAGAATCCCTCTAAAATACTTAAATTACTATATGAATGTTGTTTATTTAGATCAAAGAATTTATTTTTATGTCCATGTGAACTCATCTGTGGATTATAATTTTTCATTATTTTATATATGGGGCATTAAATATTCTTTCTTTTAAATAGTAATTATTTTTCTTTGAAAAAGTAAGGATTTACAAAAAGAAAGAATAATATTTTTATTAATACCACAAATACCTAAATTTATAGGCGAATCGTTTAATAAATAAATTATAATGCTGTGTTTTTTATTTTTTTTGGCGTTGGATTTATTAATAGTGAATTTACGTATAATATCTCGGAATAAGCCCTAACATTAAAAAATTCTAATTTCCTTCTAAGCTAGCTCTTTTCACGTATATAATTTATATCTAATATAATAATATTATGTTTAGTTTAATGTAATAATGAAACAAATATGACAAACAAATTATAATTTGAATTTTAATTATAAAGTGTTATCAAAAGGTTTTGGTTATGATATTCCGTAAGTTACAATATCCAACAAGCCAACAAATACCTAATAAATTATCAAAATGAAATAATGAAAGATCGTATATGCTAGATTGGAATATAAATTTTAAAAAACAAATTTTTTGTTGTAAAACATACTAAAATTAATTTTTTATTTATCTTAAAAAACTTATTTTTTTACTTTTTGATTTGCTTAAAAAAAGAAAATAAAAAAAATTAAGAATTAATTTAAAAATACTAGAAATTGACCATTTGATTTGTGCAGTAGTACAAAAATGTGTATAAATTTTTTTTATGTTGATTTTTATGTTTTTCCAAATAAACCATCGCATAAAATTATAAAGGTATACTAGAAAGCAATTTTTAGTCAACAATATTTTGTAAAAAAACAGAAACTCGTGTATAAATAAAACAAATTAGTGACTGAAACACAGTTATCATTGATTTTTTCAAACTTACACAGAGATGCACAGCGTTTTTAGTTTCGTTGCAAGCACAAATAAAAAAAAAGATATATATAAAGTGCAAATCAGATGCAAAAAAGATTACTGTGTGGCAGGCAACACTTTACCAACAGATACAAATATAGTGAATTTAACCATAATCGATTTAAAAACATTTCTATCTTATTTTTTTTATGTTTTTTTGCTCTGATCATTTAAATAACTAACTTAATAGCTCAACTATGTACACAATTTGTATTAATCAAATAATTTACCTATTATTGCTGTGATTCTAATACAGCGAAATTTTTCCATGTTAATGAATTTTTTCCGATATGAAAGGTGTATGTTTGACGGGAATATATTGCTCAGTCAGATCCTTTCATAAACGCTTAAGCTATAAATACGAATAGTTTCTGTTACACATGCATAATCAAGAGGACAAATGATGTCACAGACTACTTTGACCCCTAAAAACACTATTCCGTCAACCCGCCACAATATAACATAATAAAAAAATATATTTTTTAGTCTTATAGCCTTTATAGTTTTTTTCTTGCACATGGAAACACCACTGTGGAATAACGCATTATTGATTTTTGTTTAATAAAAAATATCATAAATAGTCTTTTTTCAAAGTTCTAGCCATAAAATTGATTGCATATCTTCTATAATATTTTATTCGCTCGTAATAGGATTCTTTTTTCATATTTAAATTTACTGAAAACCATAAATTACAATTTTGCTGCGAAAATTTAGATACTTATTATTTGTAATGTCTTATTAAATTATAAATTATAATTTTTTTTAGATTCTAGTTTTCATGGAGTTATGGCTTGTTATTTTGTTTATAAATTTAATTTCATAATTGTATACAGTTAAAATTTTTGTGATTTTATTTTTTCTCCTATGATTACCAATGTATAATCGTTTTGATTATATTACTGGTAAAAAACATTTCTACTTTTCAAAACTATATATAAATTTTTAATTTTTTTATATTTTTTGCGTGATAAAGAAAATTATTGGTCTGTATTGATTAATCTTATTAGAGTTTTAGATTAGATTTCTGCAAGTTAATTAACAGTACATATTTAATGAAGGTTTTATGTCAATTAGAAAGATAAGTTTATTATAAACCGTTTCTTTTATTAATAAATCCTGGTTTTACATTAATAATCTACATGTAATTTGTTTCGATTGCTATATTGTAAATTTATCTTTTTTCTATCATAAACAAATTTTTATTGAAATATTTTTTTAATTTTTTTACTAATTTAACTGCTATTTTTCACTTTTATCAATAATCATGGCAATTTCGAAACCAACTTTTTTATTTTTTCCTCAATCTCTTCATATTTTTTTTCTTATTTTTTCTTACAAATATAAAACACCAATTTACGAATTGCCCTTGGAAGCAATTAAAACCAGCTTGCACAAGAAAATGGATTTTATTCCAAATCCATAATTCATTTACTGAACATATATCGAGATTATTGCCAGTATTAAAACAGTCGATGTGATTATTCATTTTGACCACCTGTTTATTGGTATAAAAAAGTCGGTGTTTAAGTGTCTTTGATTATTCAAATACGAGGCGACACCGCAACATTAAACGAATACAATTAGTTATTTTTTAATCATAATAATTTGTTATTTTTCTGAATTAGAGAGTTTTCTCTGAAGAGTTTAAATTCAATTCGTTGTGTTTTCTTATTCAGACGAAACATTGCTTTAAGTTTTTAATCAAGTATAACAAAATATTCAAGTTTTCTATATTATTTGCATTCTTTTTGTATTTACATGATTTTTATTCAACAAACCTATTAATAGGAACCTTGTTAAAGTGAGATTTGTATAAATGAAATATTCTACTAGCATTCAAATATTCTCAAAGACAAAACTTATGTTTGATGTATAAAATATATCTTGATATCGGTATCTTTTGCAATTCATAATTCTAATAGCATTTTAAGTATTTGAAGTTATAATGTTGAAAACTTTAGAATAATTTATTAAAAAAGTATTTGAATTCAATCTCAAAGCTACAAAAAATTCGACGAATTCGTTTTTTATAGAAGATTAATTATTGGTTTCCGTTATTACATGTTTTGAAAAAATAGGAGCAAAATAATAGAATTAAAGGTGATTACAGACACAATTAAAAGAAAAAAATATAACATAATTGATAAAAGATGCTTAAGAGAAATACCAACTATTTTTTAGCCACCTTTGCAGACATATTTAATAGCACAAATTTTATTTCTGTTAAATACACATTAAATGGCCCGATTCTACGACAGGTGATCAGAAGCCTAGGCTTTAAACTGAACGAAACTGTGCCGTACGATTATATCGCATTCATCCTGCAGCAATCATTCCGAAGTCTCGAAGAGTGTGCCTTTTTATTATCACACATTTTATACGACTCAAAAGGATTGAACTTAACTGAAAAGAAACCAAGTAATACAGACAACACAAAAAATAAAATATACAATAACAAGCATGGTTTACCGGGGTTGAGCTACCATCATCGCGGTGTTCTACACGTCTGCTGGCCACAAAATTATATGAAACTTGGTGAGCTAATGGGAATCGGTGATCTGTTGTGGAGACAGCCAGACCATCTTTTAGATGTTGTTTTTGCAGTTAAGGCGGCAGTAGCGTGGTGGGACGTGAATGTGACCGATAATATTCATGTAGGACCTACTAATTTTGGGTCGACAGCTGATTTGGTGTGGACTTTGAAGAATGATTATAGTTTGATGGAGGAAGATAGAGAAGCAAGGTTCAATGTGTATAGGAAAGTATGTTCTGTACTTCGTGTAAGAAGACGCGCTGTTTTGTAGTTAATTATTTGAGCATATAACTGTATAATTTTGATTTTTAATATTTATTCGCTTGTAAAAAATTATAGTTTCAAAATAAGAAAAAAAAACATGATTTTTCGCAGAAAGTTATTTTTTTCACAATTAAATTGTTTTATACAAATATGTTTTTAATATTAAAAATTTTTTAATCGAATTCATAGATCATTTTTTATTTTCATCATTGTTTTTTTTGTCATTCTTCTTGCCTTTCTTATCGTTTTTGATTATTGTTTGAATGATTTCTTCATTATTTGAACTTACATTCTCAGAATTTGACAAATCGCCTGAAAACAAAGCCTGTATCTTATCATTTAAAGCATTATAGTTATCAGGAAACCTAACAGCTTTTGCATAAGAATTTATAACAGGCGAAAGACACTCTAAAACATGCCTTCTTATATCGCCTGGCAAATTATATTCCTTTTGTATGCTAAGATTCAAATCCAAAAACCTATGTGCCCTTTTAGTCTTCCCGCTTGATAATAAATCAAACTCTTTGAACTCATCGAGCCTTTTTTCACACTCCATCTTCCAACTTTTTACAATTTCCTTTGTGCACTGTTCAAGAATAGAAACTACACTTTTTTGGTTGTGCTCCCTGTAAAATACAACTAAAACATCAAGGTTGTTAATCAAATACACATTCTTTTGTATGCCTTTCATGTTTTCCGATAAGCTAAGCACTTTGTTGTACAAAACTGAGCCTAAAGTATCAAACATATTTTTCGGGCTTCTATATAGTAAACGGGAGTTAAAATACCTTTTTCTTAAATCTGAATTTGCAAATAAAGATTTTATTTCATATATAGTTTGCACAAAAGATTCAGTTTGATATAATTTGTTACTTTCAGAAATTTCACTAAGCCTGTCTAAAAATATAAGCACTAAGTTGTCGAATATTTTAAGAATCTCGATTTCTATGTCTTCAAAATAAAAATGTACTTTTTTGTTTTGTCGAAGTTCTTTGTACAGACGTAGTACCTCAACCAAATACTCTTCTTTATATTTATTCTCATATTCAAGAAGTATTTTTGCAATACTTGAACGTATTTCATTGAATATAACTTCTTTTATAAACAAACTGGTTGCCGCGCCATTTTTTGTGTCGAGAAAAAACTCGTTTACTGTTTCTATATGGTATAAATCACCAGGCAATTTTCTTATAACACAAAATATTTTGTTGCTTTCTATGTTTTTATAATCGTAGTGCGATAAAAATATTTCGCTGTGCTTTTTTATAAATTTCTTTTCATCAATATTTATCAAATAGTTCGATGTATTTTTTGCTTCTGGTGTTAGCAGACAAAATGTCGATCTTTCAGTTGGTTTCTTGCTTTTAAACACCTTTATAAGTGAGCTAAAGTAAGTGAAAAACGTGCGTTCTATCTGTTTTTCAATGTTTTTTATTTTGTCGTTGGTTGAATTTATAAGCTGGCTGACAATACGGATTTCTTTGTACTGCGATATCTTTTCGATATGTGTTTTCATCTTGGAAATCAACGTTATCGCCTGGTTTTCAGATTCAAAATTGTATAATATTATGTTTTCTTTATCAATTTCATATAAATATTCTTCTTCATCTGAATCTTTGATGCTTTTGTTACTTTTATTGTTCATATATGTGTTTTGTTCGGCTTTAAGATTTATTGTTGTATTCAAATTTGTATGTTTTTCATTTTCATCCTTAACCGTTATACTTTCATTTTCATATTCTGACTTTACAGATTCGTTGTTTTTTTCAGATTTTTTTAAATTTTTTTTGTTAAGTGATATTTTTTCTGTCTCATTTTCTTCTGAATCTTCAATGCTTTTACTTTGTCTTTCATTTTTAGAACTCTGCCTTCTTTCTTCTTCAACATTACCATTACATTTATCATTACTTTCTATCTTTCTCTGAGTTTTTCTATCATTTTTGGTTATACCATTGCTTTCCATCACACTTTGATTTTCTTCATGAGTTTTATTTTTGCCATTATTTTCAATCTTACTCCGATTTTCTCTATCATTTTTATTCTTGGTATTACTTTCTATTACACTTTTACTCTCACATCCATATTCACTCATAATTTTATTTTTATTCTCACTGCTCATAAAACTACCTTTTTTCTTACTACCAACACTACTATCACGCTTAACAACAACACATTTTTCATTAAACTTAAGCTTGTCAACCTTTTTTACCAAGGAATCAACACTTTCCCTGCACTCAATATAATCACTGTAAAAAGATATTATCTGTGAAACATTTTCCTGCGGCATAATATACTTCTTGAAAGCGTCTAACGTATCTTTAGGCGTCCTTAAAACTAGCTCCTCAGCTTCTAAAAGATCGCTCTGGATAGATTGTGACAGGTTTGCAACGTCCGGTAAGTTTTTTTTAAGTTTTTCTAGATTCTCTCGGTTGTTCATTCTTATTTGGGTAAGCAATTGGGTGTTTTTTTTGTTTAATCTGCAATTCATCGTGTAAATTAGATTACTGAATTTTCAATTTTCTTCCTAATCTTTTGGTATGTTTTGCTTTTTTTGTTTAAATAAATTTATATATAAAATAATTTTTGCTCTATCATTTCTATACACATTCAATGTAATATATTTAATATTGTAGATTTAAATTTGAATTTGTAAAAAATCTATTAAATTTTAGTTATTTTCTATATCCTTTTGTATAAACAGTGATTATTTAATACTTTTCAATATTTAAAATTAACTGTATAAATTTTAGTTCTTTGAAACAATTTTAAAATTAATATATTGATTTATTATAGCTTTTTATTGGTTATCTACCCAGATCGTATAAGCCAATTCTTGAAAGATGTTTTTATACTTTTGTTGTATTATTTATTTTTTTTAAATATTCTTATTTTGTTACACTTAACAATTAAAAAAAACTAAAATATATATTAATCATAAGCTCATAGTATTGCACAAATTATAATTATCGTATACATTTAACAACATATTGTAGATAAAAATATCGTAAAATAAAGAAATACTTAAAAAACTATAGATAAATATTAATTAATAGCTGGCAAAAATTTTTTAACCATAAAAAAAATAATATTGGTTAGGAAGTGCGGTAGTACCAGAAGATAGTAAAAAAACATGTTTATTATTTGTAGGTTTCTTAGTACACATAATTTATTTACTAACTGGCTATTAATAGTCAACATGAAACATGGTTGTTTCAGAGTGCCCGTTATCGGACCAATCAACAGCAATAGTTTGCCTCAAAACCTTATCGCATACAGAATCACCTGTTAAACTGTCACAATGACATCCTTTATCTTTTTAAAACTTGTGTGTATCAATTATATAGGAGATATAGATGTTTAACCTCCAACAATATTAATAATTCGATATTAAAATTCTTGATAATTACACACTAAAATATATCAGATATAACAATAAAGTACAAAAATTCTAAATTATGACTTAATATTTCCGAGTTTATGAATCGAAAACACGCACAATATCATAAATAAATACATAACATGATTCTATAACTAAGGTCGAATTTTATTAGAGTTTTAATGTTCACTTTATAGAATCAATATTAGAAAATAGTTAAAAAGTAATCACATATATGCATATTGATAAAGTAAATGCTGTCAAAATGTTAAGGTGATACTAAATCATTTTTTAAAAAGAAACAATATACTTGAGACAAAATTATATATTTTCTTATGGTTAAAAATTATGTTTACATTATGTAGTCTTATTTCTTGTTGGCATTTCATTATATTTGGTTATCTTGTGGCTAATTTTCTAAATATTTGAGAATTATTTAATAGGAAATTGTTTTCAACAAACTATTTAAATGTATCAATAGATCTTTTCACTCTAATATAAAGAAATAAAATATCAAGCAATAACATATATTTTTGAAATATACAATTCTTAAGCGAATTGTGCATTTCTTGAACTTGAATAGATCTGTGATAGAAAAAACAATTTAACACAAAATATATACAATTTTAATTTGAATTTGTCCGGTAAAGATAAAATGTTTTTTTATAGTTAGATTCTATAATGTTTTAAATATTTCTGTTGTTATATTTATTATTATAATGGTTAAATTGTATTATTTTACCATAAATGTTAATACTACAAGTATTACTACTTTTTTGATAAATAATACCACTACTCATTCTACTTATATCACTAATGTTTACTTCTTCCCTGTTTTTCTTTCTTTTTCGTTTAAAAGCTTTCTGTGATTTTTCTTATCTCTGCCAAATCAAAAAATTTGAATTTAAAAATATATTACATTAGTTTTTTATCCATACAAATTTAATGAACACTAAACGAAACATTTCTTGTACTTTATATTTTATACTGATTTAAAAATGCTGAAAGCAAGGATTTGGTAATAATGTTTTGTTTAAAAACATTTAAATATATGTGACTATTATTATTAAAATACCACATTATTTTCATTTTTTTTGCATATATTATATTATGCATATTTATAATTTTACACTTCAGAATTTAAACAACCTAAAAATGCAAACATGACTACAAATCATAAAAAATCTTACACGCAACTCTTAATATAAAGAAATAAAATAAATAAAACATATTATTTCTTAAATATTATAATATCGTAGTTTTGACTAAAAATTTCTATATTTGGCCACATTTTCACCATTTTCACCATTTCTGTCATACAAAAGAAAAAATTCGTGAAATGTTTTTCTTCTTTACGTACAATCTGAAATTCCCACTATTCATTTTTAATAGCAATAAAATACAATGAAACATATTAAATAAATATTAACATTGTAAAAACAATATAAATCAACTTAAAAACAATATATTTACCATTAAAACACGATATTTATATAATTTTAGTAAGATTGTTTGCAATATATATGTAATTTAAAACTTGTTTTCTTATAGTATGTTGTTTTAAATTACACCACTGCTATCATTAATTAATAAAATTATTTTTATATTATTTTATTAAAGCATTATACATATGTATATTTACACATTTATAAATTTTACTTTTAAACTATATATAATAAAATTATAGCATCTTTCATAAATATAGTTTTTTTTAGGTATTTAGAATCACATTGTATTTTATGATGCTAATCTACCAATTGCACTTGCAACTAAAAATTCCTCAATAAAAAAATTCTAAAAAGTGTACTGTTATTGTTTTTATAGTTACATATATGACCTATAAAACGAATTTAATTCTCAAACTTATTGCGTGCTGTCTATATATAGCTAAATAATTAGAATATACACGAGCAACTATAAGAAACAGATATATATATGAACCGTAAAACCGATAATATCCGCCTAAATTGCTTCGGATATTCATAAATCGTGAAGGTAATGCTATATAAATCACTTCTCTCTTTACAATTTTTTTTCTCCACTTTGAAAATTAAACTTAAAACTAAGGCTCTTATTTTGTCTAAATTAAATGATAACAAGTATTATAAAATGCAAAATAGGATTTTTGGCTGTAAAAAATTATTGTTGTAATGATCATAATAGTATAGTAATGCTTGAAATTCGAAATTTAAATATTCTGGCTGTTGAATCTAATATATTATATAAAGAAAAACTTTTAAGACAATTTGTATTTTAAAATGAAGAATATGGTTGTTAAAAATATTTTTTGTTTTTATATAATAAAAAGATTTACTACTTTAAACTTTGTTTTTTTAAAATTATTATATCTATAGGAAGTGCGATAAAAAACCTTTTTTTATGAAGATATAGATTAATGAAAATATTTAGGAAAAACCACCGAAAATATTTTAGATTTTCGTCATTTCTACTTGTAAAAAATTTATATATGGCTAATAGAAAAATAAAGATATGAAAGAATCATTTTCTAAAAATAAGTTACTAGATTTACAAATTTACATTAATAGTAATGTACGTTTAATTTTGTTTCAAATTATCATTAATATGAATTGTTTTCTATACATTTAACATTTTTGACAAAAATTTTTCATGTTATGCAGATTTTATTATTTGAAATTGTGTGCGTGTCTTTTTTTTATATTTTTTTTTGATTCAAGATTATGAATCTACATATTAATAACCATCATAATGCTGGTGATTTTCAGTACTAGCTGCATTCCTCTTATGTTTGGTATTATAATAATCCTTTGCGATTGCATATATCTATTTTGAATAAAAGAATTTTATTTCTTGATAAAAACTAAAATTTTTTAACAATCAACAAGTCGATATAACACTCGTAAATTTGTTGCGGTAGTAGGATTTTTGATATTTTTTTATATGTGAATTGATTTTTCGTATGATTATTTTAAAAGAGGAAGAAAATTTTTTTATTAAAAAATAAATCAATCATATTTTTATGCAAGATTTAATGGTTTAAAATAAATTTAAAATATTTATTAAGCATAAATATGTGTTTCCAAAATTTTTTATGACAGTATCTAGTCTATTAGAATAATAAATTATAAAAATTCTTGTATTTTGTAATGAAAGTATTTAAATTGCACTAAACAAAGAAAAGTATTACGATATAAAATTGAATGATTTCGTAAGTCAAAAAAAAACAAAAAACTATCGCTTTATCAGTTTTATTACTGCTTTTGTGTGATTAAATAATAAAGATTATAAGATCTAGATTTTTGAATGGATATTACAATGCAATTTTATCGTTTTTAATCAGTTTTATCAACACATTATTTCTCTATTGGAAATAAATTAGAACCCATTAAAATATTATTTTTAAACACTATATTTGGTGTAAAAATGTAAAATTGGTGATTCAACTAATAGATCAGTAATTGTTAAAATACAATATATGACACTGAAAAACAAAAGAAATAAAAACGCAAATAAAAATAATACATACCATGTCAAAAGACTCATTAAAATAAATAAAAAATTGTAAATTTATTTACTAGAAAAATTTTGTGCATTTAAAACTAATGAATTTATATTTATTCTTTTTCTGCATTAATTAAACCTTAAATAACTTATATAATTTGTTATAACATAAAAAGATATAAAAAACAACACTGTACATATATTTTCATATCGTTTGTAATGAAAAAAATTATGTTTTTAATATTGTTGTATGATTGTGTCTATCAAAATTAAAAATAAAATAAAGGTTTTCTGAAAGGCATATTTATTTATTCTATTGTCTAATTATAGACAATATCCTTAAAATTGCACCAATAAACTACTTTATTATTGATGAAGTCGTCAGACTCTTACCAATAACATTCTGCACCTATCATCAATCAAATTTGGTTTACAATCAAAAATTATATCATTATAATAATTGTCAAAGTTATCAAATTGATCGATAGATAACAATATTATCGATAATAAATACCAATTTATTTATATATATACAAACAACTTTTATCCAACAATTATAAATCTACTTAATGTGTATTTATAAAAAACAAAAAAATTTTTTAGAAACTATTTTTAAATATTCAAAGTATGTATGATCAATAATGAAAATAACAATTATATAGTACTAAAGTATTTGTTTTTTGTAAATGAAAAAAATATGAATTTTATAAATAGATAATTCATTATCAAATAGAGTCTATATCTCAAAAATTTTCAGACCTTGTTAATAATTTTTCTAACATGCTAACAACGAGCCAGTCCTCATGAAAAAGAAATGGAAATATTAATTTTTTTTATACATTTTTTATAAAAATATTATATATGTTTTTCAACACATCACGAAATTCGTAAAAACACTATCTAGAGCAAAATTTTGTGCACGATATCTCAAATCTGTATATTTCTTGATATCAATTTTCATAAATCTTATTTTTTTCAAAAAGTATATATTCATACACATAACACAACATTCAATAACATTTGACATTAAACTGGCTTATCTTATATAATAAAAGACAAAACCATAAACTCATTGTTAAAGACTCATCAAATCTTAAGAGCTAATCATATTTACGAAAATGAACCGAAAAACTCACTGGATGGCCATGACGAATGGCTTAAATAATAGGCACAAAGACAGTTTAGCAGAATTAAGAATTTATTTATATAGGTGTCGGGGTATTTACCGCAAAAACCGTTTCTAATATAGAGCGTAATACTTCAAACTTCAACCACATTTTAACCTCTGTATAGGAAACATATCTATCCTTTTATAACCTCGTTGGAATAAACTTTAAGAGGCAAGTTTAGGAGGAAAGGCTTTTTTGGCGAGAAGTTAACTATCCTGTGAAAAATTCTAAAATGTTATAGGTTTTTCATTATATCAATATTACCAAATGTCCAAATATCAGAGTTTATTCTGATCAAGTCTATGCCATATGTGTTCTACAATATAAAACAAAAAGTCTACTATTTTTACAGAAAATTATGGGGAGATAGAAATTCGATATAAAATAACATTGTTTTCTATTATGAATGCATATTATTTAAATTAAAAAAATACTTTAAATTTTCTTCAGTTTAAAGCATTTTCTTTATGCAGGTTAAAAGCTTAAAATGTTAATTGAGAATATTTTTATAGATTAGAATAATAGTTTGAACTTACGCAAATGCGACTTTTAAAAAAGAATGTGCTTTTATACTGTATTTTTTTTAGTATATTTCAACACAACTAGAAACATATATTATTTTTTATTTGTATATTTATGTTGATAAAAATCAAAATACATACAGAATGCCAGTAACTTGATAAAAAAAACAACTAACAATGATATTTTAATATAAGAGTTTATTTAAATTCAAAAATAGCTATAAAAATATAAATCAAAATTTCAATCAGTTGCTTAATGTTAACAGTATTAAAGATTTTTAAAAAATAGAAAAAAATTGTACACCTAAATTATAAAATCTAAAATTTTAAGTTCGACCAAATATTAGCGCAATGGCAATATAAAATAAATTTTTATGGTTATACATTATAACTTTGTATGTGAGATTTTCTTTTCATTTAAATATTAGCATGAATAGTCAGTATATTGCAATAAAAAGTGTAAAAAAATTTGAAAAAAACAAAGTAACAAAAAAACCTTTATACATCCAAATAACTTTAATGTATTTCTTCTAAGTTATTCAAAATACTAAATAAAATATCGAATTTATATATTTCATTACAAACGAAAGGACATCTTAAATATAAAAAAAACGAAAAAAATCTTATAATAAATATTATTGAAATATACTTAGCTATAAATGAATGTTAGATATATAGTAATTTTCTAAAATTTTTTAATGTTGTGTCGATTCTGCCTTAGTAATATTTCAATATATGTAAAATAACTATTTAAAGAAAATATTTTTGAACTAAATCAATTTGTCACCGCAAAGGGTGAGCTTTTTTTCAATGTCATAATTTGTGAAAATCATTTTTTTGTAAATTTAAGCGTCAAAATGGTTTAATTAAACTTACTAAATACCATTTTTACGTAAGTTTTTATAGGTAAAATGATAAAATTTATTAAATTTGTCAATTTAATTAGATTTTTACTTAATAAATGTCAAAATTCTATATTTTGCAATATAAAAAATTTAACAACAGATTTAAATCAGTTTTATTTAGATTAAAACAACATATTAATACAATTATCTTTTTTTATAATTTCTATGATTACATAATTTCTTTCTTTTCGAAAAAAACATTTTAATATTTTAGGGCCATTAGAAATCAATAATATTAATATACTTTCGCATGTTTTTGTATCCTTAATGTTATATTGATTCGGATATTTTCAAATAGTTTAAGTCAAAAATGCATCTTTTTTATACCAAATATTCTTTGAAAATTGATTTTCATTTAAATTTGTCTACTTAAGAGTATATTACGATACCTTTTTTTGTTCAATTTGTTAAATTATTTACGAAAAATGTTAGATAAACAAAAAAATAGAAAATTTATAATTTTATTTAAGAGTAAACTATAAACAGTTCTACTTATATCACAATATAAAAACAAGAAATAAACGTTAAATTGTAGTTTTTTTCTGGTTCGGTGTTATACTTTATAATTTCAACCTCGATAGAATTTTTAAAAACCTTAATTACTTGGTTTATGAATAAATTATATAAATGTTAAATATCTTTTTTTTATAATTATTTACGATTTCGATGAAAGTTATTTACGTAAACAAGATTTTAGTACTTTTCAGACATACATGAAGCATATATATTGCAATATATATATGCTCCTCGACTGAGCTATTTTTTTCTACTTTAGGATCTAAAAAATATCAGTATGTAATTTTCATACGAAGAAAAATATTCTGGATAAGAAATCGGTACTAAACTTATGGTATACACAAGTTTAAATATACGGACTAAAATAATAAACTTTATAATAAATTTAAACCAACAGAAATCATCATACTCTTCGTTTAAAGCACCAATGAAAAGAAGGTTAACTATGATAAGTGATATAAATATTTTTTTGCGAGATTCACTGTCTTAATTTTTGTTTTCTTTTTTCATTTATAATCACAGAGAAAAAGTGAACAGTAAATTTAGAGATTAAAAAAAATTGAGATATATGACATATCAAAAAAATTGTGATAAAGAAATGAAAGGAAAGAACTTATATTGTTGAAAAAGTCCGCATTTGTAGATCAATACAGAATTTCTTGTAACAATTCTTTTTGTTGTTCAATTTGCAATGTCACCGATAATAAAGTATGTTTTTATTACTTTTATGAATATAAAAGGCTGTTTCATATATTTTATAGATCTAATTGTACAATAGTTTTACTTAAAAGCACAAGCTATTTTTATGTAAAAATTTTTTCGAAAGTTAAATATATCAATTCTTGAAGATCCTCAAGTCAAGAACATCGATTTAATTATTTTTCGCAGTTTTTGACATGTAAAAACATAAAAAAATATGAACAAAAATATACTAACTAGATAACTACTTACACTATTTAGTTTATTTCTAAATTACCCAGCATTGGAAAAAATAGGTCTTGATAATTATTTTATATTTTTATTTACATTTTTTAAAGGTACACTTGCCTGAATATCAAAATATTTATAGATATAGTAATTTTTCCGATCTATAAAGTTATTAAATTCATTTACCAATACAATTTCATTCAATAAATACCGAATTCATTTTTAAAAACACATTTGAATACTATAAACCCCTTTAGCTGAATTTATTATATATTTTTGTCAAAGTAATATTATTGATTACTTAATTATTTAGGTTTGAAACATTTTAATCCAATTAAATCATTTGCTATAAAATCATTTTCCTAAACAAATATATTTTATTTGACACTAATAAACTTTTTGCAAACACATTGAAATGCTATAATTTTGCTATATATACTCAAATATTTTTTCCTTGCGGATTCTATTTTCAAATTTTTCTGTATGCACATCTTTTTTTGTGATATTTATTTCTTGTATAAACAGTTTAACTATTAATGATGATCAAAATTAAGAAACAATTTAGCAACCAATCAAAGCAATTTTATAGAACATATTTTTATTATTTCTTTCTTGTTCCGGTATTGTTTTTACTTTTTATTACATCTATATTAGAGTTGTCAGTTTACACTCGCATGGTATTCATTAGATTCGCAGTGTTTTATTTCGATTTTTTTTCTACGAATTTAGCTAATATTTTCGTTTTAAACGAAAGTAATACTCTTTAGACTATATCTGAACTATTATTGCCTGAATTCGTGATATTTAAATTTAAGACATTTTTTTTATTCTTTTTCTTTACTGGATTTTTATACAGAATGATTTATATTTTATTGAAAAAAAAAAATTCAAAACGAAAAGTTCAAAAAAAAAATTCTGGTCGATTTTTTAATAATGAAAATATTAAATTTTTTGTATTAAATAATGCGTTTATTGTCAAAATTTGATCTAAAAAAATTCTTTCATTCTTTTGCATCATAAAAGTGCTCTTTTTAACTTTTATTGATACTGTATAATAGTAAAATTTGTTCCTTAAATTTCTATTTTTAGTAAACCTTCTTGTTCTATTTATTATTCTATTTATTATATATTATATTTATACTATTAATAATTTGCGCATTCTTAAATTATCTATTTTTTTTAAACATTCAGTGCTTGCTAATGAATGACAAGAATATTTTTTTATATAAAAATCACATTAGCAATAAAAGGTTATTCTTTTTATTTTTAATATGTTCTAAACCATGTTTTTCTGGTAATCTGCCAAATTGTACAAAAATATTGAATAAAGAGAAGAATATTGAAATTTTGTTGATTATTATTCGTTTAAATATTGCTTTTATGAACTAGGCGATAGTATTATAACGTCATAATTTTTTTTTTTTGATTTTAGAGGCTGCATTGTAATCAAAATTTACAGATTATTTGAAAGATGTCAGTGAAAATTTAGGAAGGAATGCTATATAGATAAGGAGATAACTGTTAGTAATAGTTTTAGCATTCTGTATACAATCGGTTGTTCAAATCTGTGTGGTATTTGTCACTGTCACTTAAATTTAAATTTGACTTGATAAAGTGATTTATGTTGAAATTGAAAATTTAATATGAACAATCAAGGAATTGATTTTTTTTTTTGCTTTGCTAAAATGCTAATAGAATTATCAAATATTTTAGTAAAAAAATAAATAAATTTGAATACTAATGTTATTAATACCTAATATTTAATGATTTTTTTGGAAAAAACAGAATTTTTAATTAATTTTTTATTAAGATAAATTTAGTAATTTATCAAATAAAAATATATAAACATTTGGAAAATAAAGATTATGAAGTGATTACAGAAAAATAAAAACAACTTAGTATAAAAAAAATATATATATCGAGCCGATTCCGATTTTATTAATATTTATACTATTCATAGTATTGATTACCACAGTTTTACAAAACTCAAATTTTAAATACAACATGCACATAAAAAAGTTTTATATGATAGAATATTTTTTTGAAAAAATAAGATACACGAACTTAATAAATTGTGTGGATATTTATATCCACAATACTTAATAGCAATAAAAAGGCGAATTAGAAGTTTCTGTGTTCAAAATGTCATTAATTATCGATGAAAACATAAAAGTCTTTGGTTTAATGCGCCTTTACAGAACAATGAAATAAATTATAATTTAATAATAAGAAACTTTGTGCTTCAGCCTACCTTTTTTTCTGTTATTTTTTTTTACTAATTATATTTCCCCGTATTGATATTTTTATAGTTTTATCCTAATATCTTTTTATCTCTCTGTTTTTATATAACCATTTGCTTTATTCACTTTACAAATTTGCTATAACAACCTTGAAAACGTTTTAGAGTTGCGTAAATATTTGTTTCAAAATATCTAGATCTATTTTAAAACGATACATTTGCTTTTAGATTATTTATTATTTCAAAAAAAACACGGAGTAAAAACAAGAATACTGACAAAAAGCATATTTTCTGCAGCGAATGATGGAAAAACCTAAAACATTGCATATTTGTGGGTTAAAAATAACCATTTGAATACAAAATTTAAAAATATTTAAATTTTTTGAAAACAGAGTATAACTCTTTACTATTTTTTTCTTCGTTGTGAATATAATATAAAAAAAATTGTTTCAATTTAAAGCTAAAAAATTCTAAATTTTTATGCATTTAAATTTATATTTATTTCATAAATTAAAGTTATTAAAACTTTTTACTTTAAAAAAATTTGCATATTAATTAAATTTCCAATTTAGTTCTCACCATGAGATTTTAGAAATACCATTATAACTATAAACTAAATATAATAACATCCCATTAAAACTAAAATGAACCCAAATGTCTAAATCATTTATTTGAAAGATATAATTATTTGTTTATACTAATTGCATATAATCTTTTTCTGTTATACAATGGTGGGTTTATTAACCCTTCAAAAACACAAAATATTATCTCGCACATTTAATAAAAATATTTCTGGTCAATTAAATATCTCCTTTAACTAAAATTTTCGCCAATAAGAAACAATTGAGTGTTATTTAAAAAGAAATATTTCAACTGCAAATAAGAACAAAGAGAAAAATAAATGAAAATAAAAATTTACATTTTTTTTGCAGCAATATTTTGTTTGTTAATAATTGGATTTGGTTTAATCATTTATATTCTAAAACAACCAATTCATCCAGCAACGGAAAGACAAAATATTACCGAACCAGCAGTAAAATTTCCTTCAGAACCGAAAAAGTCTAGCGTATCAAATAGAGGCGGGAATTTACGTCTGGCGTAACTGTTGGTATTAAAAAAGACGGAATTATATATATAAATTCGAATCATCTGCCCACTTTCATAGAAGAAACACCCAATCCGAAATCTCCTATTACTAAGCTAAATGTCATAAACGATTCAGAATTTTTAAATGCAACTTAAATAAACAGTTTGATAAAAAATACACAATATGCATATAATATAATGTTTTAATAATACAAAGCGATGGAATGTTTAAATTAAATGTGCTATAGATTTTTAATTCGTATTCCCTAATAAATTCAGACACTTTTTTTTTTAACAGATATCTTTTTTGATAACTATCTTATACAAAAGTCTTACTTTAAACAGAATCTAAAATCAATAGGTATATATTTTTTATTTAATTGCATTTTTAAAAAATAATCCCAATGATTTAAGATAATTTAAATTTAGTGTATGTATATAAATTTATGTAAATAAGATTGTTAACAGCCAAAAAAATTACCATTTTTTTTTTAACTAATACAATATCAAAATACAAATAATCAAAAACAACAGTTATTGGTTACGCTAAAAAATGAAAGTATGATTAATGATAAAATTGATTTTCTGATCAAAAAAAATAATCATTGAATATAAAAAAATTTCATACAATCAGAACTATATAGAAATTTTTCTGATTCATTAATTTTTCGCCTATAGAATTTTTTTTATTTATTCAACTGAGATATATTATAAAATGATGAATGCTTCTATGAGTGAACTTATATCAATATAAAATCGGTAGAAAGAATTGTGTTTTATATATTCTTCTCTATAAACACTTGTCTTTTTCAAAATGACAAAGAAATAAAAGATTAAATGAAAAATTACTTCTAGTATTAGTTTAATTTTTTTACAATATTCTTTTAAACCTTTTTTAAATAATAGATTATTATATTTTCAAAATATTCTATTCGAAAGGTCAAAAATAAATTATCGATATGATCGGATTTTTGATAAATTAGGAGAGAAATAAAACAAATATAAAATCATGTTAAGCAGAGAAATCCTCATAATTTTACGGCAGTATAACATTTTTTATAAACATATTAGTATTAAATGAATAGTAACACAATAAAAACTTTAACATTTATAAGTATTTATAGTAAATTGTATGAATATAAAGCATTACTGTAAAAAAATTGATTACTTAAATTGTAACTATGATATATTTATCAGATAAAATATGTAACAAAAGTTTATTTTTATATTTTATTTTTATAGTGATTTATATTTTAAATTTTTCTTTTTTACGGAGACTATCTGTTTTTATAAAAACACCCTACAAAATAATCTTTTCATTAACTGAAAATACAATTAATTCAACGAATAAATTTCTTCTTTTTAAATTTTTGTTTTTATTTATTATTTTAATGTTTTAAGAAAATTAATAAAATTGGTGAGAAGATAATTCAACAATTGATTCCAAAATTTTGGTCATTAATTTTTGTTATAAAGAAAAAAACAATTTATAATTACTTTGAAACACTTTTTTATAAAATTAACCCACTAAGAATTTTTTTCAATCATCGATGTCACTATTGATGGCTTACATGATTTTGATTGATAAAAATGCCATTAAAATAGCGTAGGAAAATATTTTTTTTATATTATTATACATTGGAATATAAATAAATCGTTTTTTTGACTTTTTCTTGCCGGATTCCGAATGTAGTAATTATCCTATAAATTTAATATCAACTAAATTTTGTATTATTTGAAAGCTTTTTACACCTTTATCTTTATAACCTTAATAAAAAAACAAAAAATCACGTGAATTCAGTATGTTTGTTTCTTTTTACAATATTCTATTTTAGCTCACTGATAGTAATCAAGTCAAAATAGTTTATTTATATAATTTCGGCACGAAGATTCAGATGTATTGATGAATATTTGTTCTATTCAAAATATTTTATAACCTAAATTGATAAAAGAAACTTTTTTCAATGGTAAATTTATAACGTATAAAGAATTCTGATCTCTTTGAACAAATTATTATAAATTTAGCATAGAAAAAAAATCAAAAAATAAATAAAATAGGTCCAAAATAATTATAAAATCATAATAAAAAAATATCTTATCTATTGTTTAAAATTAAATGAAATCTATGAAGAATTGAGACGAGTACTTTTCATCACGGGATGATATTTGCTGATAAAACTTTTTCTAGATGAAGATAGTCTTAACAATGAAAAATTAGTTAAAAGTCAATTTAAATAAAATATTGAAAGGAAATTTTCAATCAATCAAGTATATCGTAAGTGAATGTTTAGGTTGTTCTTCATATTTTTTTATATTATGTTTTTTTTTTGTTTTACTCTATATCGGTTACTTTCAATTCAGTTTTTTTTTATATTGGATATTGTGTAATTGTTAGAGCAGATTTTACATTCTTTGCAATTATAAAAAAAATATGCTAGGAGAATTCATCTACATTTTTAACCTAATTAATTATGCAAAATATACTAAATTAGTAATGTAATGCAAATATTTTTTAAAATAGTATAATTAAACTGATAATTATTGTAATGAAAGCAAGTTTACAAATATGATTTATATACTTTTTTTTAATGTTTCGGCGCTTTACCGGCGACATTATTTTCATGTTTGCCTTCTCTTGTGTTACTCCATTGATCTAAATGCACGTGGTTTGCTAAAATAAGAAAAATTTCTATAGTTGTCTTTTATTTAGATTATAAACACCTATTGATTTGCTGTGGGCGCAATCTGGTGCAATAAAATTTTTTTATAATCCTCATATTTTTTGTGGAGACAATCAGTTTATTGCTGTATTTCAGATTTTTTTTAGATATAACAAAATACCAATGAATGTAACGCCTTGCTGTACTCCAAGGAATCACAATCGGCCTCAATTAACTAACAAATGTAATAAGACCGACAATTTAAATGCGGAATAAACGAAATTAGTTATTAATATAGGCCCTCTGTGCGCAGAGTGCGAACTTATCAGGTATTTTTCTCGCTTTTCTTTTGTTCCTTCATTGTGTGTAAACAAGGGTTGTACATTATTTATAAGAAGCACGATAGTAACTTTATTTGGTCTAAATTAATCAATACCATCCCATAAAAATGGGTTTCCTCCATCAAGTGAATGTGAATTACCTTACACATGACAAGATCCTAGTAAAACATAGAATTTTTTTTTCATTTGCTTTCCAAAAAAAATTTATTTTGTTTAATTAAAAATATTAAAACAACAAAAAGTTTAAAAGCAAAAAATGCACTTTTCAAAAAATATGTATTATTTTGTTGAATAAATGTGCTTCAATATATAATTATGGTTTATCTGTTTTTATTTTGTTACATAATTCAATATTGTTTAAATTATAAAAAACGAAAGTGGCTACATTTTGTAATTATGTGTTTTAGCTACATTTTAGTTGCAAAAGACATGCGATGAGTTGTTTTATATTTTAAAACATCAAGTTTTATGTAAGCTATTTATAACTTTTGATAATATATAAATATGCATAGAAAAAACAAAATATTTCGTTATCGAAAATCTTCAAGTTGTGCGCCAGCACATTCCAACCATTATATATATTTTTTTTTAAAAAAACCAATATAAAAAAATAATTTAATAGTACGAAAAATAATAAATAATATATAATATTTAGTAATTATAAAAATTTTATATTTGTAAATTTTGAAGACAAGGAAAAAATATAAATTTTTTCAAATACAAAAAAAATTCACAATTAAAAAATGCAAAGTAATACAAATTAAAAATTTCAAGTCTTAATAAGTGCTTTATTGTTTATTTTTAAATGTATTCAACATCCAAATATTTTATATCGTTGCGTTTCTAATATCGCACCTATGTTTTTTATGAAAAAAATCGTACTAAATGCGATTTTATGTGTAAAAATTCTTCATTAAATGCATTTATGTTATATTAAAAAACAAAATAGATATAGATACTTTTTTTCTTCTGTCTTTAAGTAAGATTACTCATACATATTTTCTAAAATCATAATTTCCATCAGTACTATCAAAACCTCAAAAATATACGGTTTATTTATTGTAATTGTTGTTTAAGTTGTTATAATATTGACGGAATTATCAGATAAAAAACCAAAACTTTTATTTAAGTAAATAACAAATAAAGAAACTAAATTTGATAAGTGTTTTATTTATCAGTTCTATCGGTATACTGTTTGTTGGATCGCCTCGAAAATTTCCTTTTCATCTATCTTCATTCATATGTATTTAAAAAGAAATTTTATTTATTTATTTATGTTTTTGTTCCGATTTTTTCCGAACTCTTTTTGCAAGAATTGCAGTGTTGTATTTGATTGTTTTCTTTTTTGAATCATCATAAATAGCAAATCTTTTTATAATTTTCTCGATTTTACGACAATATGAAATCAAATATTGCATGATTTATAAAAATAATTAAACAAATTTATAATCTATGCTATGAAATCGTAGTAAAAAAAGTTTTCAAAAATATATATCATTTAAATATTTTATTTTTAGTTTATTTTTGCATCAAAATCATTGAAAAAAATTAAAATTTTTACTGTGCGAAAATCTATTTCCATCAATTGAAAAAACAATTGTTTGATTAAAAAAATAATGATATTTAAAAATATTTTTATATTTCTTATAAAAGTAGTTTCAAATTTTTATATAAAGTTTATAGCTGTTATACCGTTGCAAGATAATTTTTTATATAGATATATAAAATGTTGCGGTTATTTAGAATTCGATAGATTGGTAATAATATAATTAATTTTCACATTATAAACATTTTTGTATTACTTGAAATTGTTGTGAACTGCACATCTTCTTTAAAAAAATTTAAATTACATATTTTAAGCAATTGTTTGCAAAAAAAGTTATTTAATTGCTTAAATTTTCATAATTTTTTTTTCTTTTATAGTTTTTTTCAAAATTTTTATCAAAATTCTGAAAAAATGCAAAACAAGATGGTTGGGTCGTGCTCGTGCATTATATAAAGATTTTTTAGATTGATTAAAAAACTTTTTTTTAGTATATTTATTTACATCATAATGCTATTAATAGCTTACAAAAAAAGGATGTTTTATGTTTCAAACTAAACTCATCAACTGTGTTTTACAACTATAAGATAGCTAAAACACATGATAGCAGCTATAACCATTATTATGTTTCATAACCGAAACGAGATAACATAATGGAAGAAAATATTATTAGATGTAATCTGACCGAATCGAAGCGGTACTATTGTGTACCAAAAAAGATAAATAAATAATACAGAATAAATATAGTGTATATACTTTTATAACTTTAAGCAATTTTTAGTCATTGTTTTTTGGGCAAGAAAAGTTTCTATGGTGTAAGTTAAATATATCGAATTGACCTTTTTACACCTGAAATTGCATATTTTTGAGATAATCATGCGTCCGTTCATTATTGACCTGTGTACATATTTTGTCAACCATTTGGCTTCTACTATAGAGTTCTCTCGCCAATAAATTTTTAAAAAGAAGAAGTGAGGGGTTTTTTTGTAAACTTGGATTAAAAATTGTAGATTTTGCAAAAATTATATCAAGAATAAATTCATATTTTTTAAACACAAAAATAATCTTTTAATTGCATAAAAATAAAACAATGAATGGTTATTGTAAAGGAGCATAATAGTAAGAAGCCGAGCAGCAAAGAAAATGAAAAAGAAGAAAAATCGTCTGATGTGAATTTGTCTCGCATATTTATGTTACTAATCTTTTATTTGATATTTCTTCATACTATATTTTAACCCAATGAAAATTGATGGATAAGAAACAAAAAAAACTCGCCATTAGATATCGCATAATGGAAGTATTTTAAAGTGTTTTTAGTTCCTTTTCTTTTTTTTTACAACATGAAAACAGTAAATCACTATTTTACTGCAGTTATAATATATCTGATTTATAGATTAAGCTGTTTTATATGTAAATCTAAATGTTTTTAAATTATTTTATACACATAAAAAACATAGCGACTTACATTATGAATTTATCCGATATGGTTGTATGCGATTTTTGACGATCTTTATGCAAAAAGAATCCTGAAATGATGAAAAATATTCTAAGATTTTTACTAAATCTTATTTTGTTTATTGTTCATTCTTACATATTATTTATACAAAAATGTATCACAGATTTTTTTGTTTAGATGAATATAGATAAAAATTTTATATTATAAATTTTAAAACTTAAAAACCTTTTATATTGTGACAGATAAAAATATGAAGATTCTTAATACTTAACAGCGTCTTTTTGGGTAAAAAAACTAAAATGGTTCTGTCATTATAAATTATAACCTTTATAATTTAGCATTCTCTTTTCTGCATGTAAAAACCTTATTATTTATTTTTTAGTTAATCTTGATAATTTTGATTTTTAATTTGAATTTTTTTTTGAAACATATAGAAAGAATAAAGGTTAAAAAAAAGCGATTATATGTGTATAACAATAGTGTTTTAACTTTCTTGTGAAAAAAGCTAAATTAAAACATTATTGGGTTAATTAAAATATAAAAAAACAAAATCATAAGTTTGAATATATCCATAATGCATTTTTTTCGACCTTCGTCTTTATTATTTTCTTCGGAAATCTTAAGCGAAAAAACATGAATGTACAATTTTTTTGTTTTAATACGTTTCTTTAATATTTTTTACTTTAAGATTCACAAAGTAGTTAAGATATCTTTTGTGTAATAGAATATTTTAAATAAGGTTTAAAATTAGACTGAAAAAATAACCTAAAAAATCAATATAATTAGTTTTAAAAATTTCAAATTGTAAAACGATATATAGAAATATGAAATATATTAGTAATCTAAATGATATATCATTTTTAATAACATGTATAGTAGCAGATTTAGCATATATTTTATCAAACATTATAATCATCAAATGAGAAGATATAATATGTTTATGTTCTATATAGTATTTAAAACCCCTTTTTTCGCTGCATCATGTGTATTTTATAAACAAAAAACATTTCGTTTTTTACAATCACATTATATGATATAGAAAAAAATATTTATACTCTTAATTTTTTATACACTTAAGCTATATATAAGTGATTAATTAAGTAACATGCAAAATTCTTTGCGAATATTTAGTAAAACCAATCATCAGGAATACCTTTATAATTTTTTCTACAAATTGTTTTTGTGTACAAAAAAATTGTAATTTAATTTAAAAAATCTTTTCAAAGTTTTTGTCATTCTCAAATTTATAAGTTGATTGCAATAGTTCAATTTTACGGTAATTTAAATAGAAAAAATGTCATATGATATAATTTTCCATACAGTTAAAATTATTATATGAAATTAAATACTAACATAACATAAAACTTAGAATTAGTGTCATTATGATGATATTTGCAAAAAAGAAGCATTAGTAACATTATTAATGCTAAATTTCACTAATTTGCCCTAGATAAATTTATATCAAAAAAAATTATTATTCTTTTAACTTTTTTTTCTATAGTTTCAATTTTTTATAAGGGTCTCTTTTTGTATTCTAAAGTAAACAATAATCCATACTTACTAGATCACTGTTTTTATTTATGCATACAAATCATACTATATAAACATAAAATCTTCCATAATCATAATCACAGTATTTTGATTTTTTTTCATTTACAACAAAATATTTATAAAAAGAACTTTACAGTTAAAAAATATATACTTAGTACATATGTATATTATAATTTATAGAACTGGTAAATTATAAAAAAAATAAATATTTTCTGTTTTTTAAAAGTTCGATATACTACATATGTATAATCTCAACAACCCTAGAATGCACAAGTAAGAAAAGTTGCACAAAATTGATATTGAAGTTACAAATCTAAGTTTTATATTAATGACAAAACAATCAAATTACAAAAAAAATTCAAAATTTATTTTTAAATTAAAATGACTTAAACCTTACGTCAAGTTTTGTAATATTTTGTTTCAACATATTCTATTTTCATCTCAATATGTTTTTTAGTTCAGTAAAAATCGCTTTAAAAAATATTTTTCGTAACTCGAAATCTTTTAAAACAAGAATTTGATTGCTTATTACAATATTGCTATAATACAATGTCAAATCGAAAGAAAAAGAATACATTAGCAAATATTATAATTATAATATATGAAAAAATAAATTTTTTGAAAGCCTAAATATTTAAAAGGCATTTATTAAATGTTTTTTCGGGCTAATGTTCATATAATTAAGGGCTTATTCAACATAAAATAACAGAAACAAAAAGGTGAAAATATACTATGATCGCGTCAGAATACGCCCAAAACCAGTAAATTTACTTTAGGTATTGTGTTCGCGCAACATTTGTTTGAGATGCGATTAAATAAATTTCAAGATACCATTTGAAAGAGAAATTTTTTATACATAGAATATGTTTTAACAGTCAGTTACATCTCTAATGGTTTTAAAATTCTAGCAAGATACAAATTGTTCTTAAAAAAACATATAAATAAATTTTTAAGAAAAAATATGAATGTTTACGCAATAGGTTGTTTGTAAAGAATTATAAATGCATGTTTTCTGTGGTTTTATATCGTATTATAGTAATGATTTACTATTAATAACGTTTTTTTATGAAGACTTTAATAAAAAGTCGTAAGAACATTCTTATTTAATATAGTTATATTTTATACAATATTGCATTTATTTACGCAAGAAAATTTTTCATTGTTGATGTGCTAGATGGTACGAATTACTATATTTCTTATTTTACATTGTATTTCCAAAGAAATGATCATTGTTATATTTATATATTTTTATTATGGGATATTTGCATTTTATTATAGTTATGGTAATTGCAAAAAAAATTTTAAATTTTTAGATATTTCATGTATTCATACATTTAAATGCGTATTAAAATATTAAGTTGGACACGTATATATAATCATGCTTTACTTTTATTATGAGAACTATATGCATACTGAAAAGTGGTAATAATAAAAATATATTGTATAGATATTTGAGTCACACATGATGGTTAAAGCTTAGATAAAAAAAAGATATTTTTAACCAAGTAACTGGTCGAGAACTAAGATATGCTAATAGATATAAATATAGATTCATTGGTATTTTGTTGCTATCGTTTTCGGAATATTGTTCAGAATTGAAAAAATGTTCATTTTGTAATGCAAAAACTATTAAAATGGGGGTAATTTTGACATTCTTAATCTAAAAAACTGGTTTGCCTACATTTTACGTTTTAGAACATTTTTTTCAAAACAACATTTTGTTAATTAGCTGTGGTATTCATATTTTTTTCTACAATAATAAAAAATTTTGCAAAGACATTCCTAATGTTCACAGATTTGAAAACAAAAAATTATTTCACGAAAAAAACTTTTAGTTTGCCATTGTATCCTTTGTGCAGGAATTCATATATTATATATAAAAGCACAATAATAATAGTTCGAACTGCTTGAGAATGATAATGAAAAAAATTATTAAATTGCAAATTCAAAAACCAGAAAATTGCAGATTTTTAAAATAAAAAAACAAAAAATATACAATTTTCTAAACAAAAATGAAATTTAAAAGTACAAAAAAACAGTGATTACATGAAATGCATGAAAAACCCGTTTGAAGCGCAAAAATATTAACAACACAAATCAAAATAATGTAATAAACATATAAAATACTGCTTTTTATCTATTCGTTTATAGATTTTGACAGTATCAAAACCAAATTTGGAATTCATATACACACTTTTTTTTTTGCCGAATATAGAAAAACATGTGACAATTTGTTTATTTTGATACATTCAATTAAAAAAGAAGATATAAAAATTCAAGAAATTGTGTTAAAATGTTGATTTAAATTATGTAAGAAAAAAAATTTTTTAGATAAAATATATGATAGAACTAGCATTTTTAAAAAATATCATTTTCCAATATAATTTATATTTTTCAAAATTTAAAAATATATTTTTTGACAAAATATTACAATCTGTTATTATTACAAAAGCACATGTTCGAAAAGGAATTTACTTTTTAAAATTTATGACATTTTTTAATATTGTTGCATTTTCAATCAAAAATGATATTTTTTTACTTACCATATTTGGTTTGTTTTTTATTTTCCGCAAACACAATTTTAACATGTTTTGATATGTTTTTCAATGTTTATCTGTCAATAAAAAAAAATCAATTTTGGAAATTTTTTAAATGTGTTATTCTAAGCTATAAAAGCTTTTTAAAAAATAATATTATAATTAAATAATGAAAAACTCTTTAAATTATTATAAAAATGATAATCACTTTAATAAAAATTCAATTACACATAATTTGTCCAGGAAGCAATATTCAAATAGCATTTCTATACTTAAAAACTATTTTGTTAGCAAATCTTTTAGCATCGAACACCGAATAAATAGAGCGATAAATATATTAAAATATGGTATTGAATTGGTATTATTACCTCATTTTAATCAATATTAACAATAGTTTTATTCAAAGATTTTTGATCCTATATTATATTTTTTTTTATATTTTTTTTCGATGTAAAAACTATAAAAACAAAAAATAAGATTTTATAAGCAATTTAAAGATTTTTTACCTCTTTTCTAATTAAATTTGGGCAAAATTTTATTATCATAATTATATCAAATTTGTAGTTTTTTGATAGTTTATATTAAGCTTTGAATAATATTAAATTACCCAAAACAAATTTACAGTTCAAATGCAACATCCATCTATTCAATAAGAGTAAAAAAACTAATTAAAAATTCTATTCGCAAAAAATTACGCAAACCAATAAAAAAAGGTTTGAAAATTGATTAATCTCTATAGAAAGAAGAAAAAGAGTATAAAAATGTTGCAATACTATTAAAAAATGTAAAAAATAACTTTTTTTCAATTTTTCATTATTTTCTAAACCTTAGTATGCTATATATATTTAAAATGTTATTTTTGACCGGAATTAGCAAACATTTTTTTATCTGATTCATAATACAGGCGATTTTAAAAAACTTATAAAAAAAAACAATAACGCTAATATCTGATCAAAAAAATTTCTTTTTAGCAAAACTTTTTTGTTTTTGAATATATTGTGTGCATATTGAATCGATAAACGTAGAAAAAATGCATTCAGTAACATTAAAAACCAATGAATTAGATTGTACAATCTACAGAAGTAGTATGCAATTTATAAATAAAGTTTCCCAAACCGCAATCTACAACAGTTGTATTCTACTTAATAGATATTCTTTTAAAAAAGATTATCCAGCCCTATGTTTTTTCTACCAAAATCTGTAAATTATACAATATTGAAACGGTTTGCTTTGCAACTAGAAGCGACCTGTTGTTGCGTTTCTCGAATGGCTTTCTTTGCTCTGTGACACAGTTTATGATAGCGATTATTGAAAATTTTTTAAGTGTTATAAATTTGAATTTTTAAGGTAAGTTTTTTTATTATAAAAATGCTAGGCATTAAATGCTAAACCACATAGATATATTTAACAAGTTTAATTCACGGAATTAAACTTATTTTTAGATCCAATTTGTGTGAAAACTGTTTTGAGTGAGTTTTTATAAATTCAACTTTTTTTGGAAAAAATATGTCTGAAACTATAATTTTTGCAAGAAAGAATAACATAAATCATTTAATTTAATAAATATTATTGGTTTTTTACGTTCATTTTTTTTTGAACTTAGCCGTTGATATCAGCATAATAACCTTTGCATCCGAATTAATTCTTGTTAGAACACGTGCAAATATTATATTTTTTTATATATGCTTATATTACACAATTTGTCTGATTTTTTCAAAACATATACGTAAATAAATGATTTCGGAAGGTTTTGAGCATATAAAACGGGTCAACTTTTTGCGTTTGCAGTGAAAATTTTTGACTATAGACTAGATGAATAAATTACACTTGAAATTGATTTTCTGATATTTTCTTCAAAATAAAAATATTTTTAAATTAACTCATCCTTAAAATGTATATTAGAATCAATAATTTGGTGTTTAAAGAAACAATGTACAGCTTAAGATTCGCAAAAGAAATCCTAAGCTTTACATTTTTAGAAAATTCTGCCACAAAAGCAGTGATAAAAACAACTTTAATGCATCTACTTTTTCATAAAATGTAAATCTTTTATTTTATCTAAGTGCAATATTACAGTGATCGTCGAAACAAACAATCAATTGATTTACTTCACCATGTCGGCAGAATTTTAGCTTTTTTATATTTTAAATGTCATTATGTTTTTTTTTAAGCGTATGTTTTCTAAATACCTGATAATAATATGTGCTTGCGTGTTTCTTATCGTTTCAATCGCAAAGTTTTACTAATTTTACTACGCATAAGGCAAAAAAAGACATGTTCAAGCAATTATTCTATAAATGTTAAGTATTTGTAATCATTGATGTGTTTAAAATAGAAGTAAAGTTATCTATAAAAAAATATTCAATTCCATTAAAATATATGAGAAAGACTAAGTGCCACAAGCATGAATAGTTTACATTCTGTAATCGCTTAATCTAAGCTTACCTTTATTATTTATTACTAAAATCAACACACTTTTTATATATCTATTAACAAATTTATTTCAATTACACTGTTTGACCTATAAAGAAGCTCATTTTCTGTAGAAATGTACTTTTTATGAATAAATAGAAAAAAAAACAATTTCTATCGTAATAAAAAAATCAATACATATATAAAAATAAAAGAGAAAAACAATAGCGAAATCATTTTTTATCCTTAAAATGCTTAAAATATGCATTTAATGAACTTAAACACCTTTCAATATTTTTTAGAATATACTTTCCTATTCTTTTTTATTTTGCAATTTCTTTTATATTGAATATGATTTAATAGATATCAAAGGACAAAAATTTACACTGAAAATTTTATCTTCGATAAAATCATTTGTTTCCTATAAAACGGTAGATTTAAAACACATATTCAGTTTTTAAATACTCTAGTATATCATTTATTTTATATAAAATTGCATGTTTTGTCCTGGAAAGGAATTTTAAAAAATTGGATGTAAATATGAATTTCAGAATAATAACATCTCTTATTGCTCGGAATTAAGTTGTTCGATACACATTTAAAAAAGACATAACATATAATAGTAGAAGATATACCGAGAAAACATACCATAAAGGAAGGATTCTAATAAAATATTGCATCGTTACGGTTTCGGGCTGTTTTTTAGATGTATAAAATTCTACTAATATATAAGAATAATGGTTTCTTTTACCTTAAAAAATTTGTGTGTATCGTCTTTTTTTAGTAACTTTATCGGAATAAATTCTAAAAACGACTTTATGCACAGAAAGCTCATCAAAAAAATATATATAAAAAAATCTAATTTACATTGAAAAGAAAAGCAAAAAGGTTTTGTTTTTACATTTAAAATTGTAGTATAAGCATACAGTTGTATAATATGATAAGCCTTTTTACAATACATTGCGTAAAAATCTTATTAAAAAACGAAAAAGTGATATGTTTTTCTCTATCTCAAAAAAAATTCTTGAACCAATACATGAAGGAATTTTACTCTTTTAAAAAAGAAAATCTATTGATCAAAACAAGGTTTGTTTAATTGAACTGTTTTAACAATTAAAATACAATTTTTACTTTTTTTGTGTACGTTGTTTTTATTGAAGAATATTTGAATTCATTTTTTCTTTGTTTTATTTTAAAAAAATGTAAGTATCTCACCTTATGGTAGTTTTGATATTTTTTGGCAAGCAAGAAATTTTAATTATTTGTTTTTTGTTCTTTTCATGTAAAAAATTGTTGATTATCAGGTGTAATGCATTTTTCATTTTGTTTGATTAGTAGGGTTGGTAATAAATTTTTAAAAGGTTATGATTGTATAGAATTTTGAGTCTATAAAATATCTTATAAATTTTTTAAAAAACAAAGGTAGGTATTTGTTTTAAGTCAAACAAATTTAATTTGATAGAAGTAGGAATCCGGCCTATCCTATAATTTTCTTCAAGCAACGAAGAGTGATAGATTAATTTTACAGCTTATACTGTACATTTTTGCCTTTTTCAATACTAATATTTCTATGAAAAAAGCAAATTTTATTTATGCGTCGCTATTTTTGCCAGGATTATAATTTTTTATAATTAAATATTAGAGAAATTTTTATTCTTTTTTTTAATTAAGAGGTTTTAATTAAGAAAAATATTATAAACCCTAATTTTATATATTCTTAACGTCTATATCTACTTTAAATTGTTTCCGTTCAGCAACTATAATAACCAAATGAAACTGCAAAATTTAAAATTATTAAGAAGCGAACATTTTCGAATTTACCAATTATATTTTTTTAAATCAAAAGTAGTTGTAATGATTCTGGGATATATTTGTGTTATTTCATACTATTTGCTTAACAAGATAATCATTAACATTTTGTGAAATCAAACACTAAAGATATTATAGTTAAGCAATCAATGAGTGCAAAAAACAAAAATTGCTTTAAACACGAATATTTCAAAACATAAGAATTTGTAAAAGGATTTTTGAAAAATTTAGCAAAAAGGGGTGGATTAATTTCATTAGAAAAATTCTATATCATTTTAAGTTTATAAAATTAAGCAATTTTTTCAAGCTTAGTAAATTACTTTGCAAAAAATATGAACAATTTTTGTGATACAAGTTAGATTGGAATTATAAAAGTAGTTTCCTAAAATATTTTTATCTTTAAAATATTTGCTATTATGAAATGAATGGATTAGTGAATATTATTATATGTATTTAAAATTATAGAATTGTATTTTGTTATTTAATGTTGTTTACAAGTATTTTCTTGTTTTCAAATTTTTAATATAAAAATTGTCATTTTTTGTCTTATCACCAATATACATTTTATATAAGCTTAATAGCGATTTTATTTATTTAAAAAAAGTCTAATATTTGCGTATTTTCTTTAAAATGTGCAAGTAGTACAGACACTTTTTTTTATAGTATAGTTATGCAAATACTATAAATTGCAGCACTAACTTCTACGATAACTAACGATTTTTATTTTTCACTAAAATGTTTATTTTTAAATTCTATATTCTTAAAGAAAAATATAATATTAATTCAATTTTATTATATTTAATTCATATATTTATACTTAAGTTGCAAAAGATATTTTTTAATATGTAAGTTGTCAAATTATTACGATTTTTTTAATTATAAAAATTTTCTTATGCCTTTTTATCAAAAGACTACATGAAGCACCAATTTTTTTAATATATTAAAAATATAAAATATTTGTTTTTAAAATGGAAAATTTTATCAAGATGTTTTAAAAACTTGGACTTTAAATTAAATTAATTAGAAGTTTAAAAATTATTGAATAAAATTTAAAAACCATTTATAAAATCACATATTGACTTAGATTTTCTTCTATTTTGTCACAGACTGGCTATGGTAATATTTTGAATGATGTCATTCGTATATTTTTATTTTATTTGTCAATGAAAGTTTTTTTTTGAATACAAATTAAGCATTTTCTTCTATTTTAAGAAATTTATAATGTATAATAGAAATTTCCATTTTAATATTCTTTCTAATTGTTTATTGTTTGAAGTGATAATATTGTTTAAATTGATAATATCTTCTTTGTAAAGTTAAAATATTCAGTACTTCAATGTTATATAATAATTCGCCAGAAAATGTTCACTTAATTAAAATATTTATATAATATTATAGTGTTAAAATGTAAAATCGATTTAAATCCTGATATTTTGTATATTTTTTTTGTCATAAAAAGAAAGTCTTATAAAAAAACAAATATACTAAATACAATATTTCAGAAATGAGACAAAATTAACTTATGTGCTTTATTGGTGCTAGGTTTTATTTTATGCCTATTATAGGTGTAGAAGAATACAAAACAGCGAATAAGAGGGTTAAAATTGATTTTATTTGTCTTTTAAACCAAGAAAGAGTAAATCTATATATTATCATGTGCAATATTTAATTTTTTATTATTTTTTTCTAAAAAAATGAAAAATATAAATTTATGTAATTTATTTAAACCCTTGACCAATAATTTTCTTCAAAATAAAAAATTTTCTGTTTCTGAAGAGGAGCAATGCCGGTGGCCGCACACAACTCCTTATAATTTTTTATGATGTTAAATGGGGCTCTGACATAACTTTATAAAAAATTCACATGTATAAATATGACTGTTTTTTTCTCAATATTTTCTACGTATTTTGTAAAGACAATCATATTTGTTGAGAATCAGTGGAATACACATGATTTAACTTGTGAAAGTCAAATGTCCTGTGATCAAAAACAAATTTTATAAAAAAAGAAAAAAATTTTGTGTTCGAAAAAATTGCTTCATTTATTTTACTTTTTTTTATTTGATAGAAAAAAATAGTCAGATTTATTTTGTTTCTATTGGTCATGGAAGATATAATGTCAACTAAATTCTTGACAGCTGCCTATTGAAGGCGTATAAATTATTCTGTGATGTTGGAAAAAAGTGAAAATAAATAAATAAACTGATCATGGCTTCTTCTTATTAAAGTATTTATATGAAATGCATTATTTAATCAAATTGGATATGTTTTTTATGATAATATCAATAATCGAAATCGAAAATTTTGTATGTTTATTAGGATAAAAAAATATATTTTTTCAAGATTTCAGTTTTTATAATCGTTTTGTATAAAAATTAGAAATTTATATTTATTTCATATATTATTAGATTTCAATACTCTGCATTTTTTAAACTAAGTAACTTTGAATACAGAAATTATTTTTTTGTTTCTTGATATTTTTTTGATATATTTTTTTATAAAAAAATTATAATTGATACAATTTGACAATAATAATGATATTAAACACATTTTCATTAAATTTCTATAAAAATATATATAAAAAATTTATATGCAACAATTTAATCTTGACCAATAAAAAATTGATTTGCAACAAATTTGACAAAAAATAATTCAAATTATTGAGAGTGTGATTTTTGTTGAGTTTTGATTGTTTTTTTTTGATAAATTTATTGTGTGACTTAAAATGTCATTTTATGCTAAAACTGATGCATTTTAAATAAAAAACCATGAAAAGATTTTTTCAAAATAACATGCACAAAAAACAATTTTTATATTTATGTCAAAATCTTATAATAATTTTTTAACTTAAAACATACAAATTAATTTTTAAAATTGTTCTTTTTGGCATCGCATTAAAGTTTTATGTATATTTTTTTCGAAAAAGAAATGTGAAATGAGATCACTACCATACTTTAAAATTACAATTGATTTTTGTAATTGTAGTCAAACAAAAGTAAAAGAAAAATGATATTTATTGGAAATGATATTTGAAACAAAATAGTGAGTATCTTTTATTTTTAAATAATCATCGAGATATGGCGTATAGTGGTATTATACAAATTCTATTTGAATGTCTCAGGTAAGTCGATTTAAAGAATTTGTTTCTAAGAAAGTAATTTTGGTTAATATATATAATTAACAAATTTTTGGAATAGTCAGTAATGTTAGTGCGGTTGGTCTCATTGTACTAGATGTCCTTGTTGGTTGGTACTTTTGATCGTGTTGTCACTTTTTTAGGATTCTAAAAATTGGAACTTAAATAGTTGTTGGTAAGGCATAAAGAAAATTGTTTCTTAAAGCCATCATCGTGTTGTCTACAAAAAAGGGATATATGTGTATTTGCATAATTCTATAATACGTTTCAAAATTTTTTTCTTCGATCGCTAATGCATAATATGCCTAAACGTTAAGGAACATGATTTGAGTCAAAAAAAATATTTTTATCTAATTTTAAATGAATCTAATATATATATTCTGATTTATATGATTCTAAGGATTATATAATAAGAGAATTTGAATGTAATCAAATTTTTATTTTATATTTTTTTTATATGTTTTTTCATGTAAAAATCTTTAATAAGCTTTACTTTGTTGATAAAACTTTGGTGAATCTGTTAAATTTTTTTCTTATGATTCATAATTTCTTGTTTTTAATATACAATATTTTTATAAAAATAAAAACATTATGTTAAAAACATATATCGAATTTCTTTTAATAATTTTAGTGTTTCATATTTTTTATAAGCGGCCAATTACACATTTTGTAGTGTACTGGCTTTTTTGAATTTATAAATAAATCAAGATATAAAAAAACTTAAATTTAAATTTAAAAAATTTAAAAAATGTTGTAAATATGCATTTTAGTAAAAGAATAGTATAATCTAGAAATATTTATTATCTTACTTTGGCAATAGAATAATTATATAAAGAAATAGTAAACTTAATTTTTTAATCATTTTTTTTCAGTTTTATTCAACTCAGATCAATTATGTCATCTATTTTTAACTTAATTTAAAAATAAATTATATTATATAATAGAAATTTATAATAAAAATGAGAGCATGAATCAAAATTTATATTAATTGTTGTAATCTTTTAGCAAATAATCTAATACGATTATTAATGAAGATTCAAATATTAATTCGAAATACAGTCTAAATTTAGTGAAACCATATTCATAAATGTTTTATACAAAAATGCAAAATTTTTATTTATATATAAATAGCATGAAAAAATTTCATAGTATTACCCTTAAATCGATGCATTACAATAAAATATAATAAAAATAATAAAATTACATAGTGTAATCATTATTGTGCACAAAAAATATTTTTTGTTTTTGAAACACAAAAAACAAACAAGAATGAATGAAAAAAAGCAATTAGTTTCAGAATATTTAGAACGAGTACTTTTTTTCAAATATCAAATACACTGATATTTAAAATTTCTAAATTTCTATGAGAATTTCCGCATTTCAAACGAAAATTTTTATATTGTTGTTTTAATACATTTTTTAAATTAAATAATATACTATGAAATTAGAATAATATAACTTTATTCCTGTCTAAAGATTTTATTTTGATATGAAAAAAAACATAAAATATCAAAAAAGCTCTACTCTTAATTTTTTATATTGTAACATATGAAATTTTTATTATTGTAGACGAGGTCTTTTCTTTAACAATTTATTTTTCAAAAAAAATGCTTTATAAACATAATATAGTTAAATTAATAATCATTTTCCTTCTTGATTAATGGATTGATCAATAAAAAAAAGCAAAATTTATTCTTAATATTTTTAAGAATGTTTTTTTTATACTAAAAATATTGGATCAGTGAAATCTTAATTTGTTGAATTATACATTTAGAAACAAACATACCACAAAAATCTAAAATTTTATAGGCTACTTTTACATTTGTTTGAAGAATGAAACATTTTACCATTAGAAAATCGTTATTGTTTCATTTTAATTTATTTGTCTGAAAGACGAAAACATTTTTTTCGATCGAAACAAAAAAGACCAATCGAAAAACTTGTAATAAATAAAAGAAAACATTCTTTTTGGTAAGTATGCGAATAAACCATAACAATACAGAAAATTTTGATAATGCATCACAAATTGCGTATTTTGAATACGAGGACCTCGGAAGAGAATTGTTCATCATTTTAAAATACGGCACAACTGATAACCTCTTATTTTGGGCTTATTCTAACTTAGGTGGTGAAGAGTTCAAGAATGTTATGGAAACATATAAAAATCGTAAGAATGAAGATTGCTTGACATATGCTGCAAGATTAAGAAAACCAGAAATGATATATATTTTGATCTTTTTTGGCTGCAAAATAGATAACATTGAAAATAACAGGTATAAAGATATTATCAATGAGGTATTTGACAACAGAATGTATTACAAAAACAAAATTAGATTACTTTTATTAAGATATGGAATTAGATAAATATCTTTTAATTAATTAAAAACATCAAAAAAATTGGAACGTCTTAAATTATTGCAATTTTGTATTAATTAACATTTCAGGGTTTCTTATTTAATAATTGAATTGTTTTTTCATTTTTATTTTTTATTATACTTATAATATGTTAAATAAATTGTTTCATGAATTAAATTTTTACGAATGCAATCATATAAAGTAACAAACGTATTTTTTTATTACCTTTATCACAATGTTTTATCATTTGAGCACATATTAAATTGATTATGAGTTTTATATAAGACATTTGAAGTTACTATGAGATATCTAATTTAAAAAACATTAATAATTCAGAAAAATTCTAATATAAGTAATAGAAACCAATCTGAATATGTGTTTATCCTTATTTGAATATAGTGTTTGAGAATATTCTATTGTAGGTAAAATATATTTAATGGTTTTTTAAAACAAATATTTTCTTTAATTAAACCGCACTTCCTATTTATTTACATAATCTGAAACCATAAGCTAAAATTTTTAAAAAAAATACAATTGGAATGATTTGTCTTATCATACAAGGTTTATAATTCTTATATTATATTTTTTAATTTCACATAAAAAATGCTGCATGTTTTTATTTGTATTAAAGATAGAATTTAGTATTGATTATCTCTAAATTATAAGTGTTTTTCTTTCAAAATTAAGATTTTTATATTTTTTGTAAAAATATGTCGCTTTTATAATTCAAAATATATGCTATATCCTGGTATTCTCTATTTAGCAAACTAAAATGATTTCATAGACGATATATTAAACATTTAAATAATTTATAACATTCATCCAAAGTAATCTCGAAATGTAAAAATTCCTAATTGATATTATGATAAAATGTTAGAATAAAAACCATAATTTTTTATGTGAACCAAATAAAAAAAGAATCAAATTAAATGTTTCGACTTATTAAAAATAGAAAAAAACACTTGGAAATAAAGATATTTGTTTTTTATTGTTTTTTTTGAATTGTTTGTTCATTTGCAATTTTTTAATTAAAATCATAAGAAAAAATAAAGAGAAATAAATTAAGCTTTTTTTCGCGGATTTAAGTGTTTTTTTGATGAAATTACTATTTTTTTCTTTTTTTTAATGAAAAAAATTTTATATTTAAAATATGCAAGTAAACAATAAAAAAACCAGATAAAAAAAACTATTCCAGTTTTTTTTCAAGATTACCCTGTTTAAATTACATGCAAATAAAAAAAATTAGTAGATGATCCACTTAGAAAATTAATATTAATTAAATGTTAAGCGCATATTAAGGTTCGAATATTCATAGATCATTCGCATACTTAAAATTGATGTGCCATAATCTATAATGCTTTTGTTGATGAAATTAGGTGAATTTGAGCTAGCACCAATATCAAGTATTCTGATATGTCAATTAAACCAAATACCATTTAGTCCATCTTCTGGTGCACCAAAATCACTTTCCAAAAATTTCTGCCATATGCAATATACATAAGTACTATAAAAAGATCTTAAAATGTACTTTTTATATGATAAAAATAACATATAATTGTATATTTATTATAAATACATATATTCGCTACATGATTTATCAAAATTAAAGACTTAAAGTAATTATATTTGTAGTAGCTTGAAAATTTCAACACATAAAAAAACTAAAGAGTTATTGAATCTGCGATTCTGACTTCTATTAATAGAAATAAAACATACAGAACAATTTAAATAACTATTTTTGGTTGTATTAACCAATTTTTCAAAAAAAAACTTATTTAAACGTTCTTATATAATACATTCTTTTTACTATATATATGTTCTTGTTTATTCTTGTCTAAACAAAAAAAAATTTATAGCAAAATCTAATATTTTATATTCACTGTGAATATTGGCACAAATATTTACAGACGTAAATGATAATTGAAGCAAAGTTTTTTTGTATTGACACACTAAAAATATCAATATAACCTTTGTTGTTGATTGGTTGTTCTTGATGGCTGGATCTTAGGACTATTGAAACTTGATTCCAAATATAATCAGTAGAAAATATTAATATAAGAATCATTCTATGAATAAATAGTAGATTTTATGCAATACTGATCTTGTCATGCCGGTAAAATATATAACTATATTTATGGAAGCTTAAATTACCACAGTAAATCAACTAAGATCTATTTTTACGTTTCAACTATCTTAATAATATAACATATAAATTTCGATATGTTTTTATAAAAAGCGATATTATTCTTTTTAAGAGAATTTATATAGTATTCTAAATTACATGAATTTTTCGTGTTAAACTTGTTAAACTTTCAAAAAATAATAATTTAAATGCTGAAAGTCACATTCATATTAAAAACATCGATGATGTAAATGTGATACATGATAAAAAAATGGAAAAAAACGTAAAAAAATTAATTAAAAAGCAAAAAAGGGTGATTTGTATATAAATAACACATGATTGAGTCATAAATATAATTCAGGTATTTTATTAATATGTAAAAAATATTATATTGCAAAAAGAACATTTCATTCACCAACTAATATTCCCAAATAATAAATTAAAAATAAAATTTACGCTTTTTAGAACTATTTTATTTTAATTTACTTTTAATTGATGTAACACGATACTCGTTATGATATTTAAATATATTTTCAAATTTTAGTTTGTGTTGCAAAAATAGATTTATCACACAAAATGGCAAAACTAAGATATCTCGTCATCATCCTGAATTTCCATAAATTTGAGTTTTAAGTTTTAATTAGATTTATTACTTTTCAAATATATGTTAAAAAGCTTAAAATACTAATTCTTTCTTCTGTTACAACAATATAAAGGCAAAAGTTCTAATTTCTTTGCAGATATTTATATTTTATTTATGTATAGAAAAAGTGTTATGGTTTAAAGTAAAGCGAATATAGTGTGAAAAATCATATTTTTAAAATCTGAAATTTTAATTAAAGACTTTATTTTAATAATTTTATTTTGAAAATACTTGTACTATAATATCTATGAACAGTTTATATAATGAGTAAAGAACATTTAGTTGCTATTTTTGAGTACTTTTATCGATCATTATTCAACGAATCGAAAATATTATGCAATAATAAGATATTTTATCAAAATACCTAAATTTTCGCTTTTTTGCCAACATTTATATTGTGTTATATTACAACCTTTTTTATATGAATAAAAATTTCAAATAATTTAATTAGAAAATTTTTACTATTTCTGAATTTAAATCAATAGTAAAAAAATTTTATAATTTGATTATTTATTCAGAATATGTGAAATTTATTTGATAAATTAATTTATTATATATTTATTTAATTCTTAGAATAAAATATTTTGATATTATATTTATAAATGTTGTGAATAATTATTTCCAAACGTTTTGATTTGTATATTGATTCGGGTAAATTTTGCGTAAAATAATTAGTGCTGGGAGGGATGCGATTTTGCGAAGATCTGCGGGTTTTATCAGTCAAATATTATAAGTGTTAAATTTTTTAAATAGGCATTTTATAAATCACAAATTTAGATCTTTTAGTTTTTTTCTTAAACCAGCCTTTTCCAATAAAATATATTATTTTTTCGTGCATAATTATATATTTAGGTGAAAATAAATTTTGTTTACAGCCGCGAAAAAAGTTAGTACAAATGATTTAAAAGTAAATTATCTGCTAAAATATATTTAAAATGTGGTTATTTAAACTTGTATAGCTATTTTGTGGGAACAACAGTTTTTGAATTAATTTTAGATAGCAGAATATGTGTTTTAAATCTGCATAACAGATATGATATGAATGCAATAAAAACTGTTTTATTGATATTTGATTAATAAAAAAAACTGTTTTATTTATAAAACCTTTATGATCACCTTATAAATTTTTGGATGTTGTTTTCAGTTGTTAAATATCATTATATAATGTTGTTAAAGTTTTTAGACCAAATTCAAGGATTGACAGCTAATCATTTCTCTTTCCAGAATTTTATTAAAAGAATAAGTTAGTTGGAATTTAAATTTGAAACCAACCAATACTTTAAAGCGATTCAAATTGACTATAAAAAAAATTCTGTTTATATACATAAAACAACTACTGTTTATTTTTTCGACTCAATAGATTTAGGAAAAAATTTTTGAATATATTTTTCGTACAGATTTTAATATAGAACCATATCATTAGCAATCTTTGGATTGTAAGTGCTTTTTTGGATTTTATAAATTCATAAATTAATTCAGATGCAAAAATTATATAAATTTAAAATATGATTATTTATATAATATAAAAATAAGCATTTTTTACGAAAAAAAATGTATTTACTAATCTTTCTAAACGAATGATATTTTTTGATCAAGTTTGTATAAACATTATGTTTTTAATGCTCTATATTAATCCCGAAATAATTTCATTCTTAATATCATTAAGTCATTCGTTTCTAAGATTTTTATATTTTTTGAAATGCAATGTATTCAAAAATATTGTTTAAACCAAATTTTTTTAAAATATTTTTGCAATTTTATTCGAATAAGTCGGCTCACAGTTTTTTTAAATATGCAACAGTTTTTTTAGAATTCTCATATATTACATGATAAAAAAGACCATTTTAATGATGATATCTGTCTGAAAAGCTAAAAGAATCAAAAATAATAAAAATCAAAAAATATTTTACATATATGCCCAAACTACTCTTAATGCTTTTCTCTCAACGCACTCCAACTTTGTAAAAATTTCCAAGGAGAAATTGAATTCTATTAGTAGAAAACAAACATTTTATTAGAATTCTTTTAAAAACCCAGTATAATATAAATATCAATACGCTCATGAATTTTTAAATAAGAAGTATTTATAAAAGGTTGCGGTAAAATGTTATTCAATATTAACGAAAGTTCGATACGAATTACACTTAAGTATACCATGTAAACAAAATCTGTAATAGTTTGGAATTTTATTGGCAAATTTAGGATTGAAAACAGTGTTTTCAATTGCAAGTAAAATATTAATGAAATGAATATTAACATTCATCAAAATTTGATTAAATTGTAAATCAAATTCTGTGTTTTTTGAACTAGATATAATAATAATATGAATCATACAACAGACTTCTACCACAAGAAATTTTTGAACTTGCAGAATGTATTGTCTATATACGAAAAATTAGATAAGACATGGTATATATATAATAAACTTAACGTTATAAAATTTTTAATCGGGGATATAGCGTTTTAAACACATTTTTCTGAAGATTTTTTATATTTCGTTTTTAAGAAATTTTTAGAGCTTAAAATTTTTTTTATATTATAGTTACTTTTTTTTGCTTACAAAGAATTAGCTAAAGTGTGATCTCATTGCTGACACTGAAAATCTAAACAAATACACACGTTTTTTTCTCATTATGTCATTATGATATCATAGCATTTATATTCGAATATAAAAATTTTTGTATTTTACTTACTTCTTCTCCCCTTGTATAATTTTTTAATTTTAAATATTTATTTATAGTAATATAACAGGCGCATTTGTATTTTTAACATGTTTAACAAAGACTAGATTTGCTAAAATATTGTTGTATTTCCCGTGTGGAGATTAAGAAAAAGAAAAAAATTGGAAAAATAAAATACTTTTAGAGATTTTTAAATTTTGCTCCCGCTCACGTAATGTTTCTAATGTTTAGCGTAGATTCTTAACTTCCTTTTTTTGGATTGTCTTTCCTCCTCTGCACTTTCCGTGCTGATTTGCATGGTAAAGAATGTAAAAATTCTTTTTTTTTCAAAATCAGACAGGGTTTTTTCTTCCCAAACAGTATACCGCAATTAGCTGTATCTGATTGATCCATGTGTAAAGATCTTTTTGTTCGATTTATATTCGGTGTGTCGGATGTTCAATAATCCGATGATACTATGAAATCACGTAATTACTCAGCGATTATAAAAAAGATATAAGTACAATTGATTTTTTAGGTTTAACATATTGTTATAAAATTTACCTTTTCGATGTGCTATCAATAAAAAAAGTAATGCAAAACTATTTGCGAAAATTGCAAAAATTTCTTTTGTTTTTCATTAGCCACTTTTCTCAATATTTAAAATTTTATTTTTACCTCAAAATGGCCATTCCTTTTGAAATAATGGTTTATCTGAATTAATTCGTTAGTTTATAAAAAAAGTATACAAATAATTTTTTTATTAAAAATTTATTATGTAAAAAAATCTAGCTATGAAAATGAAGTTCTAGTAATTTAGACTTGTAGATAATTATTAAGAATTATTTTATATAAGCGCTCAAAAAAAAACATCATTGCAGCTAGATGATTTTATAGTCATATAAATTTTTTAATTTTTTTCAATAAATTTGTAATTAAATTTAAACCTTTATAACAAGTAACAACTAATAATAAATTTAAAAGTGAATGTTTTAAAAGTGTTCAAATAAAAAAATATTTATTGTTCACTTATATATTCCAAATTTTTTCATGTTTCTGTTCTTATAAAATTTTAGACTACTTTTACAATTTAAATATAAAGCAATGTGTGTTATGCTGTTCATTATATGTATGCATTACATCAAAAAATCGTTGATTTCTTAGATAACTCAATATTAATGTTCGTTATTTTTCTGACATTTGTGAAACAACAACAACAAAGTAGATCAGCAAGCTAGCAATGTATAATCGATATGTAACAGTCTATAAAGGATTCTGTAGTAAACTACAAAGGAAAACTTTTCCCCTCCACAAAAACACATATTGCCTCCCAAACTTCATCCGATGTATTTATATAAAAGCTGAGATAAGCCCTAATATAGAGACAAATGCAAAGGCAATTTAGGAGCGAAAGGAACGGGTGTTACAGCGATCCCACTGGCACATAGACGACTAGTAAAATATATGAGTAAACATGTCTATTCTTGTCTACCCCTCTTTATTTTATTTTCCTACGTAACTACACTAAATCGCCGGTGTGTAGCAGCAGATTCGTTTTATTTCATATTAAATGTAACAAGTTTTCAATAAAATCATATTTTTGTTGCATTATGCATATTTTTTTTAGCTGTCCCGGTCTATGGCATTACATTATGCACTATAATATCATATATATATATTTGTAAAAAAAGACATGTTTTATTGCATACAATTAACTTTCTGACTTTTTTACAAAAAAATTGTTATTCGAATTACATTTTTTAACAAGAACAGAATTGTTATATATATATTTAGATAAAAGGATTTTTACAAATTTTTGGCGCTTCAAAAAAACAAAAAAGTGAAAGATTAAAAACTTTCTGCATTTTTGTAGTTGATTTCTGTAAAAAAAATATTTAGCCCGAGTAACATTGTGACGTTAAAGCATCAAATAATATTATTCTTTTTACAGAAACCAAATTATATTTTTTAAGACTATTATTCAATTTTCACATCAATCACAGTTTAAAGTCTTAAAATGTGTGACTTGGTGTGTTTTTTTTTATATTGTTGCAATTTTTTAAATTCAAATTTTTTATATATTATAATTTTCATAAAAGAATAATTAACTGTTATTGTTGACGCATTTTGAAAAATCAAGTAAGATTGAAACTAATATAATAGACAGCAAAATACAAATACAATTAGAAAATATAACAGTATAAAATATAATGTATATAATATGAAGCATTGTAAATTAATAAAATTATAACTAAATTTACCATTACAAAAATATATCAAATTTATATTAAATGTAGAATGTTAATTCGTAAAATATGCGAATTTCTACAATAAAGGCACAAATATTTTAGAAATTTTTAGAATTTTTTTCCAAAAAAGTACAGCTGCAATATAATATTTAAGTGTCTCTAGTTAAATTCTTCTTTTCACAATTTTTGTATAATCTAAAAAAAGTTATAATTTAGTAAGCCTTTCATAATACTTCTGAAAGAATGCATATATGTTTTATTTTTTTCTTTGTTTGTGAATTGGTATTTAAAGTTTATTTAAGATCAATTTATTTTTATAGGTAATGTTATAATAACGGAAAATCATTTAAGGATATTGTTGTTTAATCATCTAAAAATGTGTTTATACTCAATAGGATTTGTATTGTACTTTTTATATGAATATGACAACATTATATTTATATTTCTTTCATAGAGCTAATTGTTTTATTTTCTTAATGTGTTTCAGAAAGATTAGTTGTATTTTTATTCTTCAGTTTTCCTTTATACCTCTATACTTTTGGATATTTTGGAATTTTTTTTATAATACCGGCAGGATTTTAAAAATTGTCATGCCATATTAAATATAGACAAGAAAGAAAGTTTATAAAATTGAAAATTTAAACACCATTCTTATTATTTTTTAATATTCTTTTTTTCATATAAAAGTATGGTTTACCACATGAAAAAAGTGGCGGAAACAAAGCTATGGAAGTACTAAAACTGTAGTTAATTCCCTCCAATGATAGCTTCAAATATTCCCACTACTTCACCTTACTTATAAAGCATTTAAAGTGCTTCCTAAGACCACAGATAATAGTTGAAAATATGAGCAGAGGGAACTCAGAGATGTCACATTATATACAGAATAATTGTAGGCAGCTCTAACATGGAAATTTATTTATAAGATGAAAATAAAAATTCATACTCCTCTTGATATGCTCGTTTCTTACGCCATTTAAATCGACAACCGGGTGATTGTGACAAAAAGAATTAAATAAATAAAGAAATTTGCATTGTACTATGAATCTTCTGAATTAAATTTTTTTTTTGGTTGATATTTCATATAAATATGTAATAACAACATTATAATTTATTTAGTTTTAAAATTTTCGAATGATTTTAAAACATTGTTTTGATATAGTCTACAGAGGAACTAAGAAAAAAAAGTGAAAGACTATTTCACAATTAACAATTATTTTCACTTCATGTGATAGAAGGATAGATCCAAAAAATAGAATAAGCCCTCTCAAAAAATATAAGATTTAAAAAAAATTGAATGTACTAAATATACCGACTATAGTTTTTTGTATTAGATTGGCTGAAAATTTTGTGTTATGCTTCATAATTATTGTTTTTTGTAATATGCAAATTATATATAATTATTTTTTTGTATATTACTATATAGATATTCTAATGTTTAAGGATTTATAAAGCAAAACAATTGTTATTTATTGTTAATTTGCTATAAAATATTTAATAAGGGATTACATTTACGTCATAATATAAAGAAATGTATAAATTTATTGGATAATCGTTGTATTACATAAAAAAACAATTGAAAAGAAAATTTAAAATGAAACAATGCAATGGGTTAGATTGCCGGGGACGACCTCTTGGCCTACCGGACTTACTTAGATTGGGAATAGAATTATTATTATTAAAAGACATCTGAAGACGTTTTTTAGTTTTATTTACGAAGCTATTTAAGCTTTTTAGTGATCACTCATGACCAATCACTAATTGATCAAAAATGATCAAAAATCAACATCTCATATAACAAGCTTATCTTGATACTATGGACCTATAATCCACCAACAGTGATTAAATTTGATCAAAAATTGATCAAATATCAAAAACGTCAATTTAATACCAAAACTTCAAAAACGTCGAGTTTTTGCAAGTTTGACATATTTTTAGATAACCAGAAACCAATTGAAATCACTTGGTTTTTGACAAAGACACATTGTCTCCAACTCAATGTTTTATAGCAAATATATATAAAACTTAATACTTGCTGCATGATATACTAAAGTATGCTTGTTATATTAATTTATCTGCATATAAATATAATATTAAGCATCATTATTTATAATGTTCACTTCTATATTTTTATTAATTGATGTGTTTCATTATAGAGTTTTTTTTTAAAAAAATATATTATGATATCTTTTTGAAGTTTTTATTTCATCGTCATAATATTAACTAAAATTTAGTGTTTTTAGAAAAAGATAAAGACAGGTTCATAAACACAATGTTTAAATTCAATTACATTTGTATTTTTAAATAAAATTTTCTCTTATATGAGTGTTTTGTTTTTTTTAAATGTTTTTTTATTCAATATAGAGAAAAAATAGTTTTCCATATGAACTGTTTAAATCAATAATATAAAAAAATATGATTTTTATAATAAAAATGTACAAATATGCAAATTCGTTTTTTAATGTTCTAGTTTTGAAGAGTAACGACTATAAATTGCTCTTTCTACGTTTGGGTTGGCACATAACTACTTTGTTGCACTAAAATTATTCCTTCTATTTTTTGTTTCCTTTGTAATTACTTTTAATAGCGAAGGTAGCTGTGCAAAGATTGTATTTGAATCTCTTTGTTTTACAATCGTCTACAATTTTTAATAAATTGGAACAATGTAAAAATCTTTAAAATGTTTAATCTGTGATCAATTCGACTTTCTTTGCTTACCAGTGTGCAAGATAGGTTTTTGCAATAAAGTTAATTATTTTTTTGCGGGCATTTGAAGGATCTAAATAGTTTTATGTTGCATCATGCGATGTAATTATTAAAATATATTAATACATAAAAAATTAAAACCAAATCTAATATAAAAACATAAAAATGATTAGATTTTTCTTAAATTGTGATGATTTAGATTTTTTTATATTTTTAATTCTTATTAATCACTTATTCAAGAAAGAGAATCTCAAATTCGAAACCAAAATTTTCGTCGTAGAAAAAAACAACCTGTATAATAATGAAATTTTTGCAATATTTGATATCAAAAATTATAAAATAATCATAATACCGTATATCAGAATTTTTGACTAAATTAAGGTTAATTAAGGCAGCCTAGAGTGCACCAAAGATGCTAAAAATTGTTTTCCTTGTATCAAAAAGACTTAAAAAATTTTTTAAATAAATTGTTTTTGTAAAAGAGCATCTCTCAAAAAACTATATTTTTTTCGTTTAGGAAAGTTTTGTGCAGGAATGATTATTTCTATAGAATAAATTGCCTAGTTTTTACATCAATTGATTGGCCTTGTTCGAAAGAAATCACAAAAAAAGCCTTCATTTACAACAATCAATAAAGAATAATAAGAAATATTTAAAAATTTATTAGATATTTTAACGATAGGATAGAAGGAATTTTGTGAAATTGCTATGTTAAAATCCAAAGAATGTTTATTTTTCACTTACAAACAACACTTGAATTGTTACAATCATTTTTTAAACCTATAAAAATATATAAAATACATGTTTTTTATTAATGTATGCTCAATTTTTGATTTGGGTGCAAATTCTTTATTAACGTGTCCAAATAACATAGAAATCTATTTATTATATTATGATTTTAGTAAATTTCAAAGGAAGCTTCTTTTTATAAAATAAATTTCACCTGAAATACTATTTAGATTGCAAAATTAATATTATATCAATATCATGTTTTTTGAATGTTTCCTCGATTTTCATTTGGTATTTCTTTAATTGCTCCGCTCATTTGAACGATTTAAAACGCTTAGATTTATATCCAATTCCTACGAATTATTGTGATATATGTGAAGAATTATTCTTAAACATCAATTTAGACTTAAATATTATGAAAAGATAAAGAATTTATTATATTCCTATAAATATAAAAAATTGGTACAAAATTCTCACAAAATAGAACGAAGAAATTTAAATGTAATGTATATAAAATGATATTTTGCGCAATACAAATCGGTTAATGCTAATAAAAAAAAATAAACCATTAAATGTCAAAAATAATAGTAAAACAAAAGAAATAGCAAGCAAAAAGAATGATAACTGTGAATTAACAATTATAAAAACCTTAAAAAATTTATATTTCTTTTTTATCTCTCTTTTATCTTTTTAATTCTTTTAATATTTATTACCTCGATGATTATACATCCAAGAACTATCAAGAATATAATACTTTATATTTTAGATTCTAGTTACAATTTCAATATAAAATAACTTAGTTTAGGCTATATGATTGTATTTCATTTGGTTTTCATGATCAATTTGGATATTTTTCGATTCTTTTCTATTTCGTTATATTTCTTTATAACTTTTTATATAATATGATTTTTGATAAGTAGTTTTGCAAATAGAATCTATAATTTTTTTTATCAAAGCAGTATTAAATTAGGATGTATTTTAAATTAAACTTTTTTATCTTTATCACTATTCAAAAGGTTTTATAATCTTCTTGACATATTTTCTTTTCAAAATGATTTTTAGAAAGCTAAATTTTGACATTTAAATTTTCATCTTCGACATGAAAAAAACAAATCCAATTTCAAGGAGATACTTAATGACAGTGATTATATCGATTTTGCATCCAATTCACGCCTTTAATGTCATTATATCATAAAAATATCACAACGTTGTGTTTAAATTTTTATATTTATGGTGTGTAAATATACAATTTAAAATTTTATTGCTTAAAAAATCATATGTTTTTATTAGTATTTTTATGTACATCTAAATTTTATGGTGGTAATAAGATAATTTTTTTGCTCGTTTTAATTGTGTTATTCTCGATATAACCAAAATTAGTAAATTTTCTGTTCCCGATCTATCATTTCTTTATTTCATGCCAAATCAGCATGAATTTATTTAAGTTTTCAAATTAAAGACATAAAAAAACCCAATAAAGTTTTAAACCATTTAAATTTAATCAAAGAGGTATATATTCATTGTGATCACATTTTTTATACTTATAGTAGTATTTTTTATTATCTCTCATGTTTTTTATATTATCACATACTATTGATCTATAATTTTTTTATTTAAATATCTATAATTTTTTTGTTAACTTTTCTGATGTTTTTTTATTTTTTGATGCTCAAAAAAACACAGAAATTCACCAATATTAAAAAAATATATCACCTTATTTCATAAAATTTAGAATTAAAAAAATTCCAGTTTTAAAAATAATTTTAAAAAGTTTCCGAGACAGTTTTTATCTAATTAAATTTTCGTTAAGGCATGTTTTTTGTGATTTTAAGATGCAAAAATGATTATTTAAAATAGATCTTATCTTATCTTACAGATCAAAATGATTTTTTATTGATACACATGACTTTTGAAATATTAATATACATTGAATTTTTCACAAATGTTTTTTTCGTTTCGCTTATATTTAATTTTTTTTGTTTAGTCTATTTTTCTATATAAATTCTTTAAAGGCAACTTCAAATTTTTAAGATTGCAATAAAGTTTTCTCAAGACCTTACTAATATCTAAAATTTTTATCATTCAACAGAAAATTTATACTTTAAAAATGATTTCTATCAAATTCTTCTTTATCCAAATTTGCAAGAAAATTAAAAATTTATAAGTCTTTTACTGTCAAACTAAAATAAGAAAATTTAATTTCGAATTATGGTAATCAACGATCGCAAACTTTAAAATTCTATAAAAAGTTTTATTATTGTATAAGAAAAGAATGAAGAGTCTTAAAAAAATTTCCACGGTTTCGGAAATAGTCCGTTTAATTACATCTTTGATTTCAATTTTTACGATATTCTATATTATACTTCAAAACCTAACAACATCTGAAAATCATTTATGTAGTAGTGAAATCGAGAATTCTGCGTTTTACACGAGTGACAATTCAGTTTTTCCATTAATTTCTACAGATATAGGACAAGTTTTGGCATTAAAAGTCAATGAAGAAAATATCAGTGCAACTGAAAGTTCTCATATTAAATCGATTATACCTTTTCATGGTCACAATCATACAAATTTGGATGATTTTCAAGAAAAAGAATGCAATATAGAAAAAGGTGAATCAAATTTAAACCCAATCTGTGTAGATACGTCGAAAGAATCGATTGAACATGTGAATAACACACAAGATAATACGAATCAAAGCGTAAATGACAATAATAGTTCAAATGTGCCTGACAACTCGAATATTATTCAATTAAAAAACAATACTGAAAAATTTAAACCCAAAATTTTAGCAGATGAAAATGATGCGGAAGGTTATACAAATATTTTATTTGGACCTAAAAATACTGCCAAAACATTGCGTGAATGCTTGAAAGACCAGAAAGACAGGTTTTATCAAAGATTTATAGATAAAAATGATTTATTGCAAAGATACATATCAAATTTTAATGAAAAACATGACTATTATGATGTGATTGGATTAATTTCATTATCTACAAAACTAAAAAATCCAATTGATAGTTTCATGTCGACAAATATTATGCATTCAATTTTATATGAAGCAAAAAACAGGAAAGAATATTTCGAAAAGGTAATATCAAGTGAACTTATTTATAAAAAAGTAACTAACAACATGCGCGTTTTGTATAATTATGGTGAAAATATTGCAAATACATTGTCGCTAGACTTAAAAAACTTTGAAGACATGCAGAAAAGATTTACAAATGCAGATGAAATCAGAAAAGAATGTAATAGGGAAATTAAAGACAATATCGAACAGTCAATCAAATTAAATATGTATTTACAAGGTCTATGCTTTCTTAAGGATCTTACAAAATTTTATTATGGTTTTTGGAAAGTATATATGGATAATGTAGAGCAAAAACAGAAACATGATGTGTTTGATAAAACATCTTTTCAATTAGCACAATATAAAAAAAATGTTTATGTAGAAAAATATGATTTAATGTTGAAAATCAATTGTCTAAGCATCAACCCAGAAAGCGGTGCTTTCTTAAGCAAAAGACTAGATGGCATATTACATAGCTTATATACTTATATAACTAAAAATAATTCAATTATTAAATCTACAAAGCGATGGTATAAGCAAAAATCCAAAAATGAAAACGTTGTTCTAATGATGCATGGTCGAAAAATTTATAATTTTTTTTTCGAGAAAACAATGAATGAATTGATTTCATTTGAAAAGGATTATGTTGCTTTCCAAAAATCAAAGTTTAATTATCAAGGAATGAGTTCTTTTTTCAATCAAAATTATTCTTTGACCAATCATCCAATTAATGATGTTCCTTCAAAAACAATTGAAATTTTTATTATTCTTAATGAAATCTCTACTAATAATTCAGAACCAGAGTTGAGTCCGTTTACATGCTTCAATGTGATGATTTGTCCTGGTTAATTACAGATCAAATTAAATTTTTTTATATTGATTTCTATGATTGGTTTATTAAATGTTACTTGGGTGTGAAATAAAAATTTTTTTGTGTGATCATTTAATTAAATTTTACAGTGTTTTGAAAAAGTAAACTATTTATATATCATTTCAATTTTATTTAAAATTTTAAAAAAACTACTTATTATATTAAAAATAATACATAATTATTGCTTGAGTTATATAAAAAATATCAATATTATTTTATTCTCTTGCTTTATAAATTTTTCTTAAGACTATATATCTTTCCAATTAAGAATTAAAATATTGTTTTTTTTTCTTGCAACTTTTTTAAGTTTGAGCCGATCGCAATATTTTCTGCAGATTTTTATATTGGAGAACATAACTTTTCCTCGATGTTTTATATTTTGCTTTCATCGACTAAAATTAAAATAAAAATTAAAAATTTCCTTTCAATATATGCATGTGGCAATTAAAAAATTATCAAAATTTATATATAAATAAACGAATCGTAATAATTAAAAATATTGTTTGATTTTATTACACTTTATTCAAATTAAACATAATAGCGAAAGCAAATAAAAGAGCAATATAATGAGATAAAATGCGACGTAAAAATAATAACAGATTAATTTAATTAAACTATTTTGAATTGCTTTTTTAAGAGTTTTGACTTTTAAAAGAATTCGAAGTTGCAATAGCATCACTATTTATAGTTATACTCTGTTAATAATTATTTTTTATCTTACATGAGAATAATTTTGTATTTTTAATGTTTATTTTTTTATCTGATGAACTATATTTTTTAGAAGTTATGTTTTTACTTGTTTTTATAAACTATCATATCTATTATTTTTTCTTTATCCAAACAGTACAGAATCATCTTGCACCTTTACTCGATTCACTATTAGCATTGTTTGGCATATAAGCTTTCTGGTTTTGCGTCTTTAGTCCTATTAATTGCACTTATATTGTTGTTTCTATTAATCTTTTCTTTTTTATACACAGTATTTTTTCAAAATTATGTGTCGTAAAAATGCTGTTTGTCATCTAAAAAAAACGTGTGTTCACATCAGACTAAGCAACTCTTTTGAAATTACAGTTATAAGGGTTATATATAATAAATCCACAATACAGTTTGAAAAAAAAATTTAAAAATCGATATATTTACTATTGATATTTCATAATGATGCATTTTTCGAAATAATTTACATTCCATAATTGCTTTCTTACTGTTTTCACACCATAATGCAGATTTTTGCGTCGTTTTTGTACAAGTTTATTCATTTTTATATATGTGCAACAGCTTTATAAAGAAGTCCAATGATTCTCAATCCCTATCTAGGTATTTTTATGTAAGGCAAAAATGATCACGATTACAACAAATTATTCAAATAGAAAAAATATAATTTAATGATTCAGAACACACATTCGCTAAACCTGAGCACCAAAAAATATATTTATTCTTTGAATGTTTATTTTCGATGCATCTCTCTGAAAAAGTTTTTTAATTAAATGTATAAACATCCTAGGATATTTATTCGTTATGATGAAAAATATTAACCAGCAATAATATATAAAGGTTCAACATTTTTTTATATAAAACATAAATTTAGAAATAAACAGGTCGAAATAATTGTCAAATACAATTGCACAACATTTACCATATTGTTCAAATTAAATTTATCAAAGAATATTGGTGCACAAAAAGCAAAAAGTGATTAGTTATAAACACAAAAAATATCTCAATATTGTTAAAAAATACGCTTAAAATTAGTAAATCAGATTAAAAAAATAAAATCAATTATAAAAATTATTATTTAGAAGAAAATATTTATTTAAATCACAATAAATTATACCTGTATTTTATATCTGTGAAAAAAGTCAACTGACTGCGAGTTTGCAGACTTTTCCTATAGTAAGGTATCTGTATATTATAATGGTAAAACATGTAATTTATTTAGAATATGTTAACTAAGAATAAATTCGGTTGAAAAAAAATAAATATAAGTTCAATGTCTAATTTTACTTCAATTTTTTTTGTTTATATTCTTTCTTATCATGCTGTAAATTTGTTGTTATTCTCCTTATGTTTTTCTCCTATGTATTTATTTTTCTTTATTATCTTGAAAAAGGTTCGCTTTAAAGCTTTTATTGTTATTTACACTCATTTATCAAGATTGAAATTTCCTTTGCTTTTTGGATCGCAAAATCTATTATAATTTTATAATTACAATAATTACATTTGAATCCTTTTAGTTTGTGATTTTTATTATCTTCTACAATATCTAATACGATGGATTTATACTTCTTTAAAAAAACAATAAAAATCAATTTTTCTGTTCTAAATATGTAAGGTGCAGTCACATAATTTTATGGAAGTGTATATGCTATTTATATAATTTTTAAATAAAATAATGATTTTGAAAGTAATGACAACGTTAAGCGCAATAAATTTAAATTGTATCTGCAATTTTATATGTACTAAATATGCCATATATACATTTGTAAGGAATAAATTTTCATAGAAATGTCAAATTGTAAAAAATAGTAAACACACACTACAATAAATATAAAAAATATAAAATTTATCTTGATTATTATTGTTATAACTCGGAAATATTAAATATCTATTGTGCTTAAAAAAAACTTAACCAAAAAATGTCGATAATATGAGTGATATTTGCCAATCATAAATGGTTTCTAATGATATTACTAGTTTTTCAGACTAAATTAGAGTTTAAAAACAATAATAATGTAATGCAAATTATTATGGTCGATTTTTTTCATTAATCGAATCCGGTAATATAGAAAAAATGCGGGGAACAATTTTAAAACAAAAAAATATATTATTTAATCAAATATTTTTATATAACAGGTTTACTCAATTGTATACTCTCTTGAATTCTTCTAGATCACAAAATATTTTTTATGTACACATGTATAAATAAAAACCATAACATATATATACAATAAAGTTAAAATTTCGGCAATAGCTCCACTTTGATATCTTATGTGTCATATTTATTAAAAAGTAAAATATTGAAACATTTAATTATATAAAATTATTATTATAGGGTTTTATATAAAAAAATCTAAATTATCAAATTTTTTGACGCATAGAAAAATTAAATATTATGATTAACATTTTATATAGAAAATTCATTCTAAAATCGTAATATAAAATATAAGATATAAAAAGGATTTAAAGCACTAATTTACATGATAAACTATAATAAAACAATAAAAATCATTATAATTTTTACGCTGATATTAACAAAAAAAGTAGAAAAAAAATTGATATACATATAGTGCATATTTCTATTGGTTCGAATTAGTTGGAATTTGAGAATTGATTTAATTTTTATCAATAGCTATCTTGTTCTTTTTTTAGTTATAAACATTGATTGATTAGTTTTTATCGCATAAATACTTTTAAATCGCTTTTATAAAATTTTTTTGACATTAGAGTAAATTTATTTGATCTTTATTATCGAAAACATTTGATTGATATATATATGCAAAATTTGGAATGTTTAATTATTTTGTTTAAAATGATTTCTTGCATATAAAAAGGCCTTAAATTGAATAAAAATGTTTCAAAATAATTCAAGTTTTACTTTTTTTTTCATACGAAAGGCTAGTCTATCAAAAAAATGCTATATTCAATTTCTATTTAATTGCGTAATAGAAGATATAAATATTTCTTTTTGTATAAATTTTTTATATTAATAACAGCACAAAAATAAAAAAAAAAGCCAATATATGTTTTTGTGCTCAAACAATAAATCAAATTGTTTTTAAAATAAATTATAAATGAAATGCGTACAATTTAGAAAATGTTTAATAGTATCGAATTCAGATAATGCAAAAAAAAACTCATAATAACAAACACAATTTATCTTTGGCGTACGAGTACAAAATAATTTAGATTAATAAATTTAGAATTAATGTAAGAAATAACATCTACAAACATATTAGCAAAACAATTTTCATTGCTTTTCGCATGTAACATCTCTAAATCTTAAAGAAAATTTTAAATATATTAAAACATATAATCTAACAATTAAAAAGGTTTATATATATTTAAGATATTTCATTAAAAATAATACATGATATTTGAATAAGAAAACAGCAATAGGATTAAACTTATCACAACAAAAATATATTAAGATCTGTCATTCAAAATTCTATATATAACAGTTTTAAACATATAAATGGATAGAATTTTTAATAATACAGGGTTTAGAAACAAAAAATAGGAATCGGATCATAATAGTTGCTGAAACATATTTTTGATTTTTTACCTGAAAAGCTTATTTACAATTTTTTGTTTTGTGACACATATTTAGTATTTTTATTTATAAAAACCGTAAAGAAATTATAAAAGTGTTCGAAAATTGAAACAGTTATAAATCTACAACATTAGAAAACTCTAAATAATGATATTTATCAAGTTAATGTAAACAAATGCAAGGATTTTTCTTGTTTAAATATCACTGCCGTACACCAATGGTGATACATTGATGCGGCAAACAAATGAAGCGTAAAAAAAAGATTCAACATGAATGTTTATTAATTAGAAGTAGACTCTGACACCCAAGGTTGTTCCTGCTAGGATGGTCCATTCGTTGTTCTTTTTCTGGATGCTTGGTATTCTTGTGCCTTTGCTTCTGCATTATAAACCTTAAGGGCTAGAAAGAGCACCTTTTTATAGGCAGAAAGTTGGATTTTTTGGTGGGCTCTAAAGGGAAAAGTGAGGCAACAATTCCTACATGGTATCCGTAGGTCGGTCATTTACTGACGCTACTGATCGGACTGTTGGCAGCCATTGCTATTATTTGTGGTAATTTTATTCACCGCAATCACTAATGATAAAATTTTTCATATATCCTTTTAAGAAGATTTTTTTTATAACAAACGAAATATAGGTTTTGGATAATAAAACCCACATAAAAATTCTATGAAGGAAGAAAACTTTTTATAAAAGTTCTATTTCCGCTCTTTTTTTCGACAAAGTCTTTTTAAAAAACTATAATCTCGCAAATTTTACTGGAAATTTTTTTTCCTAACGGTGTGAAATAACAAGATCCACGCTCAATAAACTGTTTTTGATGTCATTAGTCTAAGATTCGTTATAAGTGTAGACCCCTGACGAGTTGTTTATTTAATATATATAAAGAATGAATTATTGGATTAAACCCTAGTTTATACTTTTTTCTCAAAAGATTATATGTTGTATAACTATGATACATGAAAGCAAAAAAAAATTGGATTTGATTTAGCAAAATACGTGCATCCATTACAAAACTGGATACCTATTTTATAAAAAAAAAGCTCATATCAATCTTCTACAGCACAAACAGGTTTTTTCGTTAGACATTTTACCAAAAAAAATTTCTAGCGATATTTCATGCTATATACGGTATATTGCCAGAATAATTCATTTTACACTAAAAAATGCTGGCGCATATAGTCTAGAATTGCGAAAATTCACATTTTATGAAAAAACAATTCGAATTTTTTCTCAAAAAACTGTCTTACAGAGTGTGATTTTTTTGATCACCTTACTTAACATAAAAACAATAAATTTGTTATAAATGTTAAAAAAATATAGCTTTTACAAGAGTTAAGAAAATTCAAAACATTTTATATATTATATTAGCACGATTTATTTGTTTGATTCTTGTTTTCGATTGTTGTAATTTTCTTATTTTAAATTATCAGATAGTTTTTTTGAATCTATGTTGCATGAAAATTTTATATTCATTCATGCTAGTATAAAGTTTTTCAAAAAAGTGCATGTTGCAACATTATAATAGTTTGATATATGTTAGAAATTTTTTCTTTTTAAATATTGCAATTTATTTTATGTTTTTTACGTGAAAAATGATATAAGTAGAATATTATAGATGATTTCATCTTATAAGGTATAAGAAAAAAATTGCTACCTAGACAACCTAAAAATGTGTTATAATTTATAATTTACGAAGAGCAATAAACTTCTTTGTTGCACATCATAAAGGCAAAAATACTTCATAAAAATAATTCTAATATAAAATTATCAAATAATAAAATATGTTTTAAAGTTATGAATGTGTATATATTTCTTGATTTTTTGCGATTTTTCCAAATTTTTATTGACGAATTAGATATAAATAAACATTTAGGATCATTACACTGCAAAAAAAATCATCGTATTTTGAAAAAAACATACAAACAAGATGATAAAAATTAAAATACAGAAAAAAGTTTTTAATAGTCATTCTTTAATATTTTAAATCAATATTATTACTATAAGAATTGTTTTTAGGCATTTTACAATAGATTTGTATTTCTTTACAGAAAAAATAAAGCAAAAATTTTTGAAATTTCAAAATTTAAGTCAAATATTTATATGAAAACGACATGTAAACAATTTTTGGCAATAGTAAGACATAATTTCTTATGTATGATTGATTAAATTTAAATATTTTGTAGTTTTTATGTGTGTCGTTTCGCAATTGAAGAACAGCAAATATAGAATTTTTATATCCTTAATATTCTACCTGATTCATATATTTTTTTGTGTATATCTTATATAAATACAGCGAATTTTGCGTTTATGATTATTAAAGAAATGCTTATAAAAATTATAAACCCCAGAAAAAACAAATAAAGACTAATAGCGGAATAGTTTTATAGTATAGAAATTGAAAATTTTTGTTGTCGCACACTTACAAAATTATCAAGAACAATATGAAAGAAGTCAGCTGAAGGCGAGTCAGTCAACTTTTCTGTAATTGTTTATTTTATAATAAACTGATAAACAATAAAAAGTAAGAAAAAACAAATAATAAGAATCAATATAGTGACAAAATTCAATTCATTTTTTTTGAAATGTAATTTTGTTTCATACTTTGTCTTCTTTTGCCGCTTTTTTCTTTATTTATTTTTGTTATCGGTTTTTTATTGAAATCTTTTTATGCATAAAAAGTATTTCTTTATATTTTAACCAAGTTTTAAAATTCAATTACTCCTAATTTATATTTCATGTAATTATTGCTCATAAAACATGATATAGATCTTAAAATCATCACAAATACAATTAAATCTTTATAGTTTGTGATCATTCTAATCTTTCACAAATAAAATATTCATAAACATACAAAATTGTAAAAACATACATTTTAAATTTTGAATTCTCTAAAGACTTTTTTATGCTTAAAACCCACATTTTTCATACTAATGTTTCCTTTTCTGATATATATATTTATATTTATTAACAATAAACAGCGTTGATATGGTAAAAATATCCTATATTTCGCTAAAAAAATTTAGATTGTATGTTTTTCTGTTTTGTTTATATATAACTTATCTGTTTTTTTTAACTAATGTTTTTTATTTAAAGGTTACTAAACACATTTATGTAACTTATTTTTGTCTTGAAGTTAAAAAAATAAATATTACATTATTGATTAAAAATTCTGAATTCGGCGGAAATTTTTAATGAATCATATAATAAATAAACTATTCTAAAAAAGAAAATAGATATATATTCTTTTATATTAACAATTCGTCATTGAATTTTGTTGATTGATTTCAAAAAAGAGTACTTCTGCAAATAGTGAAATGCAACATTTGGTGTTTTGTTCTATAAAAGCAAAAAATGATTAATAAATTGACAAATTGTACGAAAAATTCTTCTAAATAAAATGTACATTTATGATAAAACCGAACAAGAAAAAGTTCATTTAGTTTCTCTAAAAAAACGCGTGAATATGCAAGAAAAGATTAGATGAAAAGAAACTAGATCAAACTGAGAATTTTACGTAGACGATTCTTCTATCACTTGCAAAAAACGCAAATCAATGTAAGTCACTGTATAATAGTATATTTTGCTTTTTAAAAAACTTTTAAAAGAATTAAATTCTCCTTACAAAAGTCTTACTGTACACAAAATCCATTTCAATTATAAAACTCTTACCTGAACCTTGTATTTTAGAAGCAAATTAATTATAGAAAAAACAATCAATTATCACTTGTTTTTTTCTAAAAGATTTATGATGTCTTAACATGAAATAATTTGATTTTAAAGAATTGTAGACGAAACATGGAAATTTTGAAATGTAAAAAAATTATAATATCTAAAGTTTTCAAACAAAAAAGTTTACTGCTGCAGGAAAAGTGAAACAGAACCAAAAAAAAAGGTTATATTACAATTGTAGTTTTCTTGTGATTAACAGATGTAAATTAATAAACTAATTATTTCTTTTATAATAATTTAATAAATTGTAATCCAAGCAAAAATCTTTTAAGTATTCAATCCGCGAACAGGTCGATTGTCTTTGCAAACCGAGTGTAGTATATTATTGAGAAAAAACTCTTACACGTTTGAAAAAAATTATATTTTTAGATTTTTTTATTTTTTTTACGAACGCTCAAAATTTACATAAAACAAATAGATCATGTTAGTTAAGTGTTGTTTTAAATATATTTTAGCAATAATTTGATAATGTTTAAAGGCTTATATGATATCTGTGTTCTATTTTTAGTTTTTGGGGGTTTTTACCATATAAAATTGAATTGCAAATGTTTTTTATAAATATGTTTAATAAATTCATATGTTGAAGTATTGCTTTTGTAAATATTTACGTATTTGCTTTAATTAATGTGTTTCTACAATGCAAAATCAATAATGGTTGTTGATTTTTTGTGAAAACATGTAATATCATATATTATGTTTTTTTCTGGTCAAATTATAGACAAAAATTTTCTTTAAGTAATTCAACTATTTGTATTCGTGCAAATTTGAACCGCTGATAGTGTATTTTAATGTTTTTTTAAAACACCAATACGTATTTATACATTTATCGTTAGTCTTTATTTTTTAAAATAATTTTCTTATTGTGTGCAAGCCAAGGTGATTTGCACTAACTATCATTTTTATTTTAATATGAGCTTGAAGTGAAATTCAATATTTAAAAATTATTAAATTTCCTATAATGCTACCTTTACTTTATAACAAAATTTTATATGCAATAAACAAACAGAGAAATAAAAGGAAATAATAATTCTCTAAGATCGCAACATATTTTCGATTTTAGATTCAAATTTAATATTTCAAAAAATGTATAAAACTTTTAAAATTAGCTTATTATTTATGCGCTTGTGTTTGCAGAACTCTGCATGAAATTATATAAAAAAAGTTTAAAAAAACAATATCGAGTTTCTCAATGTATATATTCTAATCAAAAAAATATTTATAAAAATCACTATTATGAATATTTTCGTTGTTTTATTTGTCAAATATGCATAAACTAAAGCAAAAAGAAATTAAAAAATATCGGAAATATATATTTCATATTTCATTATGATTTTATTGATGTGTGATACAAAAGATCTTGTATTTTCATAAACTTAAAAGATATGCGATTTGAGAAACTATTTTTTTAAAGCAAAGATATTTTTATATATTTATAAAATCCATTACAAATTCTAATACAAACAGTTTTAAATTTTTAAAAAATAGAATATTAACTACAAATGTCTAATGAATCGATTTTGCAATTTATTCCAGTTACTAAAAAAAGGATTGAATCATTTTAAGATCAAAGCACTTTTAGAGTAGAAATTATATTAAAATGTTAGTTGATTTATAATACGCAGATCACTTACTTCTGCATGAAGAAAAAATTGCCTGAAAGTAATTTCAGGCTTTGATTCAGAAACGGCTAAAAAGATTCAAAGAAAATTGGACATTAGATGAAGAAAAAAGTAAGAAAAAAATCCAATATCTATATAGTATAAAAATGCAACAGTTGAGGAAACATAAAAGAAAATATTTTTAACTGGCATGACATTTTACAACCTTCAAGTAAAAAAGCTGGTTTGTTTAAAAATAATAAATTATATTTTTTAATTTATCATCTACCCGAAATACAAGATTTTAAATTATCAAAGTCATTGCTATTTTTACCGTATTTATTGATTTATTAATGACAATTTATTGTTAATTTACTTTTTAGTTTTTCATTTTATACAAGATATAAATATTTGCACATTTACAAGAATATTAAAAATGCAAAAATTTAGCATTAATTAAAAATACTATTGATTTGAGTTTATAATAGAAAAAAACATGAGAGGACTATGATAACATTTTTTTATTGTGTGATTTTAGCAATATACACAAAATCGTAATAAACAATACTACTAAAAAAAAATTAAAAATTATTGGTAGAAGTTCTGTGATTTTAATTTTTTTTACTTTTTTCATCTGTTTTACTTAAAAAAAATTTTGTTTTAGCAGGTCAAATATTATTTATGAAATTAAATTTTATAGTCTTAATTTAAATGATAAAGTTACAAAACCAATCATGCAAGCATTTCTTGATAATCTTTAGCTGTAAAATATTGATATTTTTAAACCAAAAGGTATTCTAAAATAAATTAACCCCTTTTCGCTTATGTTTATATGTACTATGCATAATAACTATATTTATTTTACAAAAAATAATAAACGAAATATCAATTAAACTTGTATAAAAGTAACTTGTTTGCATACAAAATATACTATTTGCTAAATTAAAGTAATTAAATAGTGTTTCAAGTGTTTGGTTACATTGTATATGTTGCTAATGATTGACACGACAAAAAAATGCTTTAAATGTAATAATTGTATTTTTAAAACGAAAATTATTATAATATTAACGTTTTTAAATATTTTCTTTTACTGTATAATAAAACTATAAAATTTAAAAACTATTTGTTATATAAGTTTTTATAACCTTTAGTAAAATATTTTATTAATAATATTTGTTCTAACCTTTTCATTGATAACTCGGATTACAAAGAAGCTCTGAAAAACGATCTAAGTTACATTAATTTTGTATAAAAGCCGAAATTTTTAACTAGAAATTTTTTTCGATGGATTATACAAATTGATCTTAAACTCTTTTGATTTTATAATTATCTTTATTAATTCTATTTTTAGTATTCGATAAACTACAATATGTCCAGGATGAATACTTATTTCCTAAAAACACGCCTTCTCTCAAAAAGAGGATATAATATGTTTTTTACCTTTATAATAGGTATAAAGATGAAACCACAAATTGAAACTTTTGAGCTGTAGAGCAGATAAACACAGAAATTACGACAAATAGTGCCTCATGGAACCTCACAGAACACTACTCAAATAAAAAAATTAGTTAATAAAAAATTTTTATACTATTTTTCGCTTTGTTTTTTTTAAAAAAATAGCACTATCGTGATGTGATATACTGCATGTTCATATTAAAAATCAACATGACAAATCGTGATTAATAGAATCAAAAATTTTATAAATATTTTTTTGTTTTGTCAACGCTACTAATCCAATTATCTATCAAAAAATTTTAAATATTTTTCGCAATATTTATTGTTTAGTTATTTATTATGCAAAAAGACAAAAAAATTAATAAATATAAGTAATGATATAATTTGGTTTTAAATTTAGATTTATTTTATTATCTATTTTCACATTTTTCAATAACAGATTATGTATATCTTATAAAAATGTATATTTAGCAAAAGTTTTTGGTTTTTGGAGTTCAGTTCACATTTCAAAAATTTCTGTATTTTTACTTTTTTGCAATACTATTTTCTTAAATATTGATCTTTTTTTATAGCAGAAAAATTTTATAAAATTGTTTGAGATTACTAGAAGAAAGGTTTTGCACAATTAACAATCAATTTTTTTTGAGATTCCTATGCAAATTTTATGACAAATTACTCTTATTCAGAATTACTTTTAAATTCTAAGTTTTGTAAAAGTATTTTTTTCTTACAAGCATTTGATTAAAACTTAAGCTTATCATAAACTAAATAAAGTTTTTTAATTTTATGAAATTAATAGCAATAAATATTTTTTTTCAATAAAAATGCAGCACTGATTGTAAACATAAACACTTATTTATATTTTTTTCTAATTATGGTATTTACAAAACTTTATCAAAAGGGAAAAAGTTTAATTTATATATTCAATTTTTTTGATAAGTAAAAAATTGTGTAGCTTAAACATCAATAATAAAATTCGCCATACTATAGGATGTGATAAAAAAATTTCAAAATTGATATATCAATGCATGACCGTAAATTTCGGATTCCAATAGAAGAAAACAGTATTGTTAAATGCGTTACGCTTGAATGCCCTTAAAAATAAAGTTATTAAATAATTTTTACGAATTAAATTTCTTTATTGTGTTTGTTAATACATATTTGTTCATTTTTTTTCATTTATTTCTTTAATTTGTTAATTATTACATTTTCTAAAATGTCCTAGCTTTCTTTAATACTTTTTCTTAGTCATTTTTAAATGGTGAAACATGTATATTATGAAGATATAAAAACATCGAGTTAAGATGTCAAATTAATATCCTATTCTGGTAGAAACTAAAATACATGTTCAAAATATCTAAAAGATAAAAATAAAGCAATTTTTATGCATCAAAGAATAAATAATGCAATATCTCTAATAGTATATATAGATTAACCCAAAAAATTAAAAATTTTGATTGGTCAGAGTTTGTTCTATTTAAAAACAAGATATAAAAGCTACAATATTAAAAAATTAAACGTCGTATTATTCTTATCGTATCTTCACAAGTACAAAACTGAGAGATTCATTTTGATAATTAATAAAAAACGAGAAACTTGTACTACTTTTGCATTATGGTATTGATGAACAGTGTATTTTGGAAATAAAAAATTATAAAAGATGTCATAAAACGTTGATTTGTATAATTTTTTCGCTTAAGATAAATTTTTTATTTTGAAGAATGCAAGATCACTTTTCAAGACTGTATCATACATTTATTGTAGATATTATCAGCTAATATTTTTTTCATTGTCTAATTATGAAAAAAACGCTTTTAATGGTGTATTTTTGATGATTTATGTTTATTAAATAAGTAAACCACAATATTAAAGCAAGAATATTGAAAAAATGTATAGATTGATTTATTTAAGTTTTGTTGTCTTTGATTGTCGAAGAGATGCTATTTTGTTCCTTTATGCCAATTTCATTATATTTTGAATTTTAGATTTTTCACGTAATCTTTTTTATGACATATTTCTCTTAATTTTGTAAGACTTATTTTTTTCTTAAATTTCTACTCATCGTGATTTTATAATTTTTTTGTTTGATCAAAAGAAAAAGTATAATTCCGAAATCTTTTTTCTTGTGGTCGAGTATATGATAACGTAACATAACAGCATTAAAAAAATAAACTTGCTGATAAACAAATATGATAGAAAATAAATTTTTAATAGCTAAAGTATATGTTATAACAAACATACAAACCAGTGCATTACAATTAACTTAAAGAAACTATAGGAAATAATATCAATTTTTTATGCACTGAATATGATAGTTTAGTTTTCATGTGCTGGAAAAATGACCAAAGCATTTCTTAGGTTTTTTTCATGTATTTTTAAAAATTATATTATGAATATAAATTATATTTAAATGCTAAAATTGAATCATTAAACAGAGTAAGTTTAAAAAGAATTGATTGCAAGAATTTTAGAATTCTTAAAGTAAAAAAAATTATATTTTGTTTTACTTTTTATGAAAAATAAAACTGATTTTAGAAATATATTGTTGAAATTGATAATTGAAGAAGGATCTTGTATTGATTTTGTATAAAACTAACATATTTTAAAATAAGTTCATTCACAAATTGGAACTTTTTAAGCAGTCAAAAATTTTTAGATTGATTAGGCAAAAAACATAGATTGCCTTCATTTTTGAAATCAATTATCTTCATTTATTCAAATTTCACCAGAACTTTTTTACTTGATTTTTTATATAAAATCACTTTACTTGTATCTTCTCAATAAGATAAATATAAATTGAATATAATTCTTAAAATGAAAATCTTGTTATATACATATTAGCATGAAAATACAATAAATTTGCTAAAATTTTGTCACGGTACCAAGTTCCAACACATAATTCTAACTATTGAGCAAATACGGTCATTAGTTTTTTATATAGTAACTCTGTAGATTGCTACGAAATATGTTTTATTCTTGCTCTTTTTTAAAGTTGAAGATTGACCTTTTGCTTTTTTATATTTTTTGTTGTTAAAAATCATTTCTTGTGAGAGGTAATGAAAAGAATTTTTTTAAACATAAGTTTTATACATAAAACCTATTTAAATATGAAAATATGGGATAAAAAAACATATAAAGATATATAGATGTTAAAATTTCACTTTTATTTACATGTTATCATTGTTGCTAGACGAAATCTTTTTTGTAGCAAATAAATCAACCATTCAACAATTTTTTTGTTTAATTAATATATGATTCAATTTTTACGACATATATTATGCAAAAAAAAATTGTAATTTTTTTTGTAATTTTATAGATTTTTATATTGCTAAAAGATAACCGTTGCTTTTTTGCTCTTAAATAGAGCTTTAATCTAAATTTTTACATATGTTAACGCAATAAAATATGAATCAGTTGTAAAAACACAATATATTTTTTTTCGCCACAATAAATAAATAAATAAATAGTGAATGAAGTGTGTGATATTAGTGATCTGGTTCGAATTTCATTTTTTTGTTTTCATATTCAATTTTACAAACTATTAGTTATGATTTTAGCACAGTAAATAAATTGCAATTTTTCATAATATAATTTATTGATATCTTGTTTTGTATTTAAATATATAAAATTTTTTCATTGTGAGTTTGTTTTTTTTTCTGACCATATTTTTTCAACATTAATTTATTTTTTATTAACTAAGCTGTTCAAATTTAATGTCTTTAATATCGAATAATATATATTAACAGTACTTGAATTAATTTTAAATGTAAATTTTAAAAAATATAATAAAAAATCTGTAAATAATTTAATAATGTTTTGTAATATATCATATTTTTATTGGGTGCTTTTTATAAACCTAATTTGGAAAATGAGTACTGTAATTTTAATAAGCTTTTCTATTATTATATTAATTTAAAAAATGCTGTTCTATAAAAACCAAAACAATTTTTTAAGAAATTTAAATATTTTTTTTTCTTAAATTACACAAAAATTATCATTAATTTCAAGAAAACATAAAATTTATAATCGTTTAATAAATAAAAGGATTAAATTCTAATATTAAGATATTTTTAAGATGAGTATTTTTTAGCATTGAAATAGAACTAAAAGATTTTTTTAGATTTTTATTGGAAAAATATATTTTGATAATTTATTTTTATTTTTATTGACATTCTTAAAAGGCATACTTCCTTTTCATCAATCTATTTATAGTAAAAAATTTTTATTTGATGAATAAAATAATTATTTTCTACACCAATACATTTTCAATTATTAATTACCGTAATCATCATCAAAAACATAATTGATGCTTAAAAACATTCTTATTATAATTATATAATTATTTCATCAACATAATTTTTTTAATTTTTTTATAATTTCCGTTTATCATATTTGAATCTAAGTTATTGATCTGTTATGAAATATTTTCTTTATCAAATTAAGTTAATTTGACACTAATAAACAACAATGTCAGTAAAGTTAAAAAAATAAAACTCAAAAACTTATATTTCTTATACTAATGAATTTATAGTATGTAATTACGATTCTCAAATTTTTAAGAATTCAATCAAACATTTATAGATCCTAGTGCTAAATTACGAAATTACTGTCCAATGCAAATTTTTAATTTTTTATTGGACATAAAAACTGTTTATAATTGAACGGAAAAGCTGTTTCTTAAAACTTTTTATAACAAATTAGTTATGTTTATATCGAAAATATCTTGAAATCTAATTTATTAATCTTATTTTGTTTAGTTTGTTTTATTTTTTTATTTTATTTACAGATCAAAATTTAAAAAAGCCATATTAATTTTTAAAAATAATTTACTGGATCTCTAATCTTTATAGAAATTTTTTTCTGATGAATATCTTGTTTTATCAAATTATCTAACAAAAACAGGTTAAATACGCGAGATCGTTAGCGCTAAAAGCAAACTTGTTAATAATATGAAAAAACTTTTAGATTTATTTATAAAGTTATATAAATTTTCTTTCCAAGAATATTTCGAAATAAGTAAATTTTAAATAAAAACAAAAAGATTATATCTATAATGCTGTTATAAAACTTGTCACATCAATAATTTTTTAACTTTGGCGTGAACATTCAAAATCCTAAATTTTAAAAAATAATACAATGATTTTGTTCATACAAAAAAATGTTTATCCAATAGGTGTTATCAGCAATTAATTGGTTACAAACGTCAAATTGTCTAATATATTGTCTCCTTCGATTTTTAATACCATTCATTATGTCAAAATAATCTAAACTAGAAACGATTGTTTCAAAATAAAAATTGATGAAAATTGGAAAGACGATTTCACTGAAAAATAAATTTATGCGTAAGTTAATATTGATTTTGGCATTAGCAAGTATCAAACCTCTTGGGAAAACAAAGAAAATCAAAAAGAAGTTAAAAAGAAACGAATTATCTGATGAAAGTACGTTAGATCATACGATGGATTCATATGAAAATATATTGGAATATCAAAAAGAGCAGGGAGAAGCCAGCTCAACAGATATAGCAGCCGATGCTGATTTGGTCAACGATCTCAAAAAACATCCACAAGAATTGCTTCCAAAAAAAATTGAGCCAAATAAAAAAGTTCCTATACCCAAAAGTCAAGAAGAAATCGATTTGAGAAAGGAACAATTGAGTGATGCTACATCAAAAATTAATAAGGCACTTGGTCTAAGCAATGAAGTTGGTTCAATCTCAGATTTAAGCATCTGGGAAAGGCTATATGAATATATCAAAAGCAATGTTGAAGATTTAACTGTGGATGGTCGCATTGGAATCACTTTACACACCAGATACTTCTTATGCTCATATATCATTATGTTTATTCCAGGTAATTTTGTCATCGTGATACCAAAAATATTGTTTAGTTTGATACCAACAGATTTTCTCAAAAACAACGTAATAGGCAACGCTTTAAGAGAAATTAAGCTTTTTTTCGATTTTGTGAAAAACAAATCTAAAAATCAATTTATTATTGGATTTACTTTAGGCTTGGCAACAGATTTCGTCGAAGATTTTGAATTCATTCTGGAAATACCTAATAAAATGTTCTCGGATCCAATGAGTATCATCGATAAATTTCTAAAATTTGAGTTGAGAAGTGACGGCTTTGCTGACTACAAAGAAAAATACAACAAAAAAACTATTTAATATTTTTTAAAATAATTTATAAATCAATATAAACCTAAGATTGCAAAAAAAAACAATTTTATTAACAACAAAAATTCAATTTATGTTTATGGTGAACGATGTGATACATTAAAAGAAAAAATATAGCAATATATTATTTTTTTTACACAATTTTGAAAAATACAAATAAATTGCGTTTGGCAGCTATCTCTAAATAAATATTTAGAAAAAATAAAAAATTTATAATTTAATATTATCTTATCTGTCTAAGACTGATCTTTAACTCTGTTTTATTAAATTTGTCATTAAAAAATATTTTCTTCACACGCAAAAGTTTTTTTTTGATTTTGACAATTAATAATCAATCGGTTATACAGTTCATGTTTAGAAAATCAATAGCTTATGGTTATTGTTTCAGAACAATCATAATTAAAAAGAATTTTATTGCATCAGTAGGATGACAAATAAACAAATAAAAATTAATTTTCAGGTTCAAATTTTTTTCTTTCCTTTGGCTACTACGGAAAAAAAAACCTAGAGCGTGACAAATATTTGTTTTAATTCTATTTTACAACTAATTCTGTATCAATAAAATTATTTTTTCATATATGATCCTTTCAAATATTTGAAATTTATTAATTATATAGATTTTTTTTAATGAAATCTATTTTCTCAATGATTTGCATATAAAAAATTATAGCAAACTTAATGCATAGTAGATTTTTACAACTTTAAAGAAGAATAACTTCAGTAGAGTGAAAATAAAATATACATAAGATGCAAAAAATCGGACATTATTCAATTTTAAGATAGTTTTGAAGATTCAAATAAATTAAATTCTATATTTTTAGAAATTTAAGCTGTTTTTTTATCAATTTTCTTTGGAATAAATATTTTTAAGAATTGATAGGCTAATGTAATATTTATTATAAAAATACAAATATGTATTTTATACACATATAAATCAACTTTGTATGAGAATAGAATTCGATTTTTTTTATCTAAATAATCATGAGAAATGATAAATTTATTCAAGGTTTATTATAATTAAAACTCTAATAAAAGATATTTTAGATCATATAAATTCTGTTGATTTTGCTTTTTTTACACAAAACCAAAAAATCGCTCTTTATAAGTAAATAAAATTAACAATTTAATATTTTAATTATAGTTTTAACACTTTTATTCAACATTTTATGCTTTTCTGGTTATAAAAAAGCATTAACTGAATATTTGAACTCATATTTTTTCTATATATTATAAAGATTTTTGCTTACTTTTCATAAAAAATTTACAAGAAAAAGCACAATTCATTCTCTCTTATGTATTTACTTTTTAAATCGTTAAATAGTAGTAAATTTTTTGAAACTAAATGCTAATTTGTCTTAAAAAAAGCGTTTCAGACATTCTTTCTGTAAATGCAAAAATTTTATAATTAATCAAATTTTGCAATCAAATTTAAAACAGTTGTACTTTATAATGATGTGATTTAAATTTAAGATAAAATAAAGTAATTTTAGAAATGAATACATCAGATTTATTTGGAAATTACGATATAAATGTGAAAAAATGAAATGGTACGTGGTACATGGCATACAGAGAACATCTTAAGATATTAGCTAGTACTAATATCTAAGAAGTATAAATATATATTATGTTTTCAATTTGCATTATTTATTTTTTATTGTTTTAATAAAATAAACTTGAATGCATTCAAATATGAATAATTTCGTTTTTAATTTTTCCTACATTTTTTGAGACAATGCTAGAGCATATCTTAGTCTAATATTAAGGCAAATTCAACATATTGCTTTAGCTATGTTTGTACAATAAAGAATTTTATAACATTTATTGTTCATTTGATGGTGTATTTAAAACTTACAGTACATTAAAATTGTGTTTTTATGGCACTTGTCTAAACAAATCGTTAGTATTCTTAATGCGCATTGCAAAACATTAGACTAAATATGGTCAAAAGACTAAGTATAAACGTTCGGTGACACAATCAAGAATTGCTGATTGAAATAATCATTTTATGCAAACATTACTATTTGTCACTTATAGTTCTTGATTATCGTATATTAAACACACATAGTTCAATTTTACAAAAAGTCTATAAATAAGAAAATTTTTGAAAAATAACGTAAATTAATAATATAACAATATGTTAGACATGTTTGCTTAATTTGGGTATATTTTGTAATCATAAACATAAATAATACTGTTTTTATGATAACTGAAGGTTTCCTCTGTTTTTCTTTATATGTTTAATTTTTTCATTTTTCGATTTTTTAAAACTACCCTACTTAATATACATTATAGCCACCAGAGGCAGAGACAGAGACAGAAGAGAAGAAACCAAAACTAACCGAGCCCAATAGCAGTTATATTGTGGTACAACTAACATTACCATTCAATAAATACACTTCTAAATATACTGCCGCTTTCACATACCTTTATGTTTTTTATTAATCCGTGCTATTGACGCATTGTTGGTCTGTGACATATTTTCAAAAAATACGTATTTTTTGTTTTATTTATTTATATTTTCGTTTTTAGACCGTTTTTACTAGATCATTTTTTTAAAAAATTCAAACGTAGGAATTGCTTTGCATTTATCATTTAAAGTTATTTTATAAATCTAAAAATTGAAAAGTCAACTATCAAGTTTAAACAAATTGTTAATGTTAAAATTGGCTGGAAATTTTTGTTTCGTTAGTTAATAATGAATAAAACAAATTATTATAGCCAGATCCGGTAAAAAAAATAAGAACTAAAAAATAATACATAATAAAAAAACTATACAATGTGTTTTTAACAAAATTATAAGTCAAAAAATTCATTAAATTGACATTCTTAAACAAATTATGATATTTTTTCATTTGAATTTGCAATATTTCATCAAAGTTTAAAATCCAAAAATTTCAGGAAGTAAAAACTGTTATAATTTGATATTTTAACAATAATAAGTATTTTGAATGTTTTTTCAAGTCTAATTCTTACTATAGTCCCTATAAAATCAACAAAAAAATGAAACAAATCTTAACATCAAACTTATAAAACATATGTTTCTTATAAACTTAATCCGCTGCCGATTTAATAAGCAAAATAAGTTTCAATAAATATGCGAATAAATGTATTAAAATTTACATTATCTACGTTTTTTGTATATCGGATTATTCTTGTTGTCTTTACAGGCTTTTCTTGTTCAATCATTCTTATTCGTATTTTAATTTTATTAAAACTTTGTGTTTGAAAATATTATAGCTTACAAAATATATTCGGGGTACAAATTAATTTGTTTTATCTGATACTGTAAGAAATGTTGTAAATTTTTTACAATATTCGACTTGATATATAATAAATAACAGTTACATTATTTTCCACACATTAAGCATTACAAAACCGATTATAATATTTTAAAAACTTTTTAAATTTGATAGATAAAAATTTATTAAAAATAGCCATTTTTTACAAAAGAAAATTGTAAAGATATCATTTGCTAGTCAAAAAAATGAAAAATTTCTACTATTAAAAACCTTGTGTTTTTTGTGTACCTTTTAGATCATTTATAAAACTGCTCAATGGTTTAGTTTTCTATATTTTTATTAATATTATTTAAAATTAGATATTACACATTTTATTTGTGATTTTATATCAGATTTCTAGATTTCTGTTTTATTATCAGATATTTTTGATCAAATGACTATCGACCTTCTTTTACCATTAATATTGGTAGTTACTACTTAAAATCTGAAAACATACATTATAATTTATATGGTGCTAGTTTTAAGCATATTGAAGCAGATTTCTTATTGTTATGTTTTTTATCTTTCAACATTCAATTTAGAGACGAAAATTAATTATTAAAAATACGAAGAAGCCAAGTAGCCTAATTTTAGTTACAAAATATATTAAATCATATTTAAACATCGAAAATGTAGTAAATTGTATATTTTTTAAAATAAAATGTCAATCACGCAATTTATTTAAATTTTAATTGTATTTTATAAAATATAAATTGTTGAAAAGTCAGGGTGAGTAAAAACTAAATTCAGAAAGTTATAAACTATTAGTTTTTTCATTGAAAAATTTTTTTTAATTATAATTCTACCAAAGTCTATACTTATATATTTTTTTTCAGCACAAATTGTTAATTGATATGCATTTAATCAATTCCTATAATTTAGACATAAAAAATCTAAAGTTGTTAAATTTTTGGAAATTATCATTACCAAGTTATAGCTGAATTTTAATACCTAATATTTTTGAATGCCAAATCAAAAATATTTATTATATAATTTATCTTGTCAATTATTTTTAACGATTTAAAAATTATCAAAGCAAAGAAATTCAAAATTAATACCATTTGCTTTGAAATAATGAAATTTCATAAAAAATAAAATTTTTAGAAACATAAAACAAAAAAACACATTTTTATATATAAATATTTTTGTATGATCTTTAACTTTCGCTTCAAGCTACATTTATATTTAAATTAACTTTACATTTCTTTTATTTGTCAGAACTATGTGATTCACATTTTCTAAGTACACATAATATAATCTTTGTTTTTCATATAAGATATTTACATTAAAAATTTTAAAATAATTATGTTAAGAAAGTAACTAAAGCATAAATTATTTCCTACCGTTATTGCAAAATTTATTCTTTATACCGAATATAAAAAAAATATTCCTCACCTATTAATATTTTATTGCATTAATGGTACAAAAACAAAATAAATTTAGTATTTATACAAGCTATAAATATATATTTATTTCATTATTTTTTTTTAAATTTTACGTGAAAAAATTATAAAATTTGTTTAATACATATAAATTCCTGCTAGGTAAGAATTTTATAATATATTTTGTTTTAATACTTAAATAAATGTTTTTAGACTTTTCTAATATTTCTATCTAAGACTAAAATTTTATCTTAAAAGATTTTCAATATGAAATATTGAGTTTTAAAAAATAAAAAACATTTACAGTATTTCTAAGAACTGTACTTGATGTCTCGCACCGTACCTAAGTTAGAATGTAAAAAACATGAAGGGTTTTTAATCGAATATTGACATAATTAGAAAACATATTAGACCGGAAAAAAATTGGAACCAATATAACTATATTTCTATTTATGCACAATATCTCAAGCTCTCAAACTACCTTCGATGTTTGACGAAACTGTTGATTCTTACAAAACACAAATCCGTGGAAAGCCAACTGACACGAAGCATAAAAAAAATCAGAAAAGTCTCAACATAATAAAATTTTTCTTTTTCTTATTATTATTATAACACGCTATTTTCGTAAATTCGACAAAATCAATTTTAAAAATATAGAATCATATTAAAATATTAGAAATTTCTAAGAAAAAAATTTTACAACAACTTTTTCTATTTAAATGCAAATTTTAATGTGCAAAATCTCTCAGATTATTTTTTATTGTTGTAAAATATTTTTAGCGATATTTAAAATATATTATGTTTCAGAAAAATCAATATCCTTTAATCAAAAAATTATAATAAAAAACATCTTAAAAAATTTATTAAGGTTTTTTACTTTGTTAAAATATTAATATATATCAAACAGATATGTTATTATATGAAAATTCATCTATATAATAAAATAATAAATATTTACGATTGAAGTTTTGTGTTTTTTGAAAAATTGATAAATAAAAGATCAATAATTTCTATATATTTGCATATTTATATAAGCACTTGATTTGTTCACAGAATTTTCGGTATTTTACCATCAAACCCTCATAGACTAAGGTACCCGATGTTGAAAAAAATTAACAGAGTGTGCTAATTTTATTATTACACTTAAGCTGACTATAGCTTTAAAAAAATATCAATATAACACAGAAAATTTTTTCTTTTTTTAGAATAAATGAGTATATAATATTATGTTAGTCTATAAAAATGAAATAATAAATACAAAATACGATAAACTAATATGCGATTATATATGAAGTTTTGAATATATTAAGAGCTTTTAAAAAATATTAATAGTGAAAATATTAGTTTTTGATAATACAAATACATATGGTAATTTTAAATTTACTCTAAATGTAAAAACCTATTTAAAGATTTTTTTTTAACCTTTTTAATAAAAAATCATTTTTTTAAACCAAAAAAATTGTTTATGATATTTTTTATTTCGTTAATGTATCTAGGTAAATGATCGATTTGCTCGTAGATCTATATTTGTATATTTTCTCTATTGCGTTTTAGTAGATTTTCTAAAATTGAATTTATAACTTTTAAATTTTTATCCACTTGTTATAACTCAATTGTATATATATTAACATTTTTTTTCATAGCAAAACCTTTAAATGAAAATCCAAACTATATTATTATTTATCATATTATATTTAATAAAAACAAATAACAACATTATATTGTAAAAAAATAGCATTTTTCGTAAAGAAAAGGTAAAAAATTATAAGTTATCGCAAATATTACTAGGATGCTAGAATGCATTTTAAACTATAACCTTTCTTAATAAGTAATTAAAATGTTAACAAAAACGAGAGGTTCGAATTAATACTTTTAAAATAGTTCTTTTTATATACAAATACAGTTATATTTGTTGCTATAAAGAGTATAAGTTTGTTTCTATGATTATTTTCAATCTTGGTAAAAGAATTAGATAATAAAATATTAAAAATTTGCACTATTTTTTTTCTATAACTCTTGTTATGAACAAAAATTGTTTATTTACCACAATTGAATATGAATATAAAATGTATATTTATTTTTTTATTTAAAATTATACAAATATTGAATTTACACCTAAAATAGTAAAAACAATCTCTCTATTGTAATTTCTATGTAAAACTAACCTTTGGCATAATTTAGATTGAATTGTTAGCTTATTTTTACGCAATTTAAAATTTTAAGCATCTTCATAAGCTCTTCGTGTCACGAATATATTCAGTAAATGTTTTTTGTGAAAAGACGTTTGTAGATAAATAAAATTAGCACAGTAATGATATTATTTAGGTAAAATAAAAAAAAATTTCTGCGAAAAAATTAAGTTGATGAACAAGAAGGCATAAAATATTATATCATTAAATTTTTTATCAAACAGCTACCAACAAAAAAATTAGAAATCATAGTATTTTATGATGACTTGTCTGGTTTAAATATACACATTATATATAAAAATAACTATTCAGTCTCTTTAGCACTTCAAAATTTCAGAAGATAATGATGAGCTAATTATATATATTTTTTGTTTGTATGCATGGCTTATAAAAATGATCCTATAAAAAATTCAAATTCTATTGACAAGCAAATATATTAAAAAAATTGTGTATATTTACAGATATTTTCTTTTAACAAACTTTTTATAGTTTTTTATACATAACTTTAAACATTTATATAAAATGATTTTCGTTATTGAAGAAATTAAAACAATAAGATTGTAGATTAAAAAACAAAAATTAATTTTAAGTTGAAAATAGAAAAGCTTTAGAATTGAAAAATTATATAAAACATGCAACTATTTCCACAGAAAACTATATAAAACTTTTTCCAAGAAAAAGATCTACAAAAAAACATAATGAGAATTCAATCAGAAATCAGAGATAGAAGCCCATTAGAGATCAACTGATGTCAAATCAATCTATTGTGTCAAACAATCTAAAAATTTTAACTTCTATAATTTGTTTTATAGCGGAATATTTGTGTTATAGTTTAATTGCACCAATAGCATAAAGAAGCATAAATTTTTTTACGTAATATTGCGAATTGAAATTTTATCAAAAAAACGAGCATATATTGAAAAAAAATATGCGTTTTTAGCTTCTTGTTACCCTTAAGTCGTGTATAAAAATTTTTAAAGCAACATTTCTACACTTTGAAAAGATTCATAAACTCAAGGAGGAAATAAGTAACAGAACTATAAAATATAAATTATAAGGGTTGGATGTACGGGCCTCTCACGACATCTTGCGGACTACTATTTTTAGAAGTATTAAAATAACTACACATTTTCTCGATCCTATTATTTTTAACGAAGCTATTTGAGCTTTTTGCACATTTAAAAGCACTAATCACTTTTTTGATAATTAAATATCAAATTTTTAAAACATCATATATCAATATTTTCATGATTGTTCGCACCAATAAATGATCAATTTGATAAATTTTTGACATATTTGAATAAGAAATAAAAACAAAACAAAGAAAAAAAATGCTTATCAGTATGAAGTACCATATCCAACTATATGAATATTTTTTTATGGTTAATATGTCTGTTTCTTAAATATTACTTTGACAATCATGAATATAGGATCGATATCTCATATGATTCAAATCAATCTTATAAGTTTGTTGATTTATACATGAATTTATTCATCTTGGGATTGAAAAAAATAAAAGTCAATATTTAAGCTTACAGACACTAAAGCGAAGATAATATTTCTACATTATAAAACGTATTTATTTAAAAATTAGTGTAGATAAATAAATTCTACCATAATAACATATTATTAGTTTGATATCAAAATCAATTCAATCAAATATGTTGCAATTCAATTAGATATTTTTAGAATATTCTATCTCAAAAGATATACAACTTCGACTACACAATTGAATGAATAAATTACATAAAATTCATCTGAATTGATTTTAAACATAAGGAATTTAAATCAGATAAATTTAAAACACTTAATTACATTTGCTTACAAAATAGTTTACTTTCAAAAAATTTTTCAGCATGAATAATATTGCGGCATCACTTGAATAATTAAATATGATCGGAAAGTATTAAATGAGGGTTGATATAAGACATGGCTCGAAAAGGAGACTTGGAAAAGTTCATTTTTTGAAAACATGTTTATTTAATGCAGTTCTATATAAATAGGCAGCGTATATTGACATGCGTAATCTTGCGATAATGTTAACATATCGTTTTTTGAAACTTGTTAAATGTCATACAATATAGTAATTTGATCAATTATCAATCATATTTTAAACAATATCATGCATTCGATAACTAACGATAGGAGATTAACTAATTATTTGCGATTTAGAGGTGCTATCAACAATTAAAAAAAACAATAGAGTTCTTGTATCAATTGCTGGGTCCAACAATGAGAAATATTACAAATTTACGATTTATTCATTTCTTGCTGATTTGTTTGATGCTCTCACTGACGCTATTATTTCCCAATTTTTCTTTTTCAATGAACATCCAAATAATTCGAATGCATGTGGTTCCATTTTTACACCTTTCAAATTTTTTAACTGTCCAGATTTTTCCACCTCTATCTGATAGGCTGTTGATTGTATCTGTGCGCAATTTTTTTAAGCACATTTTCCGGGATACTAATGATACAATGTAGTATGATCTGTATCACATAAATTGTTTTTTATTTAAAAATTACATTAATAATAATCGAAAAAACAACTAATTTTTTTTCTTAATATATAAGTAGTACTGCCATTTAAAACTTTAATTGTGGCGCAATTTTTCAGAAATAAATAATATTTATATCGTTATAACAGTAACATGAAAAATTATATTTTAATACTGATAAAGCATATGAATGTGTTTTGATCATTTATATATTGTTTTTCATATTTTAAAAAGTAGTATTCATTTTGTAAAATTCTCGTGATGGTCAAATTGAAAGGAAATTTATGGATTTTTTCCATAAACCATAAAACTTTTTTAAATAAATTTAAAAATCTTTTTAAGTTGCCAAAATGCAATTCATTTGCTATTCAAAACATATACAATACTAATATGTTTTTGTATCTTGTTTTTATTTACTAATGATATAAAACTTACACCAATTCACCCTTGCAACATTAAAACTCATCTATTTCAGATCGTATTTGTTAAAAAATTATTTACTGCGTATATATTAAATTACAAAATTTGTTAATATTTATATGAAATTTAAATTTCTTTTTACAAAAAGACCTGTAAGTATCATTTTTTCCACTGATAAAGTTATATTAGATTTTATAATGTTTTATATGATATTTAAATAAATACTTCAGTTTGATGACAAATTTTTTTTTGTAAAGTTATTATTTTTATATTTATTTTTCTTATGTCCTTTAAATTCTTTTCTTTGTACTTGACATCTGTCGTTATTAAATTTAAAGTGTGAAATAATATAAAAATAAAATTATACGTTACAAGTTGTGGTATTTTTTTGTTAAATATATAAGTTATAATGGATTATTTAAATAATAAAAATTTATAATAAGTTGAATATATAACCAATTTGTAGCAATAAAAAATATAAAATTCCCATTCTGAAAATTTACATCAAATATATATGTATATGTTGTCGATTACAGCATGAAAAACAAAATACACAGCAAAAAAATCTAATAAAAACAATATTTTTTATAAACAATAGATTTTATATGTTTGAATCAAAACTATTTACTATTGTAAATGCGAGATTTAAGCACTTTTTTCATAAAAAATGTTATGAATATTCTCAAAAAAGACTTTAAAAATTGATTTAATATATTTCTATTGTTTTAAATAGTCAATGTTCACATTAATTACAATCTGATTTTTTGTAAATATATACAGCAGTAGATTTTTTGGCGAAATAAAAGCTACTGTATTTACCAAAAAAAATTTCCAAATTAAGATGTCAGTTATATCTATTTATGCTAAAAAAATACCCATAAAATAAACCAGCAGATAATCCTAGCCCGCTGACAGTACAAACAAGGCAGTCACGCGTTGAGACCAGCAAAACCCTAGCCTATGAACATTAATAAAATCCCTTTGAAAAGTTCCTAAGTCTTTTCAATATGTATCTTTTCTTTCCAAGTATTTTTTACAGAGCCCTGCAATAAATCATCTATATATACATATCTGCACACTATATATACTGATAAGTTGTATATTGCCGACCCCATCCAATCTCAGTGCTTGATTTTATATATAAAAAATCAAAACATTTTAAAGCAATTTTTTAAATTATTTTGGTTTTAACTATAAAATTTTATTTTTATTTCTCATTTTATAAGAAATAAAGTGTTCTTATAACATATCAATCTTAAATTGTTGCTTAAGTTAAATATTTTCTTTGGCTGTAGAAAACATTCTAAATGCATTTCATGTTTAAATTATCTTGTTTTTATGTATGGTGAATTAAGTTAGCCATTGCAGGAAATAAAATATTTTTTTGATTCCCAGGCAAAATAATCTTAAATACAGTAAATATATTAAAATTTTATTCATATAACATTTTCTATTTTTACAATTGAATTAATCTAGCAATTTTTTTGCTTTTTATTCAATAAAAAATGAATCAAAAGATAAAAAGGCCGGCATTTTTATATTTCATTTGAGGACTATCATTGTCTAATGCCACATGAAAATACACGCATATTTTACAAAAACTAAGAAACATAAAAATAGAATTATACTATTTTATTTTCAATTTTGTGTTCTAATTGCTGATAGAATTTCTGGAATAAATTTTCATATTAGAAAAATCACTTAAAAAAGTAGAAATCATAAAATATAGGTCCATAGAAGTATAATTATTTTTGTATATTTTTTGTATGTAAAGCTAAAAATCATATCATATCTGAATTTATGCATTCACCAAAGAATCGGGTGGTGCCCAACGATTGTTCAATTTAGAAATAAATTTTCCTCATTTTACATTGATGTAAAATCTAAACAGCTTTCACTATCTATATTTTGAAGAATTCCAAAAAACTCAGACATTGCTATTAATAAATCCTCCTTTAAACTGTTTTATGTGTTTT